>JARLTB010000136.1:392500-972500 GCA_030141615.1 Unio pictorum
AGAATGTGAGGCCCCGAGTGGCCGAGTGGTCTAAAGCGGTCTCACCTCTGTCTGCGATGGTTCGAGTCTAAGATTCGGCTAATGTAGTTATGTGAGAAAGCTTGCCAGGTTTTCCTGGGTTCTTCCTCAACCAATAACACTGGCTGCCATGTATAGCATATCGTGTGCTGAAAAATGGCGTTAAGCCCTACAACAACAACTTGATCGGAATGTTCATACTCCATAACCCCAACACCATTAGCAGTTTTCTATTAGTAATATTATGTCTATAGTCAAAGAAGAATCAAAAGCGTTATTCTGTATAGTGACACGATTTAATAACTACATCACTTCACATTCTTGATATGCAACTATATATTGATTGTTATGACAAAGATCAGAATCTGTAACCGACAATTTCAATTAAGATGATAATGAATGCACGACCCACTAACCTCCAATATATCAATATAAACTAGTAACATATAATTCATAATACACTAATAGCTGCACAACTTATTGACAAGAGTGAAGTCACGATGTACTAATAGCTAAACAACGTATTGACATGAGTGAAGTCACGATGTACTAATAGCTGCATAATGTATTGACATGAGTTAAGTCACGATGTAGTAATAGCTACACTACTTATTGACACGAGTGAAGTCACGATGTACTAATAGCTGCACAATGTATTGACATGAGTGAAGTTACGATGTGCTAATAGCTGCACAACTTATTGACAAGAGTGAAGTCACGATGTACTAATAGCTGCACAACGTATTGTCAAGAGTAAAGTCACGATGTACTAATAGCTGCACAACGTATTGACAAGAGTGAAGAAGATGTACTTACGAATTGCTGCACAACGTATTGACATGAGGGAAGTCACGATGTACTAATAGCTACACAACTTATTGACAAGAGTGAAGTCACGATGTACTAATAGCTGCACAACGTATTGTCAAGAGTGAAGTCACGATGTACTAATAGCTGCACAACGTATTGACAAGAGTGAAGAAGATGTACTTACGAATTGCTGCAAAACTTATTGACACGAGTGAAGTCACGATGTACTAATAGCTAAACAACGTATTGACACGAGTGAAGTCACAATGTAATTACTAATAGCTGCACAGCGTATTGACACGAGTGAAGTCACGATGTACTAATAGCTGCACAGCGTATTGACACGAGTGAAGTCACGATGTACTAATAGCTACACTACTTATTGACACGAGTGAAGTCACGATGTACTAATAGCTGCACAGCGTATTGACACGAGTGAAGTCACGATGTACTAATAGCTACACTACTTATTGACACGAGTGAAGTCACGATGTACTAATAGCTGCACAGCGTATTGACACGAGTGAAGTCACGATGTACTAATAGCTACACTACTTATTGACACGAGTGAAGTCACGATGTACTAATAGCTGCACAACGTATTGGCACTAGTGAAGTCACGATGTACTAATAGCTGCACAGCGTATTGACACGAGTGAAGTCACGATGTACTAATAGCTACACTACTTATTGACACGAGTGAAGTCACGATGTACTAATAGCTGCACAGCGTATTGACACGAGTGAAGTCACGATGTACTAATAGCTACACTACTTATTGACACGAGTGAAGTCACGATGTACTAATAGCTGCACAGCGTATTGACACGAGTGAAGTCACGATGTACTAATAGCTACACTACTTATTGACACGAGTGAAGTCACGATGTACTAATAGCTGCACAACGTATTGGCACTAGTGAAGTCACGATGTACTAATAGCTGCACAACGTATTCGCAGGAATGAAGTCACGATGTACTAATAGCTGCACAACGTATTGTCAAGAGTGAAGTCACGATGTACTAAAAGCTGCTGAACGTATTGTCAAGAGTGAAGAAGATGTACTTACGAATTGCTGCACAACTTATGGACACGAGTGAAGTCACGATGTACTAATAGCTGCACAGCGTATTGACACGAGTGAAGTCACGATGTACTAATAGCTACACTACTTATTGACACGAATGAAGTCACGATGTACTAATAGCTGCACAACGTATTGGCACTAGTGAAGTCACGATGTACTAATAGCTGCACAACGTATTGGCAGGAATGAAGTCACGATGTACTAATAGCTGCACAACGTATTATCAAGAGTGAAGTCACAATGTACTAAAAGCTGCTGAACGTATTGTCAAGAATGAAGAAGATGTACTTACGAATTGCTGCACAACTTATGGACACGAGTGAAGTCACGATGTACTAATAGCTGCACAGCGTATTGACACGAGTGAAGTCACGATGTACTAATAGCTACACTACTTATTGACAAGAGTGAAGTCACGATGTACTAATAGCTACACAACGTATTGACATGAGGGAAGTCACGATGTACTAATAGCTACACAACTTATTGACACGAGTGAAGTCACGATGTACTAATAGCTACACAACTTATTGACACGAGTTAAGTCACGATACACTAATAGCTGCACAACGTATTGATACGAGTGAAGTCACGATGTACTAATAGCTGCACAGCGTATTGACACGAGTGAAGTCACGATGTACTAATAGCTGCACAGCGTATTGACACGAGTGGAGTCACGATGTACTAATAGCTGCACAGCGTATTGACACGAGTGGAGTCACGATGTACTAATAGCTGCACAGCGTATTGACACGAGTGGAGTCACGATGTACTAATAGCTGCACAGCGTATTGACACGAGTGAAGTCACGATGTACTTACTAATAGCTGCACAATTTATTGACAAGAGTGAAGTCAGGACACCATAGCACTAGCACTACATATTGGATTATGATATCAAGATATTTCGATGCTGATACACATTGACGCTAATAGAAAGCACAAATCCATGACTGGTATAGTGAGAAGTTAATAGCAGTTCAAGCCACTGATATGCATAATTTATATAGGTATTGCAATAAAGTAATGTTTCCTGTTAGAAGATTCATATACAGTCAGAAGATCAGAATATCATAATGTCAATGCTTATTTGTTTAGCAATGATATAAATATATATATATATATATATATATATATATATATATATATATATATATATATATATATATATATATATATATATATATATAAGTATGTATGTGTATTGTGAATGTGCTCATAAAAAATAGAGATAAATAACGAAACAAAAAACAAAACAAGCGTTGCCACCAAGAATATACAACCGTAACAGATTGTATAGACTAATAAAACGTTTTCAAGAGACAAATATATCCCATTTTCAATCAGTGACGCTGGAATGCAACGATTTGTGTTAGTCCAAAAACCTAACAGACAAATCCTTTTAAGGGCGTTGTTACTATAGATGCTCGAATGCTACGACAAGTAATTGACACGCAACTATAACTAACACAGTGGGAGTCGTTACTATTGGTGTACGAACGCTAGTACAGGCAATGGTCATGCAAATTTGATGACCGAAAGAAACTAACTAACACTGCTTCTGTTTCCATTCATCAAGAGTTAAAAATTGTGCCATTTTTAATGTAAGACATTTATGTTGGATAAGAACTATTGATACAAGATGAACAAAGATGCAACAAAGAGTCTTTGTAGTGGAATACAATACTGAGTGTTACGAATTAATTTATCATTTGAGATTTACAACGACTGCTCTTCATAGAGGTATTACATATTGGTTTATGCATATATTTGCCTCAAATGATTGTTTTGGGAATTAGTCTTGTTTGGCATAACTTCTACGTCACAGTCTTTTGTATTGCCAAATTTCTGTTGCACAGTATCGTGACAACCTTCATGCTCATTGAAGAAGAATGATATTTGTTGAAGGTGCACAGTCACATAGCGACTCGGTTTCTGTTCTGGTCTATTGCCGGCTGACCAGTTGATTCAGAAGTAGTGGAACAAATCCTCATTCCTTTCTAGCACCATCTATCACTTCAGACGTTTAACAAACATAATATAAACTATAAAATAATGTCGAGGTGCATAATAAAGCAATGAACACGGATAGTTCCGTCTTTGAAAATTTAGTTTTAAGCCATATTTATTAACATTTTAATGTCAGCTGCAAAGAATGGATAGCACTCTAATGAGTGTTGTTAGAACATTCTCTTAATTTTAATTGGGGATTTTGTTTGGTTCATTGCTCATTTATGTTTCTTCAAACGTGATGAGGTAAATCCAAATATGTGGTCCACTCCAGTGGCCTAACGGATTAGAGTACGCCTAGAGGTCATGGGTTCCATTCACCGCAGAGTAATCCTAACTACTTACAAAAGTGGCATTAAGCGCTCAGCATTATGAGGAAGGTGTTCGCACTGGGTCAGGATGATGCGATTGAGTCGGACATGATGGTACAATTCTGAGGCATGATGTACCAGTGTGAGACATCACTATAAACTGCAGACATCGTAGGAATATACGACTGACCATTTGTTAAAGCTATGGTAAAAATTAAAATCACACTTACAAACAAACTATTCATCGGTCTTTCATGTTATCACAGGTATGATTTGTTTGAAGAATTAAGTCCTTCGTTTATATAACTAGGATCGAAATTAGGAAGTGTAACATAAATACTCAAGCCAACTCTTAATCTTTAAGCAAGGACTATCAGCAAGAGGATTGATACGTTAATATGGAGAATCAGTAAACATTTTTCGCGTTGTCAGGAGGATAATACAAATAATCGTATACCCTCCAAAACTCGCCAAAATACCTTACAAATGAGCTGAAGAAACAAAAAACACGTGTGTTATGAAATTTTTCAAGTGGCTCCGAGAGTGGCCGAGTGGTCTAAAGCGCTCTCCGTTATGAATCACTGCCATCTCACCTCTGTCTGCGTGGGTTCGAGTCTCGGATTCGGCCAATGTGGGTATCTGAGAAAGCTTGCCGGTAGGTTCTCGTGGGTTGGTGGTTCTTTCCGGGGTATTCTCGGGTTTTTCCTCCACCATTAATACTGGTCACAATGTAGAGCCTATATTGTGCTGAAAAAATGGCGTTACACCCTACAACAACAACAACATTATATTCCTTTATTCAGTATGATAATGTTATGTCGTTTAGTAACAATGATCCCAACATACGTGTTTTCATTTACAGTTTACGTTTATGACAATGTTACCCATATACTATTTAGCACTATCATCACATTTAGAATGAAGGCTGGTGTACCAATCTAATGTTTTTGTTTTAAAAATGTATTATCTGTAAGGTACGTGAGTGATGGCAATAAAGTTTCTTAGTTCGATAACTCGCATAACAATACGTTAATAGACACCATCTCACTAAAGTTCGATAACTCGCATAACAATACGTTAATATACATCATCTCACTAAAGTTTGTTGCGAGTAATACTTTGACCATACCTTGACATATTGATTGTGCTCGTGTTTTAGAATACGTAGCAGTATAAACAGTAACAGTCGTCACGAGCACAGTGGATATGTATTCGTATTATACTTTCCCATCACAAAGATGGCATCACTCATTCAATCTTTTTTTTGAAAGTGCTTTATTGGCATTAAATTCACATATACAGTCATTATTGTAAGTAGACATATACATTCAAAACCATTATTCACTTTGCGTCAGTTATCGCTGTGAGTAGATCTATATTGCAAGACCATATCCGGGCCCTTTAAACAGCGAATCTGTGACCTTCATCCAATGTCTTCGTAATGCTACCATTGATATCCGAATTTATATTCAAGATAGGTTCTCATCGGCTCCATTGGGGCTAATAACTGCATTTGTTTCCTGTCAATGTTATGTCGTTTTCTGTCGGTGTTTTAACTTTTGGTAATTGTATGAGGCAGCTGGAATTCAAATACGTTTATAACCAGATTTATAGGCGGAGTATGGGCTCAATAAGAAAAACTAATGTTACATATGTTCGATGGAATAATATCGAGAGTTAATTGTTATATTGTTTAAGGCTGCTGACGTTAGTTGGGGTTAAATATTACTAGTATTAGAGTTAACCTCAAAATGTGCTACCATAGTCAAGTACATGAATTTGTTACACTGGTCTTTAAGCTTAACTTCGGAAATGTTGTTGTTGTTGTTGTATGTTATCATACTTTTTTCAGCACAAGATAGGTTATACATAAAGGCCAGTATTAATGCTGGATGAAGAACCCGGGAAAACCCCTGGAAAGAACCAGCGACCCACGTGAAGCTAACGTCAAGCTTTCCAACATACACACATTGGCCGAATCCGAGACTCGAACCTAGGCAGACATGGATAAGATGGCAGTGATCCGTAACGGATAGCACTTTTGACCACTTGGCCACTCGGATTCCCAACATCGGAACGGTAATATAGTCGCAATGCTCATAACTTCAAAGGGTTCAGTTTATTGCTTCCATTGGGAAAATAACTATATTCCGGGGGATTGAGATCACAGTGTCTTACGCACATAATGATGCAAAATATAGTCAAAGATGTAATAGCCTAAAACGGATGTAGAGCCTCACCAAGACATTGGCAAAATAAAAAACTAAACTCATTTCCTACAATCCAAAACACAAACTTAGAATAATACGCCCGATTTGTATTTACTGACCAAAAAAAGCACTTTCTTGCAGCACATGGCTTTCTGAGATAGTGACAATCAGTGACCTTAACAACGCCACAAATCGAGGGTATTATCTAGTATTGACAATCGAAAAAAAAAAACATCCTATAGGAATCCCAGATTGCGGGACTGACGAAAATATACAAGCTATGATCCAACACAACATGGAATTGTTACTTGTCATCTCCCATTAATGAATCGAGCCGAGTCTTATAAAATCAAAATTGTATACAAATGAAGGTAACCTAAATTATTAAAAAAAATACACACTGTGACTTTTGGAAAGGTAGACGACTACACATCTTTTTTTTCCGGTAGACGATAGTAGTTAGTGTCTTGATGATATATTATTAAGCTCTTTTGAATTTGTTCACAAATGATGTGACATATCTACAATTCAACTGTGAATCTTTGCTTAAACATGTTTGTCAAGTAATTAGATAAACCACCGGGAGTCTCTGTACCCAATGGCAAGACACGTACGTGAAGGTAAGCTAGATTCACACACATATTTATACATCATTATTATTATTCGATCTTCGGAGATTAGAGTCCGTTCTGTCTCCAGATCTTCTTCTATATGTTTCCCCTGATCTCATCATAATGTATTGTTCATCTATAACAATACACCATAAATGTAGTTTTCAAAGCTGACCATTTCGGTATTGTATAGACGACCATCCAGACGATTCTCCCGTTCGTTTTGTCTAGAAGTGGTCCCATCATCATGTGTACCACTAACGATACTGATAAAGATAAATTCAAACGAAATACAAATGTGATGACTGCCAAATGGCTGTCCATCGAAACGAGTGGTAAACGTTAACGGTTTGAAAGAAGTATTCTCATGACAGATATAAGACGTTTGGGTGGGAACATTTGATACATATAAAATTTCACGTGTAAGAAAATAACCTAATTGATTGATGACCTATAAAAATTGTATAATCCCGGAATAATTGCAGCTTTTAGACCGCAACAATAGAGGTATAATCACTCCCACGTTCAGGTTGATAAAGGAACAATCTCACAATGCATTGTTGATACAAATACAGAGTTTACAAATAATTAAAATGACGATACTGCAACTATGTAACGAACTTACTAAGAATTTCATAGACAAATTTCAAGCCACTACACTCTGACTAATAATGCCTGTAAAACTCAGAAACTAGAGATTATGTTTCTTGAGACCATAATGATGCCGATTGCTGAGATATCAACGATATAGCACGACTTTTCCGCTACTCTGCGACCATTGATATCGATGATAGTTGTGTGTCTTAAAGTTCATCTAGTAATTGAATACATCACAGCCTACCTGTTTCACTAGTAACATTACTGACCTGTGTTTACCTAGCAATGGGTATCATCAATATACTTCCAAGCCAATTTTGATTCACATATAAAAATATGTAGCAAGCAGCAGAGAGGGTGAATCCTACAACGTTTTGAGACAAATTTTGATTGAAATCCTAAAACGAGCCGTCCTATAATCTCATTTTAACCAAAAAAAGGGCGAACCCTACAACGTTTTGAAACAAAATTCGATTGAAATCCTTAAAACGAGCCTTCCCTACGAAATCTCATTTTAACTAAAAAAATGAAAACGGAGATTTTACGATTTTTTAATCAATTTTTTGATTGAAATCTTAAAACGAGCCGTCCTACGATCTCATTTTAACAAAAAAAAATATCTCAGGGGCAAACCCTACAACGTTTTCAGACAAAAAATTTATTGAAATCTTAACGAGCCTTCCCTACGAAATCTCATTTTAACTAAAAAAAATGAAAACGGAGACTTTTACGATTTTTTAATTAATTTTGGTCGCAACTTGTTGTCATCCACCCTCTCTGCTGCTAAAGTTTTCAGTTCTGGGTTAATAATTCTTTTACGATTTCAACCGAATATTTGATCAAGTCCGATACGATATCGTGTCCGAGGATCATGCAAATTTATTGTTGCGAATCCGTGCGGAGTCGACTGAGCATGACTAAAGAAATCTCGAAATTGATTGAAGTCCATATCAGAGCACCATGTCTGCCAAATATTTCTAAGAGTATGAGTATCAACTCCGTTGAATACAGCAAGAATATTGCAGTTATCTCTGATGACTTTTGGAACCTGAGTGTAGCGTTGAGTGACATATATCACGTCAGTGTTTTTATGCCTGCCTCTGGAAAAGATCCTAGCAGGATTTTTTTGTTTATCCAACATTATATCGTCGTATACGACTAAATTGTTAATATCTCCATCAATATCATCAATACTCGGTGCTTCATCGATATCGGTTATAAAATCAATGGCGTTCTCACCCTTAATTTCTGATGCATTCTCGTTAAAATCTTTTAGCACTTCATAGCATCGTTGATCATCTA
Source organism: Unio pictorum (assembly GCA_030141615.1). Lineage (NCBI taxonomy): Eukaryota > Metazoa > Mollusca > Bivalvia > Unionida > Unionidae > Unio > Unio pictorum. Next base: position 401,460 of record JARLTB010000136.1, read on the forward strand.
CGCTAGGGGCAATTAAATACAACTTATCCCACTTCATCCATCTCATTATTAAATTGAGTAACAATTGCGTTTTACCGGATCCAGATGGCCCGATTATAATCATCCGGATAGAGTTTGGTAGCGCTGCATGATGCTTAATTGGTTCTCTTGTTTTAGTCGCTGAAAAATCAATTATATCCATATCTCTATACATAAATTATGGATCTATATTGTATGAAGTGTAAAACGCGTACTAGCACAAATGATGTGACGACGGTTACAACTAAAAATAACAGATCAGCACTTACTGGTAGATGTGCAACATGTGGTATTAAAAAGTTCAGATTTGTTTCTACAAAATCAAAGATTTTACAATCCGGAGATGTTTTTAAAAAAAACGAGGAGGTGATATCGCAGCCAAATTGGCAAAGCTCCCTGGAACCCCATGGGCAAAGTACCCCGGAGAAAAGCACCTTCCAGGATATAGCTACTGTGGACCGGGAACCAGACTTGATATCAGACTCAATAATCAAAATCAACCCAACCCCGGTGAAGAACCAATAAACGCCATTGATAAGGCCTGTCACCTTCATGATGTTGCTTATAAAAGCAGCAATCTGCAACACAGGCATCTCGCAGATGTGAAATTAATTCATGCGTTAAATGCTATTCCTGATAAATCCTTCAAAGAAAAATTGGCTTCATTTTTGATAAAATCGGCTATGAAAAGTAAATTGATGTTAGGTGCCGGTAATTAATAATATGGAATCAATTTATTATTCCCCAAGAGGATACTGGAGGGGTAAATCAGCAGTCCATAAACTCGCTAGCGCTGCAAAAGTGAAAAAAACCACTGCGGCTAATTGGTTATCCAAACAGGCACTATGGCAAATTTATCTACCACCGCCTAAACAAATTCAATTCTCGCATTTTGATGTGACCGCTCCTAATGAAGTTCATCAGGCTGATATATTATTTCTGCCACATGATCGTGGTTACAAATACGCTTTAACCGTAGTTGATATTGCAAGTCGATACAAAGAAGCAGAACCGTTAAAAACAAAATCAGCCACTGAAGTCGCTTCTGCATTTGAGAGGATTTATCGAAGGGGTCCTCTGCACTGGCCAAATCTATTGCAGGTTGATCCTGGCAAGGAATTTCAGGGTGCAGTATTATCTACAATGAAACATCATAATGTCACCATACGACGAGGGCATACTGCGCTACATCGCGATCAGGCCATTGTCGAACGATTTAATCGGACGATTGCTGAGCGGTTATTTGGATATCAATACGCAAAAGAATTCATCCAAGAAAAAAGATCCCGTGAATGGGTTAAAAGATTACCATCTGTGATTACTGCACTGAATAACGAGATTACTAGAACAATCAACATGAAACCTATCAACGCGATTAAAAAGAAGTCAATACCCGTACAACCACAAAAAGATTTCAAAGAACCAATTCTTCATAGTAATGTCACTGTTAGGTATTTATATGAACCAGGAGAGCTTGAAGGGGGTAGAAAAAGGGCTACTGATCCTATTTGGAGTGTTACTACACACAAGATATCTACTATAACACGATCAACTGGTAGACCAGCAATCTATAAACTGGATTCAACTGCCCCTCAACGAGGATTTACTAGACAACAACTACAGGTAATTCCCGAGGATACTCAATTGCCACCGCATGGTCTTAACTAGCGCCGTTGCGTCTATTGCACTCAAGACAAGTCAACATCACATTGTTTCTGACATGACCGAGATTGTTATTTTTTCTGTCTACGGTGAATTGGCGAGGATCCTTATCCGAATACTGCCAACGCATTATACAATTGCAACTCGCGCAGTGATTATTCTGTTGTTGTTTCAGCGTAATTATTAATTTAGCATCAATATCAAATTCTCGTTGTTTTTTTTTGTCCTGTTGTTTGTAACCGGAGAGTTTTTTATTAATGATGCTAACATCAATATCACTTATTGTTGTGTCATTATTATCACCAATGATTTCATCATCGAGGACAATTCTTCGAAGTTGATTTATTTTTCGTACTCTGGATACTGCGAGATAGACTAAATTCGACCATTCGATGTGATTATCCACCATCCAAACAATTGTATCCGATATAGTCAATCCCTGTGAAGAGTGTATTGTTGCTGCGTATCCTAGCGTCCACGGGGATTTATTAGCACGCAATGCATCTTCAACGACATTGATATCAACCAGCACAATATCATTTAATACGAGAATTTGTTTTTCACTCTGTCCTGGAATATCAACTTCAATGTTCTGTTTTCGTGTATCCGATGGCCTATAACAAAGGGGTACTGGAAGCGTTGCAAATTTTTCTTTATGCAATTCAAATAACTTCATCTGAAGTGTGTCCCTGACTATTTTTCTACTTGCAATTATCAAATCATTTGGTCTCCATGTTTCCCAGAAATCATTCATTTGAGTTTCTGAAATCACTTCACGCGCTATTTCGCACTGGATTCTATCCGGTTGTAATCTAATTAGCGCTTTGAATTCTCGTAATCGTTCATCAATTGATCTATAATCAGTGGTGATTTCTTTATAGTAGTCTACAAAACCCCTTAGCCATTCATGTGGAGATGCACCGACAAATGGTGGTGGTTGGCCGTGATCACCGCACATGACGACTTTTGTGTTTTTCTTTAACAACCACTCAAGAAATGTTTGTAATACATCTAATGACACTGTGCATATTTCATCCCAAATTATGATTTCAGGAATGAATTTATCACCCATACGCTCAGGAGTCCATTTGTCACCCTTCCATCGAAAGAAACTATGGTAAGTACAAGCATTTACCCCTCGCTGTATCATCTCTCTGGCGAGTCTGTGAGTCGGTGTTAGCACAATCATGTTAGAAACGCTAGCGTTTCCACGACGAAATAATTCAATTGCACGAGTTGTCTTTCCTGACCCACCACAACCGTTTAAATAAACTGTTTTATATCTACAGATTGGATCAGATACCGGTGGTGCATTAGAAAATTCTGATTGAATTTCAATACGGTTACAACAAAGATATTTATCATCCATGGCAACGTCTGCGGATTCACAATACTCATGTAGCATCTCCTTTTTAAATCGCCAACGCCCCCAATTTTCTTCGGGATCTGTGAATTTAGCTACAGCTGATTTGTACTTATTGTGTATATACATCGAATCAGTGGCCACTCTAACCGCGGTATTAGGAAATCTATTTATCATCGAAAATAGATTAATAGAAGCATAGGCTAGCATTGAACTTCTCAAATGTGTGTACTGGGAATTATGTCCATCACAGTAGGTAACAACCGTACCTAATTTCTCACCATTGGATAGAAAAGCATCCTTACGGGATACAAGTTTTCCCTGTTTCATTAAATCCGCTACAATAAAATCGTATTCAGCGACGTCTATGATCAACCGCGAAGAATATTTTGCGTTGTCGTACCGTCCACCTTGAGTGAATTTACCGATTATTCTTCGTCCAAAATCTTTTGCTTGTTCTTTTTTAATTTCAAATAACTTCATAGACAAATTCATGATTTGTTCTTCATTGAAATCAGGGAATTGTTTTCGCTGTTCGCTGATTATACGATCTAGATCGGGTTGTGGTAGCCAAACTTCTTTCTGAGCTCGATAGCATATAATCGCTTCACCGATGATCAACGATATTAGCATACCACAATCAATCATATATCTCAATAGCACTATTGGCATCCAGGCCTTTTCAGATAGATGTCTACCGAGCCAAACATAACTACACGGATGTAACCCTGTAGCTAATTCAAATGATATCACACGAGCGAATCCGGTTAAATCAAAATCAGGCAATGGTCCATTAATCGCAACACGAGTCATTTCATGCGTGGGGTGTCCAAATCGTTTGAAGTACTCAGCGCATTCCCCATATCCGAGAAAACTTCCGGGATAACACGCGGCTATATCAATTGAAATCATACCATCACGTGAGTATTTCGTATTCCACAGTCCTCCATGGGAATATTCGACGCAACTCAATTTAACATCCTCGAGAAAATCACTTCGTGTTGGACGCCATGAGTTTTTTTCTCTTGCGAAGTGAGCTACCACTGATGGAATAGTAAAACTATCCGTGAGTAGTTTTTCATGGAAACTCTCCGGTGAAAAATCACTAGCGATTTTTCTCATTCTATTATCTAATTCTTCAACGCGATATAATTCACCATTTGGTTTTACAAATTGATCGAATCCTATTTCGGGATCTTCATCACTTCTAAGTAACCACACTGACACAGGATCATCCTTACACAACGCATTAATAGCATCAAATAATCTCTCTTCATAGAAAACATCCCCGACGAATTTCCCGGAAAATTCCGGGGGGATATATTTCACGGTTCGTTCTCGTGGAAATACTGTTACTGCAGGTGTCCACGCGTGTTTGTTATGATCAATAATCTGTATTGGTGCTCCATTTTTGTTATATTTCGGTTCGTATAAAACCTCTCCGGTTATCGTCATAACTGTTATTGGAAATCTTAATGATGTTTCTAACTTAGCTATATCAGAAATCTTTGCACCATGCTGTTTCACTGTCAGTTCCCATTCGGTTATTTTCCTACGTCGCAGATCAGTTAGTTTATTTCCTCGGGACGCATTTGTGAAGTGCTCCATTACCCGTGTTGCTACACAATTAAGCCCTGACGAATATTTCATAGGAGCTAGTTTTGCGATATCGGGTTTATCATTTAACGGATATATCCCATAAACCATTGCTGTTACGGGATAAGATCTTTCGTAGTATGGTTTGTCAATGCCGGTTAGAATTCCTGGTTTGGAATCTCTACTCACAATGACAGCTTTTTTATTCTTGAGGATTGGTTCAAATTTATCCCTAATAATCCATTTGCCATCGACTTCAATAATGAATTTGATTCGGAAAAAATACCGTTTTTCCCCAACACGTGAAATTATCACTGCTGCTTTTTCATCATTCATGGTAGCGTCAACAACACCATCAATTCGAAATGTTGACCAACAATAGGATGCTCCATCACGTTTGAATTCATTAAAACAGTCTCTGATTTTACTAATCATGGCTTTATCAAGAATTGTATTCTTTGGTGTATTAGAAACTATATCGAGATTGAATTGAGCATCTTTCCAGGATAATTTTTTGGACGCTTTTGAAATCCGAAGGATTTTGGGTTTATCGAGATTAAATTTAGGATTGATTTTGTTACGTTTTTTGGGTCTATCGAGATTAAATCTAGGACTGATTTTCAATAATCTCTTAAACTCTTTCATGTTTCCGTCTCTTGGACGTTTGTTACGTTTTTTGGGTCTATCGAGATTAAATCTAGGACTGATTTTCAATAATCTCTTAAACTCTTTCATGTTTCCGTCTCTTGGACGTTTTTTGGGTCTATCGAGATTAAATCTAGGACTGATTTTCAATAATCTCTTAAACTCTTTCATGTTTCCGTCTCTTGGACGTTTTTTGGGTCTATCGAGATTAAATCTAGGACTGATTTTCAATAATCTCTTAAACTCTCTATCAGCATTAAATTTAGCATTTCTCGAAGTCAATCTCTTGAACTCCATCATGCTATAATTAAAACAAGCATTTAAATGAAAGATTTTTATATAATGAATCACTGCAAGTGGCTTATGATTGGATCAGTAACCCCGTGTAACAAATCATGCAGAAATGAGTTTTGTGGGTATCATATGCAAAGCTTTCGACGTGGAAGCCTTGGTCCGTTACCCTGTATTCTATGTGGGGTTGGGGTTAGGGGGAAATCACGGTTGTGTTTGAATTGCGGTGGTAAGCGATACAGGGAGTTGAAGCGTTATTATGATAAAAGAATAAAAAATGGACAATCAATCAGAAATTATGACCCTGACGCTGACAAAGTCAGTATTCTTGACGCTGATAAAGTCAGTATTCTTGACACTGATAAAGTCAGTATCCTTGACAAAGTCAGGGATAAAATCATAAGAACTCCTCAAGACTACATCGAGAGATTTATCATTAAACCAAACAATGAATTAGACAAACAATAGTATTATGTATAAGAATGAACCAAGAATTCAGACAGCACCCTGTGATCACAAATTATGAAGCATCCAGTGATGGTGTTGTAAGAAACCGCAAACTGAAGAAACCAGTTGGTTCTGTGAATAATCAAGGGTACTTGATGTTTACTGTTAGGGAGGGAAAAGAAACGAAAACTTATCTCAATCATCGTTTCGCATTTGAGTGTTTTTATGGATTGATCGAGGATGGTCTTGTTATCGATCACAAGGATTCTAATCGAAAGAACAATTCTTTATCAAATCTGCAAGCTATCACACAGAGTGAGAATTCCAAACGAGGAAGGACTGGCACTTGTTCAAAAAAAGCGAGATCTGTGAAATCTTTGAATACGATAACTAACGAAGAAAAAATATTTCAATCAATGAATGAAGCCAGTAGACACTTCGATATTTGTAGAGCCTCAATACGAAAAGTTGCAGAGGGGATTTATCGATCGGCGATTTCAAAAGGGACGGGACAAAAAATTCGATTTAGTTATGTCTAATACGTCATATTTTTCATTTAGAAATATATCATTATTATAGAATAATGAATTCTGAAAACATGAATAGCATCATATCCGAGATTTCAAAATTGAAAGGTTGGGATATTGAACTATCAGATGGGTTAAATCCTGATCAAATCATGTCTGATTTTCAGGATATAGAATACGGAGTTAACAACAATAAATATATGCTACCAAAGAAGTATGCGCTCATCAAAAGAATTCAGAATTCTATTAAGGACTCTCTCGCATTTTCCAGTGACGTAAGTGTGTTCGCTCCGTTGTATACCATCGTAGAACGAATACGAAAAGAATTGGGGTACGAATACGAATTGAAAAAAGAAGTCAACTCTAAAGTTAGACACCTACGGGCGTTAATTCAAGAAAATGAACAATTTTGATTGACCATTTATCATTATTTGATTGTGACCGACCATTTATCATATTTGATTGCCCGACCATTAATCATTTTTTTTAGAAATAGAAAAGTGGCGAAAGTATCAGTATTAATTATTTTTATATACAATTATGATACTTTCGCCATCAATGATAGGATGAAATAACACTTCCATGGTGGTATCAAAAATCATCCGACATGTCAAAAAAGTGAGGGAACTATCAGTATTAATTATTTTTATATACAATTTTGATAGTTCCCTCATCAATGATAGAGCTGTTAAAACACTTCCATGACCGTATCAAAAATCATCCGACATGTCAAAAAAGTGAGGAAACTATCAGTATTAATTATTTTATATACAATTATGATACTTTCCTCATCATTGATAGAGCTGTTAAAACACTTCCACGGTGACTTTGTCACTGGTGTTAGGTCGGGATTGAAAAATTGTTTTACAATTGAAAAATTGTTTCTGATTTCAAATAATGGTCAATGAAGCATTAACAACCCGATTGGCTCGTGAACGATTAGATGCAATTAAGAGATTTGTACCAATTCGTGACTCTGTACGGAATAAACTACAACAACGACAGAGTTTTCAGACTGATTTTGCTGCGGGATCTGAAGAGTTGTTTAAACCAGTAACTACAGCAACGAAAGGGGTACAGCGCGCTATACTGGGGGATGATCCCGAGACGGGAAAATCTGTTATCGGTGAACTCGAAAAAATAGCAGCGAAAACTAAACAAACAGAACAGGCTGTACAAAAAATGGAATCAAAAAGAACAGTAGATGATTTACGCGTGAGATTTAACGAGGAAGGGTTAGCAGCAATTGATAAGACTGATCCAAAAGAAATTCCTGCGCTTGTTGTTTCGACTTATGAAAACAGGAAAAATATGTTGAAACCAGAACATCATAAGTTTGTTAGAAGTATAACTCACTGGGCTGATATATTCTATAAGATCAAAACTGAAAAAAGTCAAATTAAGACAGGTAGTGCATCATACATCGAATATATCAATGCGGTGGGTATAGTGTATAAACAATTTGAAGAACTAAAACAACAACAAAAACCGCCAAAATTACAAAGGCGGCGACAGCAACCTGCAAAGAAAATATCTTTTTCACCTAAAAAACAACAACTACCACCTGATGATGATGATGATTATGATCCTCTTGGTTATCTACAACCCACGGATGAAGAAGAAAAACAGGATGAAGCAACTGGTTATAGCGGAAGTGGATTAAGAGATTCCAGTGAGAATCCAAGGATTACATGTCCTGGTAGTGTTCTCAGTGATATATCACGATTAGAGGTTCTTGTAGGAGGGTTCCGAGCTGGAAATAACTCACCGGAAATAATTAATGAAGCAGCTGATATCTGTAGACGGTTATTTCAGGGTGGTATCATGGATATCAGCACATATCGAGATTTCATTGACGAGTTAGCAAATGGGTATCACAGTGATTAATTGATAAATTGTTTTACAATTGAAAAATTGTTTCTGATTTCAAATAATGATCATACACTACAATCATGATAAACCAACCCCCGTCTACGTAGTTAATTCACGGTTTCCGGTTTATAGAGCATACTACGGAGATGGTTTAGGCAATACCATTTTAGGGTTATTTGCGAGAATGGCTCCAAAAGTGATGCCGTTGGCTAAACAATTATCAATGAAAGCAATTGATGTTATTCGTGATAAGGGTATTGGTGCTGTTGGAGATCTTGCTGGAAAAGCGTTTTCAACTGCGAAGAATAAATTAACATCATTAGTGAAATCACGGATGAAATCCAAAGGATTTTCAAAACCGTTACCGTCTACAGCGGAAATGCCTGCAAGTGTTAGTAGAATTATAAATAACGCAGTAGATGAAAAATTAGCGTCGATGGTTTTAACCCCCGACCAAAGCAATATTGCAAACATGATAGCAGGAAGTGGCTTTAAAAAACTACGACGATGAAATGGGAAATCGCGATTTAGACTCTGATAAATAGAATAAAATGTTCAAACAGTCACGTGATCCAGCATTTGATATAGACGCCCCAGTTGGCAAGGATGATTCTGTACGCGATTATCAATATTACGCCTATCATGCCATAGACTCAAATAGTCGAGCAAGAATTGATCTTCAAGTCCATGATACCAGTAAATACTTTCTACCCTGTGAAGCGTTTATTGAAGTAGAAGGAGAACTTGTAACAGCTGCTGATACTCCTGCTGTACCAGCACCGTATCCAGCTGGTACTCAAGTCGGTTTTGTCAATAATGGTATCATGGCGCTATTTGAGAGTGCTAGATATCTCATTGATGGAAAAGAAATCGAGTCGATAGATCGCGATGTTGATGTGGCTACAACAATAATCGGGTTAGCGAGATATTCTGATGATTATACAAGATCAGCAGGACCCTCTATGATGTTTGCAAAAGATGGTAAGAATACCGCTGGAGGAAATCCATTTGTTGTAAGACGACCAAAAAAACGTGATAATAGTGATGCTGATGCCGAGGATATGATTATAAACAACGATGCTAATTTCAATCTAGGAGCTGCAACACGAAACTCAATGTTGGGAGTAGGGCGTAAATCATTTTCATGCGCGATTCCACTGCATCATATATTTGGATTCTGTAGAAACGTCCGAAAAGTTATCTATGGAGCGAAGCATACAGTATCGCTTGTACGAAAGAGTGATGATAATGACGCAATCTGGAGGATTCCAGCAGACAATGCAAATCCAAATACTGATGCCGGTAAAGTCAATTTAACAAAAATATCATTGTGGATGCCAGTGTTGACTCCAGCAATCACCGCAGAAGAACGATTGCTATCATTTATGGACCAAGGAGGAAAGTCGTTGTTGAGTTGGTTATCAGTGAGTACAGATGTGAAGCAATCAAATATCAACGGGTTATTCACGTGGAATCTAGCATCAAAACAAGGTGTTGCTGCGCCACGTCATATATTTATTGCGTTACAGGATAACTCACGAGTTGGCAATCAACTCTTCAGCCATATGATATTTGATCAATTAGGTGTGAAAGACGTCTCACTGAGAATAAACGGCCAACAGGAACCATCCGAGGATATACAACTTAATTACACAGAAAATCATATCGCACGAGTTTATCATCGTCTGTTGTCATTTATGGCACGCGACCAAAATGTGGATACTGGTTTGCAAATATCACAATACGACTTTAAAAATCTGTATCCGATCTATTACTTCTCACTGGAACATCTCGATTTGATGAGACAATCTGTCGTTGATATACATTTTAGAGCTAATGTGACTCGTGGTGCTATTGCTGATTATAGAGCGGTTGCTGTCATTCTCAGCGACAAATCAATGCTACTTGAAGGTGTTGGTGGAAGAATGAGAGTGGTAGATGCCCCAGTAGAAAATCTTTGATTTTCAAAAACATGTAATTGAAATCGTAAACGATTTTCTCGATTTAGAATCAATCTATTATGTATAATGTCATATAGTGTTATTAGTGTTGCGTTAACTCCCGGTCAATTAAAAAAATTGCAATCGGAATCAGCTAAAAAATGTGGAACCACAATCACGTTGAAACCCAACCAAATGACTGGTGGTGCAAATAAACTATCGCTGACAACTCGTCAGGTGAAACATTTCAATGATGCACTTGCAGCCAAAAAAGGTGTTCAGATTACTCTCTCTGCGGCTGCTATCAAAAATATGATTAAAACAGGCGGTATATTCCCGTTGTTAGCTGCGATACCAGCATTGATTGCAGCGGCTGCCCCAGCGGTGGCTAAAGCGGCAGCGTTAGGAGCCGTTGGTACTGCAGCAGGAATGGCACTAAAGAAGGCAACTGGGAAAGGATATAAAAAAAAGGGACGATCCGTTCACGGATTGGGTCTAAGACTACCAGGAACCCCGTATTCGTGGTACAGCGGAAAGGGTCTAAGACTACCAGGAACGATTTATTAATTCAGAAATCTTCGATTTCCGAACCTATGGTTCCCAAATCTTCGATGGTTCCAATGTCCAATTTTGATTTAATGGATGCTGCTAAAAAACTAGCGATTAAAAACTTCAGAGGTGTCTTTATGAAAGATCAATTACCACATCAACCAAACAGCGTTGAAACCGGAATCATTAATTTAGATAACAGCACCGGACCTGGAACTCACTGGGTTACATACGCTATTGATCCACGTGGGATTGTCTATTTTGATTCATATGGATTAGCCCCACCAAAAGAGTTTTTGCGTTATATAAAAACCCTTCCAATGAAGACTTGGTATTCTACGCTACCAACACAACAAATGAATGACCCACCAATATGTGGCAGCGAAGTATTAAATGTCCTTAACGCTATTTCTAACTCCTTGAGTAACCCAAGCGGAAAACCACCACATGTTGTCGTGAATGAATACACTAGTAATCGCTTTTTAGAGAGAGAAAGAGTTTTACAATAACATGATTGATATTTGGGGGAGATCTTTGAAACCCAAACCCGATGGCACTGCACCACCTGATTCTGTCAAGGATGTAAAAAAACTAATCAAAGATGAAATAGCTGAGACGTTGAACTTAACAAATGTTGATCCTAATGAAATAGTTGTATTTCAAGACAAACAGGGTAAATTGAAAACCAGTAATATTTCTCTGGATGATATTTTGGTTAAACAACAAAACGCAATCGAGAACACCGTTGCGTTATTTTCCGATCAGGGTAAACTCAAACCGGGTGTAATCGTTTCGACGATTACAGATCGATTAAAAACTATCAACGATGAGTTAAACAATTCTCTGTTTGTACTAACAACACTTGAATCTAAAATTGAAGAAAACGGAAAACAGTTTATATCATTTCGTAGAAATATCATTGATAAATTTATTGGAACCCCGTTGGATAAAATTGAAATAAAACTCCCTGATATTAAAAAATCCATCGATGAGACAAAAAACTTCATCGAAGCCGTCAAAGGTGATTTTTCGAGGATGATAACAATCATTGAAAAAACAAAAATTCCTCATGAGAAAACCAACAACGTAGTATATACAATCCAACACGGATCATTTGAGTGGACACCTGCAAACAACAAATTAGATATCACTGCAACCGTTAAGGGTATTTATCGATTAACACTAGTGACACCATTGAGTCAATTTAATATTTCATCGTCCAGTTCATCCGGGGTCAATAATACGATTTCAACGATCATCGACAAGAATACAACTGAAAAGTTCACAATCACAGCTACTGATAAAAATTTGATTGGGGTTTCAGTAACCTGGTATGTTGAATTCGTAGCGGATTTAAGTAAATAACTAAATTGAAAGGATTTCACAATTGAAAACGCTAGCTTTTTTAAAATAACAATGATTTCATCAACGCAATGTCGCTATGATCAGGTCAGAGAATTTCAGACTAGACTCAAAACCCTCGCCGAGGAGTATCAAATAAAAATAAAAAAATACCGACGAAAAATCACTGCAATTGATATTATTATATACTCGGTGTCAAGCGTTCTCACTGGCGCCGGAATAATACTTGCATCGGTTACAATGATTGCCCCGGTCGTAGTTCCAATTTGCATTTCTGCGGTGGCTACAATCGGGGGTATATCAACCGGGATAGCAAAAAAGATATCATCATGCAGCCAGAGTAAACTGCAGAATTACTTACTTCAATTTCATATTGCATCAACCGCATATTCGCAGTTATCCCTGATGATATCGTCGTCACTCGATAATACAATTATATCAGATAGTGAATTCTCAGAGATGGTCAGTATTTTTGATTCCGCGATATCGAAATTAGAGCGACAACATGAATATAATAACAATGACAACATCGATGGAATTAGAAAACACGAACCCAAAAAACAAAATGATCTCAATAATATCAACATTACCAGATTGTGAGTTCTCAGTGATGGTCAGTATTTATGATTCCTCGATACCAAAATTAGAAATACAACATGAGTATAATAACAATGACGACACCGATGGAATTACTTCAACGAGTAGTGGAGAACACGAACCCAGTACAAACAAGCATGATATCAATAACATCAACGAATCCAGAATTCAGTGTGAATTTCCCCTCTCCGGTCCCAGTGAAGGAGATAGCGCTAGCAAAACTACGAGTGTATCACAGTTGGCCTAATATCAGATCAAAATCATTTGGTGGTCAACAACCCAATAATTCTTTAGTGTTTGCAAATGAGAATAAACCCGACGGAACCCCAGACTGGAAAGTTGTTTCGATACCAACAGGGTCATACCAAATCGAACAAATCAATGATGAATTCGCGCGTAGAATAAAATCGATTACTGGAAAAGAATCAAAAATCGCTATAACAGTTCATGAACCGACGCTATCATCCGCAATTGAGATAAGTACAGAAGGATACGTCGTAGATATCTATCAGAGTTCTATTAGAACCGTATTAGGATGGCCTGAATTACCACCCGGGGAAGAAACCGTTAAATTACCAGAACCACAAAAATCTGATTATATCACAGACAAAATAAAACCTAAAAATCCAATAAGGAGTTATAAAAAATACAACTTATTTATAGAGTTTTTTGGGTTAGGATACGAACTTAGGGCGGAGGGTGGACCATTGCAAGAATATAATTTTGTTAACGAACCTGAAATCATTAAAAATTTCACAGCAATGAATAATGATTTATCGCTGTTGTTAATATCTCTTAAATCCGGCTCTCTCAACCGAGATGAATTTATCAGCGTCGTAGAAACATGCAATAAAATTATCGACGATATGGAAAAATTTAATTCACAAATTATTCGAGTGATATTAGATGATAAAAACCCCACATCGAGAACAACATTTGCAAACCAATATAAAATTCCCGTGAATAATATTCCGATATTCAAACTACCGGGATATAACGTACCAGAACTAAAAAAACTTCTCAGTGATGCCATCGATGTTGGTTTTAAAATAATTCATGATGCATGGAAAAAAACATCATCACCGGAAATAAAAATCCTCAAACACAATAATGACCCAGATGGTGGCGGTAGGCATATCGCTCCGTTCAACGTGAATATTTCATCGGTGATTGCGCTCAATTTAGTATGTGATGTTATCGAAGGAAGCTATCAAATAAATTTAGAACGATCAAATCAAGCTCAGCAAGGATATATTTTGTATTCGTTTGCACCAACAGCTCCTCCAGGATTTTTAATTATTGAAAACCCAATTAATCCTGTCTACATGCGATGCCATAATAATTCATTAACCAGAATTAATTTCAAACTCACCGACCAGTCAAATAATCTGATTGATTTACAAGAAGAGGTGTTAGTGATTAGTTTGTTTGTGAAATCCTAAAAGGATTTTCATCGTAAAATAATTATTAACCCATAGCAGCAGAGAGGGTGGATGACAACAAGTTGCGACCAAAATTGATTAAAAAATCGTAAAATCTTCGTTTTCATTTTTTTAGTTAAAATGAGATTTCGTAGATTTTTAAGATTTCAACGAAATCCTACGGATCGTTTTAAGGATTCAATCAATTTTTTTTGTCTGAAAACGTTGTAGGGTTCGCCCTTTTTTTGGTTAAAATGAGATTATAGGACGGCTCGTTTTAGGATTTCAATCAAAATTTGTCTAAAAACGTTGTAGGATTCACCCTCTCTGCTGCTTAGCATAATAAAAAAGAAGCCAAAACGATAATTGGAATCCGCTTTATTTTCGTATAAGACAAAGCTTAACATTTTAATGCATAGAATATTGGACATTACATCCTCATTGTGTGGGACAGACCCAGCATGTTTACATTGCTCATGAACATACGCACATATCATAGCTATAATTTATATAGATTTTCGTTTCAAAGCAGTATTGCTGCTATCATTTACTTTCTTATCAACTGTGTACGGACAATAATACCTAGTCAAAAGATGATTTTAAGGAAACGACAACATAGTCAGAACCCTGACATCTGGCCTAACACTCCTTTCCTTTGTATTGTTGTAACCTTAGTTTCATTTTTTACAGAGTGCAATGAATACTAACTCTTGCAAATTAAAATGCATTTGACAATTTATATATATATATATATATATATATATATATATATATATATATATATATATATATATATATATATATATATATATATATATATATATATATATATATATACAATTAGTCTAGAAGGTTAAAATCTCTATCTTCATCTGGAGGAAGTTTCAAGTTTATGAACTTAAATGGATCAGAGACTATGTCAAACATATAACGGAAAGGGTCTTAGTCTACATACATTTCAATTGGTCCTCTGTCAGAATTAACGGAACATGCGAACCCTCATCCCAGTTTTTTGCAGAATCAAAACAATATGAGCGAATCATATATTTCTAAGGTACATAAATTATTGCTAACACGCTAGGTAGGGTCAGTAACTAACTGAATGTCTAATTCCTATAATGTCTATTTCCTATAATGTCTAATTTCTATAATGTCTAATTCGTGCCTATAATGCTGCAACATACTGTACATCCAATGTTATCCGTGATCAGATTGGACGCATTTCCGATTGCTCTATTTAGTAAGTACATTTATCGACGATTTTATGTTTAACATTCTTCAGAGAAATTGTTTCTGGGAATATCTTGTTGCACACATTATAGTCATATTGTTTTGTTACTTTACCTTTGGCCACGTTCATGGTTTGTTACATAGAGGGATAAGTTGTTGGGCCAAACGTTTCTGCCGATTAGTGTTCGTACCATGTAATAACTGTGAAGAGATTTATAGAATGTACAAACATTTATTTTAAGTTTAGACCAATACAATACAATAAGATCTCGTGATGTATTTTGTATCCCATAATGACCAGCAAATTGTGCTTCGTGGGCTACACTAAACTTTTCTCTAATATATTATACAATAACAACAATTGTAGTGTTCGTTGTTCAATGATCGCCAACTCCTAATTCAGATGGTCTCCAGTACGTTATGCGTAACAACAAAAACTAGCAAGTGATTCTGTGGTTTCAGTTTCTCAAATAAGCCCGTGAAACAAACAGAAGATCTTACGATGTTTGACCTGTTAAACGACATGTGTCGTTTTTGTCCCTGAGAATAACAGTAGTAAAACGAGTATAACTGTGATCAATACAACTGCGTTTATCCTTACCAGTAGCAATATTGACTTCATTAATATTGCCTAGTAATAAATATATTACTAACAGGGTTCTAATATTACGTCTGATGACAGATTTACACATATTAGAAAGCCTTACTACAATCTCTGAAGAGAAACAATCTGATTGCAAGCATGATAATACTTTGAGAAATGCAAAGTAATTGATACAAAATGACCCGTGTCCTTAACATTCTAATAGAGGTAGGAATAGTAGGATCAACCTTTAGGGATATAGAACCGTTCGACCTGAGTGGTTCATATTTTGTTTCAGTTCAAAAAGGAAACTCAACAAATGTTTTGCTTGCAATGCATGACAGTGTTATTAACCTCTTAGACTTGTTTTGCAATTGCATGTGTCATTCTGTCTTTTTCTGCCTACAACTGCATTTGTCTCTCATTTTTCTTCAATTGAATTTGTTTTTACTTCTTTCTAAAGCTACATGCCTATCTTTTCCTGAAGCTCATGGTTTTTCGCTCTGTTTAATAATTGTGTTAATGTTAATTCCATTCATTTTAAAATCGAAAGAGATGGTTACTCACTAACGAAATCAACAACACTTTTATCCAATACATTCTTTAACACCAAATATTGGATCGACACATTTTTATCTCTTCTACTGAGATAAAAACCTCAGACAAATTATATTTTCTGTCATGCAAATCATCTTTTTTTACCTTAGGCTATCAGCCCGTGCGTGCGATTTGAAATGAGGTTCTCTACTTTAGATGAGATTGCAAAAACTTGCTCCTTTCTATAAAGATTTAAAAAATTGAAATTAATACATTATACTTAAAGCATTCAAATGAAATATGAATTTAAATATAACTACAAAGTCTTCTGACCTGTTTTAGCCCCAAGGACTAGCCTCCAATTTCCTATTTCAACTCTATGATCTTAAGATAAGAGATAGAAAAGAGTAAGAAACAAGTATCTTTGCATAATTATTCCATAGAATACGAAATGAAAATGTATAAAATTGAAAGAAAAGGCATTGTGAATTATACTCCAGATAATAAACACTTTACAGACATAAGACTGAAGACACTTTAGTTGTTATCTAAGTATATCATAATGCTACAAGTTGTGAAATTCCCCTCGTGGCCGCTATCATCCAATGTGCAAATTTACATATGACCTGAATTTTAACGATGTGTCAACAGTATTTGTTCGAATCGAATTAACATAATCCAATATTCACTTGCTTGCATTCGCTATAATTCAATGTCAATTTGTATTAACAATTATATAATAGGACACTTTATATTCCATATAATAAACTTTGAATAGATATTTAGAGCAAATGGTAGCGTGAACATAGTCAGCACATAATTGATTTTGTTTGAAGATTGCAGAGCGTGAATGACTAAGTAATACAAAACGTACAAGGAAGTGACCATATATAGTTGGAAGTGACCATATATATATATATATATATATATATATATATATATATATATATATATATATATATATATATATACTAATACATGAATATAATAATAATAATAATAATAATAATAATAATAATAATAATGAGAGCTTTGTATAGCGCCTAATCTTTCGACGCTCTAAGCCCTTTACACCATCAATAATGATATGACTAAGCTACAGAACAGCAAATGACAAAAACATTGAAATTGGAAAACATAAAAACATGCTGAAAATATATAAGATACAAAACATGATTAGGTCGCTAAGTTTGTCCCTGAAGTCGAAACAGGTGAGTCTTGAGAGCACTCTTAAAAGGGACCACTGTGTCTTTGTGTCTAATTTCAATGGGCAATTCGTTCCACGTCGCCGGGCCCTGGTATGCAAACGAACGTTGTCCATATGACTGTTTTCACCTTGGGAACAATGAGTATACGATTATCAGAAAAAGAGCAAAAGGATATAGCTGGTGTATACACATGGGTGAGGCTGGATAGGTATGTTGGACTGGAGTCTGTCATTAAAATATAGCACAGAGAACAAATTTTTTGTTTGATTCTGTATCGAATTGATAGCCGGTGTAGGTACAGAGCAGTGATCGAGGTACTCTAAAGATGATTCGTGCAGCTGTGTGTTGAACTTTTTGAAGTTTCTGGAGTAAATATTGTTAATAACCAGACAGAATTGAGTTACAATAGTCCAGTCTTGAAAGTACTAATGAACACACAATTGTTTTAGTGGCATCAACTGAAAGATATTTACGAATGGAACTGGTGCGTCTCAATTCAAGATATGCAGCCCTGCATATGTTCATGACATGTTGGTGCAATGTGAGAGTACTGTCTAGAGTAACGCCTAGATTCCGTACTGACTGTGAGAATTTAATGTTTTTGTTGCTGATATTTATTGTCTGAGGTAAAGGATGTGAATGAGAAAGTCTTTGTGTTGTGATCAGAATATCCTCGGTTTTATCATCATTCATCTGCAGCTTGTTACATGTCATCCATGATTTCACAACCGAAATGCACTTCTCTACTCCATGGATGGTAGCATCAACTTCAGTTGGGTGACTAGACTTGTATATTTGGGTGTCATCAGCGTACAATTGGTGCGACACTGGGTGATGATCTTTGACACTTGAGAGCGGCTGAGTGTACAAAATGACGACAACAAGTCCAAGAACAGATCCTTGTGCAACACCACAACATACGTCAACTGTGCTGGAGTGTATTCCATTTGCAGATATAATTTGTGTCCTGTTGACTAAGTAGGACTTGAACCATTGTAAGGCTATATTCTGAATGCCAAATACATGCTGGAGACGGTGAAGTAATAGTCTTAAATTGGATTTTTGAATAAAAGAAACGGCGGACACTGATGGTAGAAGTAAATTAATTTTGACTTGGACTGTATTTGTTGAAGAGACGCTCTTTGAATGAAAAACAATAAACTTGTATCAAGTATGAAATGTCTCGTGTTATTGACAGTCAGTCGTCACAGTATGCTAAACTTTATAATGTTGAATCCTTCAATAATAATTCTCAATACGGGGAGATGGGAGCCTTAAATCGTTGCAATCCTTGAACATATTAACTACTTGACCCGGTGGTATATGCAAAACCGATTTTGTTTTCAAACTTTTTATCTCACAATAATCACAGGTTGGTTATTGTCTACACCAGCGTATCGCATGATGTTAAGAATAAAATCAATCTACTTACACATCACTTAAAGAAGATAAAAGAGAAACCATTTCGCTTAACGAAGGCTGCGCTTGACTTTAATCACTCCTATGTTATCATCTTCGACTTCTTTCCCCTTTCCGGTAGACATATCATACCTGTACCATTTTCTGTTATAGAGAAGAAAATCAAATTAATTTGCCAACGAATGACGGAACCCTATAGTTGGTGACATAAACGAATATCTAATTTTCCTCACAACCCAAATTCATATTAAACGAATTAAAATTTTTGGATGCAAACGATTTTTCAGAAACACCAAGGTGATATAATAGCTCCAGTTAACTACAAGAGAATCGAATTAAATGTGTACTCCAAGAACCTAAATGGTAGAAACAGCATAGATAATTAACGTTACCGAGCACACTGGGACACTGTCGTGACGTACAGTTAAGACGTAAAAACACTCAGCTCTTCGCCTCTTTGGTATGAAAGTAAGGACACATTGAATGTCATTTGCGACAGAAAATTTACAACTGAATATCAATACATGGTCTCGGTTACATGATATCGACATAAAAAAAATCATGTAAAATTACCGTTTTGTATAGCAATGGAAAGTGGGTGAGGTTTTTAAAGATATTTATTTAGGTAGTGTTAGTCCAGGTGCTGGAGTCATTATGTAGTGTACTTGAATTGTAGATGACACATTTATCATTACCATTCCTGTCTAACTATGAAACTATTTAATGACACAAATATATTGACTCTATAACTTTCGCTCCTGAGATACTTTTACTTAAAACAACGATTTAATGTTCCGTTCCCTTTTGAAGCAATACCATTCCAACTTATATTATCATTTCTATGCTAAATGTACGGAACATTTAAAGTATGATTCCGCACATGTACATGTAATGGCGCATTTTGAGTTCAGCTAGAACAATGCTACATTGTAACACATATTGAGGTTAACGTTACTATTTACTCACAATATGAATCTTATGGATACATTTAACTTAGGATTTCACCTTGTAAGTCGGAGCGTCGGTAGCACGTTAGGCTAGGGGAACCTATATAATATATTTTGACGTAAAATGTTCTCTTAAATCTACTGAAGTTTGATATATCAGTGGCGAAAGCTTGGTCCTGGTACGAGTGGTGTTGTTTCAGATCTACACGAAGATGTAATATGTTATAGTTCAGCCCAGTGATTAGAACATTGGTTGTTTCCCAGATAGTATTTATTTTCAACATAATACACCAACAGTCTTAGAATACGGTATTCGCATTGTTCAAGTGACAACAAAGCGGATACTATCAATTTATTATTTTGATTGTTATGCTATTATTATGTCTTATTATTTGAAACTAGCATTTGGCAACAGGCGAAGAAGCACACTTAATGGCGGGTCAAATCTGCTTGGTTAAATTTCAGTTTTAACAACACAAATTAATTTCTTCGCAGGGCATTGTCAAGGTAGCAGAAGGAGAGGTAGACATAGAACGAAGTGGACTGACAACATCACAGAATGTACCAGGAAAGGTTGTGCGGAGACACAGGAAAAGGCACATAATCAAAACAAGTGGAGGGAACTGGTCAGATGTTTAGTAACACAGTGACTCAACGACCACACTAGGTCAAGAGCCTGATGATGATAATGATGATGATGATGGCAGACAAATCTAAATTACCGGTCGAGCGTGGTGTATGTGTGTTCAGCAATCGCAACTAAATCAGATAAAGTAACACTAAAACTTTTTCTACCCAGTAAATAAGGTACCCTGCTATTGGTTTACTTATATAACTTCGGTCATCCTAAGCAATGCATTTTGTTTATATCCTTTACATTTCGGATAGGAATTGTTCTGGCTTTTATTACTCTAAAACCTTCACGATTCTTACATCTTTTGTCATTCAATTAGTCAGTTTACCTAGCAACCGGTGAAAGCAGCACATGAAAGCACCAGGCCACTCTTTAAACCATAACGCAGTCAAGATTATTATTTTGTATGTATGAATAAATAAAGGTTGATAGGCAAAGTACTTTTTTGTAACTTTTTGTATATGCATGATTAATTTTATATCCGTGAACAACTTTAGACCTCTTAGTAACATACTGTATATATCTTTATTAAAGACTTTTGACCTAAGGTCAACTATGTTTTGGATCTGAGCGAATGACTTTGGACCGATGGCCAACGTTCGCTTGGTATTAATGATTCGGTCATCTGGTAAACGTATATATATGAATGAGTTTACATACAGTTACAAGTTCTCATTTTAAATGGAAGACATACTTAGTGTGTGCCATGGTAACCATGCTGGTTGTCGTTCAATGGCTATGTAGAAACAATCTAAGTGAACTGGAAATATATAGTGATATGGTTACCTTATGATGTTGCTAGTATTGCAATGTTTGACTGCACAAGTGTTTTCTATGCAGTGTTGTCATCCTAAACGGGAATAAACATCAACTGTCTTGGTTGCAAAGTTGATAAACATACAATTTATGGTAGACAGTAAAATCCATATACTAATATGTGAGTCGAACGTACAGCTTCTTTTTATCAAGTTCTTGTGGCAAAGTTACTTTTTAAGTAATACATGACATACACTTAGTCACCTATTTTCTTTGCAGCTATAAAAAGAATTTCTACCTAGCATCAATAGGGGTCTGATACACGGGCTGGAAAAGCATAGCTGCATCCCTAGGATAAAACCTTCTTTCCCTTTCAATTCGGTCACAGGTTAGTTTCATATATAACTAAGTAGTGTGAAGTTGATTAAAACATTATTTATCTTTACGTCTCAAACCATTTGCAACTATAATTTGAAATCGGAAACATTAACAACGACTAATCAAAGGATATTTGGTTGAAAGAAGTGTCACTGCAAGACATTCAATTGTCAACGGACTGTATGGTCAAAATCTAGCTTAAAACGGGAACCTTAATTGAACTGATGTTCTTTCGTGATTCAAAAATAAACCGAAGACAGTAATGTTCAGAAGCAAGACAATATGCCCGAATTATGGCCGTCGAAGTTAGATAAATTCTGAATCAATACCCAACACAAACCTAAGTACTCTTAAGCATACCCGATCTCACGTTCCTTTTTGACAATGAGAGATTGCCTTTTCTTACCTTCATTAGAACAGGCACAATGAGTAGTAAAGGGATAATTTAGTAAAGGGGTAATCTAGTAAAGGGATAATCACTGTGCAAACTACCCATTTATTGATTAGTACCAGGAGCTAATCAGATCTCTAAAAACTGATCAAATAATTTTGTCACCTGAAAAAATATTTTCCGATCAATAGATGAAGGTCACTTTTGTCATAGCTCATGTTAATGCAGAAGGTGGATTGATGTGTGATTTTATTTTCAATACGATAAATGATTTGAACCAAAAAAGGCTTGCCAATAAGAAGTGGATTAGCCAAACTTTCAAATCTTACATTAATTGGTTGCCTGAGAATATCATAATCTTCATCAACCTTATCGGAGTAGCACCATTTATTAAATGTTTTCTTTCCCCACTCAACATTGGCTTTTTCAGTTTCTGCTCCACAATTCATCAGCTGTCACCATTCGTTAATTTGAATGTCTCTTTCTTCTTATTGTCTGCTTCTCTTTCTCACTGTCTCTTAAAATTGATTTTCTTTATCTTCCTTTTTGTTTGCAACTGATTGTATTCTCTCTCTTTCTCTATATCTTGTCATCAATACTCCTTTTAATCTTTTCATTTATTTATTTCTCTCTTTCTCTCTCTCTCTCTCTCACTCTCTCTCTCTCTCTCTCTCTCTCTCTCTCTCTCTCTCTCTCTCTCTCTCTCTGTTCATTTGTGTACGCCTCTCTTTGCTTTTTATCCGACTCTCCCTTTCTCTCTTCATGTGCCTCTCCTTTTCCTATTGGTATCTGTAATTACAGGACATGTGCCTCTCCTTTTCCTATTGGCATCTGTAATTACAGGACATTCTTTGAAGCCGTAGTTTGAGCATGTAAAGTGCCATCTAGTTTAAAATTTAATTGTTTCCTGTCAAAACCAGGAACAGATGTATTAATCAATCACAAAGCTCGTTCCATCAGAACTGTTTTCTCCATCAGATAAAGAACCCAAAGATTTTTTATTTCTTCTTGAACATAAGATTATGTTACGTCCGTCATTTTTCTAGCACGTTCTGTGTGTGCTATCAGACAACGTTCACTAAATTATATGGAAATTTTCTTACTTGATAGCTTCACTACATATTTCATAAATATGTGAAATATAAATGATTTCCATATACAAAGACAATTCTGAAAATGTAATTAAAGCAATTTTAATTTCTCTAACTTTGACGACATAGGGTATTAACTACAAAACTTATAAAGGCAAACCAAAACATGTAATAAACATTCGCTAATATTGTATTTCCCTAGAATATAAGGCAAAACATTAGGATGAATTGGAATTATTATATATGAATTCCTAAAAAATCCAAACTTGCATAAAAGTCCAATGTATAGAGTGTTCAAGTTCTTGAATTTACTGATGTCCTTGAAAGAACTCGTATGTTAACATTATTGATATTTCAGAATAACATAATCTTTGAAAGAAAGAAATCACTATAATCCACAAATAGTGAATTGACACCTCATATTTCCAACGAATAATTCAAATCAACAATTGCTCTCTAAGTTTATACGACCACAACTAAATATTATTCCATAAGACTGATGTTCAAATTGGATTGAAATATTTAGATGCACACAACCGTACTTAAAAACATGACTGACTCAGAGGACCAGACTATAAGTCATTGTCCTATCAAATTTGTAAACCCAAATATTAACAACTAGTATGGCGGTTATGAAGTTGATCGTGCCTTTGTGAAAAAGGAATGTTTAAAAAAGAAATCAGTATATGCTGGGAAAGGATTTTTTATGACCATGTAAACATGACTGGTGTTAACGATGTTTCTTGTACCTAAAGCCGATAATACGTTTCGCATGTGCAATGAGTAAAAGAAAAGTGACTAAAACAAATTAATGTACATTGTCAAGAATCAATGTCTGTTCAAAAGTCTGACATTGTCAAGATTCAATGTCTGTACAAAAGTCTGACATTGTCAAGAATCAATGTCTGTAAAAAAGCCTGACAATGGAAACAATGTCACCAATATTGGCTTTTTGTCATTTTGATTCTAGTATATCGACAATGTTCTTTTGCATACCAGGGCCCTGCGATGTGGAACGAATTGCCCCTTGAAATTAGACAAAAAGACACAATGGTCCCATTTAAAAGTGCTCTTTAAACTCACCATTTTCGACTGCGGGAACAAACTTAGAGAACTAATAATGTTGTATACCTTATATGCTTTCAGTATGCTTTTTTTGTTTTCCAATGTAATGTTGTTGTTGTTTTGTTTTTTTTGTTATTGTTCCTGTAGCGTAGTCATATCATTATTGATGGTGTAAAGCGCTTAAAGCTTCTAAAGATTAGGCGCTAAACAAAATCCGCATTATTATTATTATTATTATTATTATTATTATTATCATTATTATTATTCCACAAACTGACATAGAAAATTACATTTTGGCAATCGTACCTCTAGATGCGCTTTACAAAATTAAAATGATGCAAATTGGGATAAAACTTTTCCTATCTACCTTTCAACATTTATTGAGGTTTATAGAATTGTAACGCTTTCAAAAATGACGTCATCATCTACACAAACAACTGAAAGGATCACTCCAAGACGATTGGAAAACTGAGTGATTTAAATCTGACTGTTATTGCAGGCGTACTTGAGTCTATGAGTGATTCAAATTTGACTGTTATTGCAAGCGTAGTTGAGTCTAGTTGTGCGTCTGTTATATTGCATGACATAGCGTGGAGCACGGGCAGCAGAAGTCTGTTTTTATATGTTCGGACATTTTTCTCGTATGTTTCTGCAAGCGCCGAAACCTAGACCTATCGCTAAGCAAGAAACCAAGGTGCATTACTCTGAAAAATGTCACTTCTTTCAGCTCCCGATATCAGTAAATCATTTAGCGTGGCTGCTGACTGAAGTGATGCTGGGGTTGGTGGTGTAATAACTGAAGATGAGAAAATTGGTGTAAATCATCCAGTGTACTAATATCCTAAATATTTAAATGAGCGAACAGGTATATTTCTTAGTCGTGTGTACAAAACACTGTTTTGTATTATATTATATATATTCTAAACAAAATATTTTGTTCTTCTACGAAGTTCGTTATATCTAAAAAGAAAACATATGAAGTATCACATTAATCTTTTTTATGAATGTGCTTCGTCACCACAATGTACGGCTCTTTGGATAATCAGGCAAGATATGCTAAAATATATATAATGGGATTATGTTTCGATATACAATGATGTTATGCTTAGTTATTCATTGAGGTTATGCTGAAATACACATTGAGGTTATGCTGAGATATACATTGAGGTTATGCTGAGATATACATTGAGGTTATGCTGAGATATACATTGAGGTTAAGCTGAGATATACATTGAGGTTATGCTTAGATATACATGGAAGTTAAAAGTCATGTAAAAAGTGATTTATACCAAAAAATACAGCGAGGCCATCTATAGTCAAACATTGAGGCTATCCTCAGGTATGCACTGATAATATAACATCGAAAACATGTTCCGGTTTATATTTACGTTATGCTAAGGTTTACATTGACGCTATCATTATGTTTATACTGACGCTATGTTCATGATTATATTGACGCTATGCTCATGTATATACTAGGTCTCTGAACTTTCTTACCGTATATGCTTTCGATTCAGAAGCTTACTATTGTCAGCAAATGAAATATGTTCTAAGAAACTGCACTCAGCATTCAAATGAGTTTTGTGATACACTCATACACCATGTGTAGAGCAAATGTTAACGAAATTAATTTAAAAAGATTAATCTCATGCTTCGTATATTGCTTTCCTGTTTAGCTTTAACTTACTGTATATAAAAAAAAATATTTTGTTTAAAATATGTATAATACAAAATAAGTGTTTTTTTTATATACACGGCTAAGGAATATACCGATTAGTAATTTTAACACCGTGTCAGATTTAAACCAATTAATATATTGACTAAAATTATAGACATGTTAGACGTTAACTGTGTACGCATTACATACTGTCGTAAGTGGTCAGCCGAGGTTACCAGCATTTATCTTACCTATGCTAATTGCTAAATTGAACATACTGTTGGCATATAAGCTAGAGTTATGTTTCATTTCTTGGGAAACGTTTGCAATTTTCATGACATGACTGTTTTTTAACCTTGATGAAAACATTCTAGTTCCGCCATTTGACGCATAAGCAATTAATATGAATTTAATAATTCATTACACAAAATGCTGAAGCTGAATGTTTCTTTCCTTTTAAGTCAAATTGCATTTTTCACTCTTTAGAAACTTTGCATACAAATATTAATGAGTTTTATGCCAACAAACAATTAATTATAATCAGAGCAGATTGGCAAGATGATAGTATTGATACGTAGTAGACACTTTCTTGCTTTATTCATACAAATTATGCATTGCGGGTGTAATGGTATTTCATGCATATATATTCCGACATATATATTCGTCTTAACTGCCGATATGGAAGACAAACTAGGACCAAATGAGCGCTTGAGTGGTGATAAAGAAAGGGTGATAGCTGGAAATAATTTATACCATTAAATCCACGTGACATTTGGGACTTTAGGAAATAAAGATTTTTGTGTTTTGTGTTTTGTGGGACTTTAGGAAATAAAGATTTTTGTGTTCTCTTGGATGTGTAGAATTTAAAAATATAAAAGCATCATAACACGACTTGGCTAAATCAGATAATTGCAATTATCGTTTCCCTCGTGTAGTTAAAATGACAGTGCACGTCTAGAGGAAAGAAGATTAACTAAGTAAATATGTACTTGGTTTAATTATTTACCATGATATAAATGTAGCTCCACGTCTTCAGAAAGTTCTGTAGCAAATTGTGTGCACAAGACTATTTTTGTTCTTTCTAAACAGATTATTTTTCCATGTCCTTTGCTACATGGTTTAGATTTAAATGCATTTAATATAGTTTGGCTGAACGGGTTATTGTACACATTGTACAGTCTTAAAATGAAAAGACATGGTGCATCATCAAAGGCTCTTTTGTGAGCGTAACAGGTTCTGTTTCATTTGCGGAAAAATTGTTCAAATATTTCAATCTTACGTAGTTGTGTTGGTTATCTTGTCTGCTTAGTTCTTTCTGGTAATGATGGATGATTGATCGTTGCATTGGATTACACGTTGCGTGGTCTAAAACCTGTTGATCTCCACCTTACTTGTGTTAAATAGCTCACAACACATTTCGAATGTCTAATTCATTCAACGCAACGTTTGCGTGATACAATCCGAACTATGGAGAAGGTGGATAATCTGATATAGTGAAAATAAAGTTGAACTATTTTCTTGACCACTTAAAGAATGTTTCCCGGTCTTTTCACTTTGCAAATCTCAATTTCCAGTAGTCAAACCTATCACATATGTCTGCATACATCTAACACATATCTTATAATTAAACGACACAATGAAACAAGCTCGTGAGGAAGGCAAACATTTGTTTAACTCTTATTAGTGTAATGGTATCCGAGACGAATGAATCCATGAGGTAGTCTAAAAATTTGGAAAACTATATTTAGTCAGTCCTATATGGATGCGAGCTATAATCAGGTACCAAAACTCCAGCCTGGAAAAACTTAAGTTACATATGTGGTATGCAGCGGGACATATGCAAGATTTATATAAATATTCGCCTACAGCGTATAGTTTCTACTTTGGCTTATGGACTCGAACAAAGATTAGACGACATTGTTCTTTTTCAACCGACTGTGAAAGGCAAGTGGATCTGAAAAAATAAATTTAGTGTTTTACTAATCTGTCATAACAGTCAAGGTTTATACTAGACATAGACAAATAAAACCAATTAAATTAGCATGCGAAGCATTATTTTAAAGTAAGTAGAAAAGGGTAAAACCAGATGAAAAAAGTTTGTTTTGCAATCAGCACAATATTGGTATTATTCAAAATCATGAAGAAACTACGTGGAGTGCAAATGTGGAATTAAGGAACAATTTAATTTACTTCAGAAAAACTTTGGTGGATAGGGTGGTAAAGCCACTAGTAGTATGGTTTGACACAACTTTCCATTGACGGTATGGCCTCTCTCTGAAATAATGAAACTATATATCATGCCTGTTGGTATGACATGAAAAATGTGGAAACAACAGACGACAGAGGAAATGTTCTTATCTTAGGTTGCGAAATGCTGCTTGAAGACGTCAATGTTTTCTTTAAGAGAGTCATTAATACTTGAAGACGTCAATGTTTTCTTTAAGAGAGTCATTAATACTTGAAGACGTCAATGTTTTCTTTAAGAGAGTCATTAATACTTGAGGACGTCAATGTTTTCTTTAAGAGAGTCATTAATACTTGAAGACGTCAATGTTTTCTTTAAGAGAGTCATTAATACTTGAAGACGTCAATGTTTTCTTTAAGAGAGTCATTAATACTTGAAGACGTCAATGTTTTCTTTAAGAGAGTCATTAATACCTGAAGACGTCAATGTTTTCTTTAAGAGAGTCATTAATACTTGAAGACGTCAATGTTTTCTTTAAGAGAGTCATTAATACTTGAAGACGTCAATGTTTTCTTTAAGAGAGTCATTAATACTTGAAGACGTCAATGTTGTCTTTAAGAGAGTCATTAATACTTGAAGACGTCAATGTTTTCTTTAAGAGAGTCATTAATACTTGAAGACGTCAATGTTTTCTTTAAAAGAGTCATTAATACTTGAAGACGTCAATGTTTTCTTTCATAGAGTCATTAATACTTGAAGACATCAATGTTTTCTTTAAGAGAGTCATTAATACTTGAAGACGTCAATGTTTTCTTTAAGAGAGTCATTAATACTTGAAGACGTCAATGTTTTCTTTAAGAGAGTCATTAATACTTGAAGACGTCAATGTTTTCTTTCATAGAGTCATTAATACTTGAAGACATCAATGTTTTCTTTAAGAGAGTCATTAATACTTTAGAGGTCATAGGTGGGATTAACTTATTCAATCATAAAGCCGATATATTGCCGACACACTTGGTGGAACCAAGGTCGACTGCATATTGATGATAACGTAAGGGATTTTCTCTTGTTAGGGACAATAATCAGTATGGCTTCATTCGATACTAAAATGCCTTTCTATCCGCCAACATGTCTAAATGTTTGCAATAATAGTTAGTATATTTTCTTTTAATGAAAATAAATCAATACAACATCTTGTTGTAAAAGTTAGCAATTTGTTTTTGTATGACCATGCACAGTGATTTAAAGCTCTCTACGTTTAGTAATCATTGTAAGTAATATATGGGGATAGTCTAGCGACAATGGGAAATCCAGTCAAAAGGGTCGTGGGAACATCTAGCGACAAGGGGAATTTAACATGGGGAAATATACCATGGAGCGAATGGGAATTGAACATAGCGACAAGGATTGGGTCACTTTAGTGTCACTGGGACCTGAACGTTAAAAATGGGTATATCAAAATTAGTGTTAATGGGAATTTAACATGGGAACGTCACATGGAGTTCTAAGGGAATTGAAAATTGTTGACTCAATTGTGTTTATAGGGTCAAAACTATTGATGGGGTAAAATGTACCTATAGGGACAAAGGGCTGATAGGGACAAACATAGATATACAGAAAGAAACAAATACACATTGAAACACACGGAGGAGAGGGCAGAGATGTTCTAAAGAAAGACCCACAGATAATAAAAGTATACGATATGGGTTTAAAACATTCATTCAAGTGCATACATGATCCATTTAAAACATTCAAATCTGGACATGGAACAAATCTATTCACCTGTTATGTATTTCTTGGATCTAGAAAAAATACTTTTAAAAGTAAAGTTTATGCCTTCAAAAAAAGACCTTACTTTACATACAACTCATAAACATTTCATATAAGAATGACACTTTTCATACAACAATTAATATCCATTTTTAAGAAAATAAAGCTAAATCGAAACAAGTAACAAACAATCAAATAGGAGAAAGTTCATGTTACTTTCTATATCCGTCACACACAGTGTTTAGAATTTGGTCAGCTATCACTTGTGTCCCAACGTAGATGTTTCCCACTAAATACCCCTTTCATTCGTAAATCTGCTTGAGTCTTACGCTCGATACTTGGTGTGTGAAATGATTCATCTTTCTCGATTGGCAGTGTTAGTCACAATGAACTATCGTTCTTGTATGATGACCCTTTTTATATGCTGACCAACATCGACGTGACCGTACGGTAACGTGAAGTGATTCGGAAGCCGCACTCTCTACTGGTACACGATTTGATAGACATTTTCCAAAGACCCACTAATGATTTGGTGTGTGGTAAAATGTACGATCTTGTGCGGTTCGTGGGTGGTCACTTTAAAAATTTGATCCTGTCCAGACTTCAAGGCTTCTTTTAGCACGTCAAAGTTCACCACTCGACTGGTGCAATAATTGAGAGTCAATCCTTTCACTTTATATTCGGTGTGCATTTCTCCTTGACGGTTTCGCTATTCGTAGCCGTACATTTTAGGAGCCACTTGCAAAACTTAGAATCTTGTCGTAGGGATGTTCATCTGTCCAGGCTCCTAAACGGTCTCCTTCGATGTCAGTGTCAGGGTCATGATGTCCGAGGCGATCGATGTAGAAGCAACTGTCAGTGTCAAAATACAGGACGCGATCTCCTATCAGTTCTAACATTTCCTGCAATTATAAGCGAGCATTGGTTGTCACGTAAGCCGCAATGATGATATTTCCAAATTTGTCGGCTTCTGCAAAGACTAGTTCTTCTTCGTAATTGACTAAGATGAAGTCCTCACGTGCACGTGTTTGATGTATTTGGTTTTGTCGTGAATCATCTGGAGGTAGTGGGAAGGTTCGGACAAATACTCCGTCTTGGGTAAAGACGGTCGTTGTGCCATTTTACCCCAACAAGCAATTTAACATCACTTTGGCAAACGATCGCCTTCCTTCATTTTTCTCGATGTGGTCTAAAGTGATACTTTCTTGCTCCCTATATTTTTCTTTGAATTTCTCTTGGTCTTCGGGAGTGTGGCACCAGAAAAGATAGCTGCTAGCTTCTTGTTTTAGTGTCAAAAAGGCATCTACGTAGTCTGCAAAAATACCTTTCCCTGTCTCGTCGCCGTTGCCGCATTGTTGTGTCTTGCGAAAGTGATAAATTTCGTGCACTTCTAACACTCGGTATCCCAGGTCCAGAGCTTTAAACAATTCCACGCCAACCCACGTTCCTGTCAAGGCGCGTTCTTCCTGGCTGTGCTGACAAGGTTGGTGTTGGTTGCACGTTTCAGTACATGTACGACACAAAGGAAACAGTTTCCCTTGGCAATGATGAACTAAAACGGGATGGTACAAGTCTGTAGGAGGCAAAACTTTGCACTTTATCATTCCTTCGTACGGTCGAATGTGGTCCAGGTCAATGTGTTCTGTCATCAATTGTGGATGCCTTACGGGAAAGTGACAATATTTGCACACGTAAGGATACAGCAAACACACGTCCAGGTATCTGATTTCTTCTCCCTTCTCCTCGTCCGTCTGGTACAGCAAACAGGTGGCATTCGTTCGTACTCCGTACAAACAATCCCGGGGGTTCAGTGGGTCCACCAACTTGTAACTTTCCTCAATGCTTTTAAAATCGGGATCGGTTTTCAAACGGTGATCGTACTCATGTTCCCACATTTCCACCACTTGGTATCCTTGCTGGTCTAACTTCAAACGTCGTTGACAAGTAGTCTGGTACAAGTCTTCCATAGTCCGTTGTAAAAACTGATTTTTGGTGTCACGTTGAGGGTAACACATGGGACATCCGTGAAATAAACATCCGTTAAACTCGTACACGATCTGAGGGTTTTCTAAGTCCCATCCATCCACCGAATACGTTTCGATGGTCTTTTCGCCTCCTCCGTTGCGGTCGTGTTTGATAAATTTGTTTTCCTTGTCACACAAATAATCTAGGGCTTTGACCAAGTATTGACGTTTGACAAAGTTTGTGGTTTGAGGGCTTATGACAGCCAGGGTGTTTTCGGGCATGTATCGATGGCGGTACACTAAAGAACACGCTTTGGAGATGGTACAAGCTGCTTTCAAAGGATCGATCCCTCCGTGCACCATGAAGAATTATAGAAATTTTCCACAACAACGTCGTAAAATGTCCACGTCAGATCGACAATACTTTAACATTTCTTCCTGAAATTCGAAGTTGTCCGAGGCGTGAGTCTGGTACCAAGCGAAGAAAGCTTCTCGTTCTTCGGTACACATGTTGTCGGGGTCGTAATAGTGAGCCTCAGGCAAAAGGGGTAGAACGGCACGTTGATTGACTTCGGTATTGAAAATGTGCGGGAAATAACCTTTGGCCATTTCTGGCATTACAAACGTTTTAGGCATGCGACTCAAAGGCATGGCCAAGTAACTCATCGAATCTTTAAACTGCACTTGTTCTACTTTTATGTAAACAATTTTGGCTCCTTTCAAAGTCACTTTAGGACGTTCGGTACTTTGTTCCGTATAGTATCTGAGCAGAAATTGCCCAACGTATCCCGAGAAATTGTGAGCCATTACCGTGGCATGGCGATGACAATCTCCTTAACGTTCGATGTCTTCTTGACTCCATGTTTCATCGACGGGGTTTAAGATCCATTGGGCAAAGTCGACCAAGGTGTTTGACCCTCGAAATATTTTTTCTCGTCCTCAAAGAGTCTTGCTACAGTGAGGGCAATGATTAAAGATAGGCACCTGGATGCACTTCTCGCACGCTCGGTGATTCACGCAGAAATTAGGAATGTGAATACCGGTGTCTTGCATGCATTTGAAATCAAAAAATAAAAAAGTTCCTTACTTCTGGTCATCTTCTTGTTGGAGTTGGTATTTTTGAATGAAGCATTCTTGTTCCAAATCCACGATTTGGCGACAAATGTGACATCGTTTCTTACCTCGACAAAAGTGAAACTTGGCACTATTGGTACGTATGCCTTGTCCACAAGTAGGGCACAATCTCAGCAGTTGACAAACACTTTTCTGCTGTGAACCTTGCATCTTCAAATGTAGTTGGTAACAGGTAGGACTGACAAAAGTGCGCTAACATACAGGGCAATGCACTCTTTCTTGTCCTTTGTCCATACAAGGTTTAGAGGCCAAACATCCCTCACATTTTTATCCACAATGATTGTGTTGTTCTCTATTTTTATAACCATAGTCACATTTTTCACAACAGTAACCGTATCCCAGGATCGTGATGATAGACGTGAATGTAATGTCCGTGTTTGAAATAGTTACCTCAAAACAAAAAAAGTCCAAGCACTTCTTGATGGTGCACTTTTAAGGTGTAACGTGGAGCCAAGACATCTTGCAATTTTTGCATTTCTGGAATGCTTCAAGGGGTGTCGGATGTCCCTGCTTGCTGTAGCAGGAGTTTTGCTTCACTTCTTTGTTTGGCTCGGTCCGATCGTTGAATAGTTTTTCAGGCTGTTTTCCATTCTGCACTGTCGTTCTTGTTTTCATACGTTCGTCCCACGACGACAGCACAGGCTAAACACATCTGGTCTTGAGGATTGTTAATTCGGACGAGGCTTAGTTTGGTGTTGCGAAGGTTGTCGACTTTTTAGCGTCCTGTCCTCTGGGGAAGAGACACGTGGTTCATGAACAGTGTTGCTTTTCCGTCGGCGATGTGAAACTTTATCTTTTTTTATTTCGAATGCATGCAAGACATCGGTATCCACATTCCTAATTTCTGCGTGACTCACCGAGCGTGCGAAAAGTGCATCCAAGAGCCTATATGTTATCATTGCCCTCACTGTAGCAAGATTCCTGGAGAACGGGAAAAAATATTTCGATGCTCAACACCTTGGTCGATTTAGCCCAATGGATCTTAAACCCCGTCGACGAGGAGTAAAGAAAACATCGAACGTTACGGAGATTGTCATCGCCATGCCACGATAATGACTCACAATTTATCGGGATACGATGGGCAATTTCATCTCAGATACTATACGGAACAAAGTACCGAACGTCCTAAAGTGACTTTGAACGGAGCCAAAATCGTTTACATACAAGTAGGACAAGTGCAGTTTCAAGATTCGTTGAGTTTTTTGACCATGCCTTTAGGTCGCATGTCTAAAACGGTTAGAATGCCAGAAATGGCCAAAGGTTATTTTCCGCACTTTTTCAATACCGAAGCCAATCAACGTGCTGTTCTACCCCATTTGCCTGAGGCTCACTATTACGACCCCGACAACGAGAAGCTTTCTTCGCTTGGTACCAGGCTCGCGCCTCGGACCCCTTCAACGTTCAGGAAGAAATGTTAAAGTATTGTCGATATGAGGTGGACATTTTACGACGTTATTGTGGAAAATTTCTATAATTCTTCATGGAGGACTTAGGGATTGATCCTTTGAAAGAAGCTTGTACCATCGCCAAAGCGTGTTCTTTAGTGTACCGCCATCGATACATGCCCGAAAACACCCTGGCTGTCATAAGCCCTCAAGCCACAAACTTTGTCAAACGTCAATACTCGGTAAAATCTCTACATTATTTGTGTGACAAGGAAAACAAATGTATCAAACACGACCGCAACGGAGGAGGCGAAAAGACCATCTAAACGTCTTCGGTGGATGGCTGGGACTTATAAAACCCTCAGATTGTGTACGAGTTTAACGGATGTTTATTTCACGGATGTCCCATGTGTTACCCTTAACGTGACACCAAAAAGCAGCTTTTAGAACGGACCATGGAAGACTTGTACCAGACTACTTGTCAGCGGCGTTTGAAGTTAGACCAGCAAGGATACCAAGTGGTGGAAATGTGGGAACATGAGTACGATCACCGTTTGAAAACCGATATCGAGTTTAAACGCATTGAGGAAAGTTATAGGTTGGTAGACCCACTGAACCCCCGGGATAGTTTGTACGGAGGACGAACGAATGCCACCTGTTTGCTGTACCAGACGGACGAGGAGAAGGGAGAATAAATCAAATACTTGGACGTGTATTCGCTGTATCCTGTGTAAATGTGTACGTGTGCAAATATTGTCACTTTCCCGTAGGGCATCCACAATTGATGAC
Source organism: Unio pictorum (assembly GCA_030141615.1). Taxonomy (NCBI): domain Eukaryota; kingdom Metazoa; phylum Mollusca; class Bivalvia; order Unionida; family Unionidae; genus Unio; species Unio pictorum. The sequence continues at coordinate 436,873 of JARLTB010000136.1, forward strand.
AGAAAACTTTGACCTGGACCACATTCAACAGTACGAAGGATTGACCAAATGCAAAGTCTTGCCTCCTACGGACTTGTACAATCCCATTTTACCTCACCATTGCCAAGGGAAACTGATGTTTCCTTTGTGTCGAACTTGTGCCGAAACGTGCATCCAAGACCAACCTTGTCAGCACAGCCAGGAAGAACGCGCCTTGACAGGAACGTGGGTTGGCGTGGAATTGTTTAAAGCTCTGGACATGGGATACCGAGTGTTAGAAGTGCACGAAATTTATCACTTTCGCATGACACAACAATACCGCAACGGCGACGAGACAGGGAAAGGTATTTTTGCAGACTACGTAGATGCCTTTTTGAAACTAAAACAAGACGCTAGCGGCTATCCTTTATGGTGCCACACTCCCGAAGACCAAAAGAAAATGAAAGAAAAATATAGGGAAAAGGAAGGTATCACTTTCGACCACATCGAGAAAAACGAAGGAAGGCGATCGTTTGCCAAAGTGATGTTAAAATGCTTGTTGGGGTAAAATGGCACAGCGACCGTCTTTACCCAAGATGATTCGCGACAAAACCATATACATCAAACACGTGGACGTCATTCGTGAGGACTTCATCTTAGTGAATTACGAAGAAGAACTAGACTTTGCAGAAGCCGACAAATTTGGAAATGTCATCATTGCGGCTTACTTGGCAGCCCATGCTCGCTTAAAATTATACGAAGTGTTTGAACTCCTAGGATATCGCGTCCTGTATTTTGACACTGATAGTTGCTTCTACATTGATCGCCTCGGTCATCATCACCCTGACATCGAAGGAGACCGTTTAGGAGCCTGGACAGATGAACATCCCTACGACAAGATTCTAAGTTTTGCAAAGTGGCTCCTAAAACGTACGGCTACGAATACCGAAACCGTCAAGGAGAAATGCACACCGAATATAAAGTGAAAGGATTGACTCTCAATTATTGCACCAGTCGAGTAGTGAACTTTGACGTGCTAAAAGAAGCCTTGAAGTCTGGACAGGATGAAATTTTTAAAGTGACCACCCACGAACCGCACAAGATCGTACGTTTACCCATATACCAAATCATTAGTGGGTCTTTGGAAAATGTCTATCAAATCGTGTACCAGTAGAGAGTGCGGCTTCCAAATCACTTCATTTTACCGTACGGTCACGTCGATATTGGTCAACATATAAAAAGGGTCATCGTCCAAGACCGATAGTTCATTGTGACTAGCACTGCCAAGCGAGAAAGATGAATCACACACCAAGTATCGAGCGTAAGACTCAATCAGATTTACTAATGAAAGGGGAACGTAATGGGAAACATCTACGTTGGGACACAAGCGATAGCTGACCAGATTTTAAACAATGTGTGTGACGGATATAGAAAGCAACATGAACTTTCACCTATTTGATTGTTTGTTACTTGTTTTGGTTTAGCTATTTTCTTAAAAATGCATATTAATTGTTGTAAGTGTCATTCTTATATAAAATGCTCATGCGTTGTATGTAAAATAGGGTCTTTTTTGAAGGCATAAACTTTAATTTTAAAGTTTTCTATTTCTAGATCCAAGAAATACATAACTTGTGAATAGATTTGTTCCATGTCCAGATTTGAATGTTTTAAATGGATATTGCTTAGACTAAAGCACAGGCCAGATAGCCCATGTATATACTTGAATATATGTTTTGAACCCATATCGTAGACTTTTATTTTCTGTGGATCTTTTTTTCAGAACATATCTGCCCTCTGTGTGTTTCAATGTGTATTTGTTTCTTTCTGTATATCTGTGTTTGTCCGTATCAGCTCTTTTTCCCTACACGTAAATTTTACCCCATCAATAGATTTGACCCTATAAACACAATTGAGTCACCAATTTTCAATTCCCTTAGAACTCCATGTGACATTCCCATGTTAAAGTCCCATTAACACAAATTTTGGTATACCCATTTTTAACGTTAAGGTCCCAATGACACTAAAGTGACCCAATCCTTGTCGCTATGTTCAATTCCCCCATTCACCCCATGTTAAATTCCCCTTGTCGCTAGATGTTCCCACGACCTTTTTGACTGGATTTCCCATTGTCGCTAGAGTATCCCCATATTCTACTATCGTACAATATTTGGATTCTCGAATGTTTGATTCTTTTTCAATACAGATTGCATCCTTTAATGTTAAGAATCTTACACACATTAATTACTTGTGTTTGGACAAACAAATGAATATAATTAGCGGCCATTGCTCTATTATTTTACTGAAACTTATCAGACGAGTGCTAGCTTTTTTCAATACCAAGTGTTGTACTGGTACGTAGTAGACACGTGCTGTTATTATCGATACAAATTATTGTACTGTTACGTAGTAGACACGTGCTAGCTTTATTAATACAAATTATTGGCTGTAGGTGTGGTGGTACATGATATATATATATATATATATATATATATATATATATATATATATATATATATATATATATATATATCGTCTCAAATGTATAATTTTTTTTTGATCAAAATTAGTACATGATTACTTTGTCAGGGATAACTACTACTTTTCCTACGTCACTGACACAATTGGAAAACACGAGGAGTTAGACAAACTATACGTTAGACAAAGACGTAGTTTGTTTGAATCTAAGATGACTGTGTATGTGATTTGTAAGGCTATAGTAAGTTATTGTTTTATATGCTCAAGAAACATACTTATTTTTACATTCATCTAAATTATGAACGATGCATATGTTTATGAAGCCAGCCATATCTTTCATTTCCATTAAACACTCTGTCCTCAAGAACTGCAAGCAAAATTCAAGATTACCTTTCTCAGCTGTCGGCTCAGAAAGATATTACCAATGACCCTGCTACAATAGATTGAATCGACATTTTAAAAAATCGTTAATATTCGCGACTTGTTTCTAAACGCTTTTAGTTATCTTCTCGACGCCGGGTCGAATTAGATACTGTCTCTTCTTCTAGAAGACGTCATATTGTCTGCCTTCAATTAGAAATATTAGTTTCTCTTCCAGTCGTAAATAGCTATAAATGGCATTTCTGATGGCAAAGTTATTTTTCTTCTCTCTCTCTCTCTCTCTCTCTCTCTCTCTCTCTCTCCTTTTTGTTTGCAACTGATTGTATTCTCTCTCTTTCTCTATATGTTGTCATCAACACTCCTTTTAATCTTTTCATTTATTTATTTCTCTCTCTCTCTCTCTCTCTCTCTCTCTCTCTCTCTCCCTCTCTCTCTCTCTCTCTCTCTCTCTCTCTCTCTCATACAATCACATACACACACACAGATGAAAGAACTTTACTGTGTGTTTCAGATAATATTGAAGAGGGCTTTTTAATTTAATACTTTACTTTGATTACACAGTACTCGTTTGATATTCTGAGTGTATCAATAGTATATCACCACACTCCACGCTAGTGGTACATCAGCACATTCACTTTATTCCGATCACCACTTGAACTAGAATTTTTACATTTGGACTTGTTATAGAACATTCAGGACTATGTCAGATTCAAGTCACAATAATTTAAGTTTGTTTCACATATTTTCATTTTTTTTATCTATGGTAGTACACTATTTGTTGAATGTTACAAAACTCGTTGGTGTTTGTTTATATAGCTTGGCACATATTGTCTTAACTATATATAAACTTTGATAAAATTTTGTTTTTGCTTAATTTTGTCTTTCCGAGTCATTCCAGTCAGATCAAATGTCAGATTGTATGTACGGAACTTTACGGTATGTTATCTATGAAAAAAACATCTTCCAACGTACCTCAAAGGTCAAATTAAGAAACGACAGAACCACAACGGAGAGCACTGCAGATAGAACTTATCAAAACACAAGAATTACGTTTAATATGAAAGGATCGCATTGTACATTTCACCGTTTAGTGTACATACTTACACCTGGTCTAGATATTTGCAAATGTTCATCTATAAAGTTTTATGTAATGTGACCTTGAAAGATCACCTAGAGGTGATGTAAAAAATCGTCGACAGGCTCACTGTCGCAAATCTGTCAATTAGCAGGTACAAAATGCGTTTTGACGTGTTTGCATTAAATTTCTAAGACATATAATTGGACATGGACAATTTAAACCTATATATGATAAACTGAAGACTATCTCTGTGCATGTTAATAAAGAGAAGCTGATGATGTTGGTTTTTTCTTTTCATAATGGCTGATCCCTGAAATCAATTCTGTTTTTAGTAAACCATGATAGAGTAGGAACATGGAGCTTTGATGTTGCAGGAATACAATATTGGTATTAGGCAAGGTAAAGTAAATAACAGTTCTTTCACTTGTAGTGAGCCTTTTCAGACATAATTTTGTGATTGATAATAGTTGATAATATTGAATTATCTATCATTTATATATTTGACTAATAGAAAAAAACGATAGATATATGGCACAACTGTCTTTTTCTTAATGAGGTGAGGTATTATGTTTTTAATTTGCATTGCTTGCTACTCAGTTGTTTTAGTTCATTATATGATGATATACTGCATCATGGTATCATACTGCTTGCCTGCGTGATGGTATATAAATATTTACCTGCAACATGTTATCTAACTACTTACCTGTAACATGATATATAGCTGCTTACCTGCAACATATCATGCAACTTCTTACCTGTAACATGGAATCTAAATGCTTACATGTAACATGGTGTATAACTGGCTACCTGCAACATGTTATCTAAGTGCTTATCTGCAACATGGTATCGAATCACTTGCTTGCAATATGTTAGCTAAATTTTTACCTGCGACACGTTATCTAAGTGCTTACATGCAACATAGTATATACCTGTTTAATTGCAGCATGGTATCTAACTGCTCACCTGCAACATGGTAACTACCTTTGTGACACTTTTAGTACATTAATTTCAAGGAGAATCATTATTTAAGCCGAATCAATGACATTTTATTTATTATAGCTAGACCACGTGATGATAGTCATCTTTCTTTGTGAGGGGCGTTCTATTTATAAATAAAATCTTTATGTTCATTCTAGAATTGTTTAATTGGACTATCATCCGTGGTTTTGTTTTGCGACTTAGTTTTGACACTTATCAGATTTTATTTATTTTTTGTTTTTGCCTTTTAGCTCCTCAAAGTATTCTAGTAAGGATTTACAATCTAGCATTATCAGTTTAAAATATTGCTGGTACAAGCAGTTAATTTGGTCTAAATGTATTCATTCAAATTATATAATTCAACTCAATTATCTCTGGAGATTCAAGAGAACGCTCATACAAACTTGGCTTTTTAGATAATGTCAAAGAAATGTTCTGATTTTAGTATTTTGATTTAACAAACGAACAAAGAAATCAGATTTTATACAGGTCTTCACGAGCACGCTTTCATTCTTGGACCTATTTTGAATTGTACTAAAATGTATGCAAATGGTTTTATTATTACGAGTTGTGCCTGTAATAATTGGATGTTATGGGCCATAATTTGCAATAACGTAATGCAATAACGTAATATCTGTAATTATTGGATGTTATGGGACATAATTTTCAATAACCTAATGTATGTAATTATTGGATGTTATGGGACATAATTTGCAATAACGTAATATCTGTAATTATTGGATGTTATGGGACATAATTTGCAATAACGTAATATCTGTAACTATTGAATGTTATGGGACATAATTTTCAATAACGTAATGTCTGTAATTATTGGATGTTATGGGACATAATTTTCAATAACGTAATGTATGTAATTATTGCATGTTATGGGATATAATTTGCAATATGTAATGTCTGTAATTATTGGATGTTATGGGACATAATTTGCAATAACGTAATGTATGTAATTATTGCATGTTATGGGACATAATTTGCAATAACGTAATGTCTGTAATTATTGGATGTTATAGAACATAATTTGCAATAACGTAATGTATGTAATTATTGCATGTTATGGGACATAATTTGCAAAATGTAATGTCTGTAATTATTGGATGTTATGGGACATAATTTCCAATAACGCAATGTCTGTAATTATTGGATGTTATGTGACATAATTTTCAATAACGTAATATCTGTAATTATTGGATGCTATGGAACATAATTTGCAATAACGTAATATCTGTAATTATTGGATGTTATGGGACATAGTTTTCAATAACGTAATGTATGTAATTATTGCATGTTACGGGACATAATTTGCAATATGTAATGTCTCCAATTATTGGATATTATGGGACATAATTTCCAATAACGCAATGTCTGTAATTATTGGATGTTATGGGACATAATTTGCAATAACGTAATATCTGTAATTATTGGATGTTATGGGACATAATTTGCAATAACGTAATATCTGTAATTATTGGATGTTATGGGACATAGTTTTCAATAACGTAATGTCTTTAATTATTGGATGTTACGGGACATAAGTTCCAATAACGCAATGTCTGTAATTATTGGATGTTATGGGTCATAATTTGCAATAGAGTAATATCTGTAATTATTGGATGTTATGGGACATAATTTGCAATAACGTAATATCTGTAATTATTGGATGTTATGGAACATAATTTGCAATAACGTAATGTCCTTAATTATTTGATGTTATAGTACATAATTTGCAATAACGTAATATCTGTAATTATTGGAAGTTATGAGACATAATTTGCAATAACGTAATATCTGTAATTATTGGATGTTATGGGACATAATTTGCAATAACGTAATATCTTTAATATTGGATGTTATGGGACGTAATTTGCAATGACGCAATGTCTGTAATTATTGGATGTTATAGGACATAATTTTCAAAAACGTAATATCTCTAATTATTGGATGTTATGGGATATAGTTTTCAATAACGTAATGTCTTTAATTATTGGATGTTACGGGACATAAGTTCCAATAACGCAATGTCTGTAATTATTGGATGTTATGGGTCATAATTTGCAATAGAGTAATATCTGTAATTATTGGATGTTATGGGACATAATTTGCAATAACGTAATATCTGTAATTATTGGATGTTATGGAACATAATTTGCAATAACGTAATGTCCTTAATTATTTGATGTTATAGTACATAATTTGCAATAACGTAATATCTGTAATTATTGGAAGTTATGAGACATAATTTGCAATAACGTAATATCTGTAATTATTGGATGTTATGGGACATAATTTGCAATAACGTAATATCTTTAATATTGGATGTTATGGGACGTAATTTGCAATGACGCAATGTCTGTAATTATTGGATGTTATAGGACATAATTTTCAAAAACGTAATATCTCTAATTATTGGATGTTATTGGACATAATATGCAATAACATAATATCTGCAATCATTGGATGTTATGGGACATAATTTTCAAAAATGTAATGTCTGTAATTATTGGATGTTATGGGACATAAATTTCAATAATGAAATGACGGTAATTTTTGGATGTTATGGGACATAATTTGCAATAACGTAACAACTGTAATTATTGGATGTTATAGGACATAATTTTCAAAAATGTAATATCTGTAATTGTTGGATGTTATGGGACATAAATTTCAATAATGAAATGACGGTAATTTTTGGATGTTATTAGACATAATTTGCAATAACGTAATGTCGTTAATTATTGGATGTTATGAGACATAATTTGCAATAACGTAATGTCTATAATAATTGGATGTTATTGGACATAATTTGCAATAACGTCATATCTGTAATTATTGGATGTTATCGGACATAACTTGCAATAACGTTATATCTGAAATTATTGGATCTTATGGGACATAATTTGCAATAACGTAAATTCTGTAATTATTGGATGTTATAGCACAAAATTTGCAATAACGTAATATCTGTAATTTTTGAATGTTATGGGACATAATTTGCAATAACGTAATATCTGTAATTATTGGATGTTATGGGACATAATTTGCAATAACGTAATGTCCTTAATTATTGGATGTTATGGGACATAATTTGCAATAACGTAATGTCGGTAATTATTGGATGTTATGGGACATAATTTGAAATAACGTAATGTCGTTAATTATTTGATGTTTTGGGACATAATTTGCATTAGCGTAATATCTGTAATTATTGGATGTTATGGGACATAATATGCAATAACGTAATATCTGCAATCATTGGATGTTATGGGACATAATTTTCAAAAATGTAATAACTGTAATTATTGGATGTTATGGGACATAAATTTCAATAATAAAATGACGGTAATTTTTGGATGTTATGGGACATAATTTGCAATAACGTAACAACTGTAATTATTGGATGTTATAGGACATAATTTTCAAAAATGTAATATCTGTTATTATTGGATGTTATGGGACATAAATTTCAATAATGAAATGACGGTATTTTTTGGATGTTATGAGACATAATTTGCAATAACGTAATGTCGTTAATTATTGGATGTAATGGGACATAATTTGCAATAACGTAATGTCTATAATAATTGGATGTTATTGGACATAATTTGCAATAACGTCATATCTGTAATTATAGGATGTTATCGGACATAATTTGCAATAACGTTATATCTGTAATTATTGGATGTTATGGGACATAATTTGCAATAACGTAAATTCTGTAATTATTTGATGTTGTAGCACAAAATTTGCAATAACGTAATATCTGTAATTTTTGGCTGTTATGGGACATAATTTACAATAACGTAATATCTGTAATTATTGGATGTTATGGGACATAATTTGCAATAACCTTATGTCCTTAATTATTGGATGTTATGGGACATAATTTGCAATAACGTAATGTCGGTAATTTTTGGATGTTATGGGACATAATTTGCAATAACGTAATAACTGTAATTATTGGATGTTATGGGACATAATTTGCAATAACGTAATGTCTGTAATTATTGGTTGTTATGGGACATAATTTGCAATAACGTAATATCTGTAATTATTGGATGTTATTTGACATAATTTTCAATAACGTAATGTCTGTAATTATTGGATGTTATTTGGCATAATTTGCAATAGCTTAATATCTGTATGTTCATTTTAATTTTGCATTCTAGGGAAATTATTTGTCTAATTTTAGAAATCTTGATGATTTTCACTCTTTTATGTTACTTATTTGTGGAATGTAGACTCGTAACACTACTCACTTCCAATATGTTATATATCGTAGAAGTTACGTTCTAATATTAAACCGAGTGATCTATTTTAAAACAAAACACAAAAGACAAATGTATGACGCCTCCATGTGTTTCACCGAAGCGCTCCATAGTTATTTCTTCAGATAATGTTTCATATGTCATGTAAATGCTTGATACTTTATGTGTAATCATCACTTAGTTCCTAAGTAGTCTCTAGTCATCTTCACAGCATACTCTACACACACGTTGTTCACGTCGATGATGAAAATACTATTTTGGTGACACTGATGCCATAATGCGAAGCCTGGACGGTTTACAAGTGCCATGAGAAGAAACGGAAACTGTTGATATGATCCTATGGTAATACCGGAAAGACTGACATATATCAAGACGCTCACATTTCATGTGTTTCATAAGTCTGGTGATGACGTCACATACAGGATGGGGTGAAGAATGGATAGCTATATTCATGCGCTTGAAAAGACTCACTCAAGTCATTATTGAATCACTTGAACTTTGACCTGAAGTTGTGTGACTATCCGGGACAGTGTAGTCCAAACGAGACCTTCAAACTTTGAACGAATGAGAAATGTGCAGATAGTAGAATATTACAAGCAACGTAAATTTTTAAAATGTAATTTTCTATTCCTATAAGAATTAAACATTTCCAAACGCTATCATCCGTGACGTTTACTAAATGAGGTCAAGGACGTATTATCCTGATCAGCCACTCATGTACTCACATAAGCTAACCCAATAATACGGTCATTGTCTAAACAAAAACAACAATCCTTCATTTGGTAAATTATTGGCAAAAGCCTCATAATAAGATAGCGTGACACTATTGTTATTAGATAAAATTGTTTTGTGTTACGGGATACACGACTACAATTTAAAACTTTAGGACGCATATTGGATTGCAGCAAAAGCAAGACAATTGCCTTTGTTATATTGATTTAAGCAAAGTAAATTAGGCTTATAAATACACAATAACAAATTACACAAGCAATGGACGTAGTTACATATTTCAAGCCTTTTAATGGTGACAGTTTATATAGTATAAACATCATATATGCCAGTATCAACACGGGGCATCAAGTGTCCTTAATTTCGAATTATAAATATTTAGCAATTGTATACTTGGATTGTGAGAGTGAGTGACATTCCAATTCAGTGACATGTTGACTTAAAGTATAAATATGCGAACAGTTATATCAACCATTGAGTGACTTCTTTGGATATAACAAGTGTAAATCGATTACATCACTTAAAACGATTCAAATGTATAAATAGGAAAAAATATCTTTATTTTCTCTGAAAACAAATTAAAACACAACATCATTTAGCCAATAATAAATTTAAATGCATATGAATTCTACCAAAAATAAAATTTACATTTCTAGTGTACCTTCTTAAAATAAATTCTGAATTTTAGGGTATATTCAAGGATTCACATACTAACCTTTCTACACGCTCAATGGAAGATCGCTACTGACCTAGAACTGCAGCAAACCATCCGTTCAGTAACAATACCATAGCTGTTCAGGTCAAATGTGAACCAATCTGTTTATGTTGGCTGGCAGGCAAGGGGCCTTTGGAGGAGGAAATTAACTGTCATTCATTAAGAGATGATTTTTAACGAGTCATATAAATAAAGAAAAATATAGGTACGTTGTAAATCATTTGTATAAACAACGCTAGTTTAATTATTTTACAACACACGAAATCGTAAGTTTAATAGCTTTGTTTATTTGTGTCCTATTTCCTCCATTAAGAACTGATAACAACCGGAAAGAGAACAAAGAAAAAAATCTGGCTTCAAAGCACGTCAGTATTTCAACAACAAATACACCAATAGACCTCAAGCAATGAAAACGATTAATTTAAAAACATAAACGAATCTGACAGGTAATATGACGATATATTTTATAGATATAGTAGATATACGTACTACAATTAATCAGTGACGCATGAGGTCTGAATTCCTTTACCATATTTAAATATATTAATTGCTGCCAGTCATGTATACACCTCCGTCAATTTTGTGTTTAGCCATGTCAGGATCGCGATGAACACAAGCGGCTTTTATATCAACTCTTATGTTCGATAAAATGATTTCTAGACCTAACAAGATCTGTCTACTCTACCCGGTGCCATTAATATATTGCTTCATAGCTTAACCGTATAGACCAAATATAAACATGTTTGAACGCAGGCTTATATCTCAGTTCAATACTGCACGAAGTTTCTCAATTTGAGACAACAATATTAGAATCACCATATATCAAGATTAAATAAGATGTTAACTTGTCAATATTTACTTTGTCTCATTTCCAATTCTCTTCGCTATTTACATTGTCCTTGTTATTTTGCGTTCACTTTATTTCTTCTTCCCCAGTCTTCCCCATCTCTCTCTCTCTCTCTCTCTCTCTCTCTCTCTCTCTCTCTCTCTCTCTCTCTCTCTCTCTCTCTCTCTCTCTCTCTCTTTACCCTCATTCTCTCTCACTCACTCTCGTGCACCTTACTCATAGTTTCTTCGCTCAGTAGTATTGTTTTCCATACCAATACATCATCATTATTCTTCTGATCCATTCGCAAATGTTTAACATTCTGAACATTCTTGTTTGACATTTTTTTAATCACTCATAGGTTCATTGGTTGAATTTTTTGCCTCTTTAATGGTCTCGGCCAGAACATCAACTGTCATCTGAGTCGATGTGTCGACTACGTAACGAGAGCAAAACATGCGACTAGCCATAGCTTAACGCGCAATGAAATATCAAACGTTGGGCCAACATGTCAACATGTTTTCTAGCAGTCAATCCATGGAATGACCATATTCCGCAATGCACCTGTAGCTGTTTGGATACACCTTGCTATCGTATTTTATGTCTACGAAGCTGTTGAAATTTTAGAATTTAATCTGGTACGACTTTGGCATTATGTTAAGGATAACTGCCTTACAGAGGGTAAGAACATTACAGATTCATCAGAAAATAGGTAAAGCAATGAACAACATACAATTATTATTATTATTATTATTATTATTATTATTATTATTATTATTGTTTATTATTATTATTATTTTATTATTAATATTATTATTTTGTTGTTATTATTAGAATTAATATTATTATTATTAGTAGTAGTAGTAGTTTTTTTTTTATTCTTTGTTGCTGCTTGTCTATTTTTCTCAACGGTGTAGATGCAGCTATATACGCATCAGGTGATGTTTGTATGTTGTATCTCTTGCAGTATGAGTTACTCGAAGAACAATATAAAGCATTGTATAGCTACTTCTTGAATAATTCGGTGAACGTTCAGATAGATTTGTCGCCAAAGGAATTCGAGATCAGCTGGTGTGCCTATATATTATATAATTTACATTATACCATTTACAATACACCATCTACATTATACCATTTACAACACACCATCTACATTATACCATTTACATTATACCATTTACAACACACCATCTACATTACACCATTTAAATTATACCATTTACAATATACCATTTACATTATACCATTTACAACACACCATCTACATTATACCATTTACAACACACCATCTACATTTTACCATTTACAACACACCATCTACATTTTACCATTTACAATATACCATTTACATTATACCATTTACAACACACCATCTACATTATACCATTTACATTATACCATTTACAACACACCATCTACATTATACCATTTACATTATACCATTTACAATATACCATTTACATTATACCATTTACAACACACCATCTACATTATACCATTTACATCACACCATCTACATTATACCATTTACAACACACCATCTACATTTTACCATTTACAACACACCATCTACATTTTACCATTTACAATATACCATTTACATTATGCCATTTACATTATACCATTTACAACACACCATCTACATTTTACCATTTACAACACACCATCTACATTTTACCATTTACATTATGCCATTTACATTATAATATTTACATTATACCATTTACAATATACCATTTAGAACACACCATCTACAGTTTACCATTTACATCATGCCATTTACAACACACCATCTACATTTTACCATTTACATTATGCCATTTACATTATACCATTTACATTATACCATTTTCAATATACCATTTAAATTATACCATTTACATTATACCATTTACATTATACCATTTACAACACACCATCTACATTAAACCATTTACAACACACCATCTACATTATACCATTTACATTATACCATTTACAACACACCATTTACATTATACCATTTAAATTATGCCATTTACATTATACCATTTACATTATACCATTTACATATATGCCATTTACAACACACCATCTACATTATACCATTTACATTATGCCATTTACATTATGCCATTTACATTATGCCATTTACATTATACCATTTACATTATGCCATTTACATTATGCCATTTACATTATACCATTTACATTATGCCATTTACATATATGCCATTTACAACACACCATCTACATTTTACCATTTACATTATGCCATCTACATTTTACCATTTACATTATGCCATTTACATTATACCATTTACATTATACCATTTACAACACACCATCTACATTTTACCATTTACATTATGCCATTTACATTATACCATTTACATTATACCATTTACATTTTACCATTTACATTATGCCATTTACATTATGCCATTTACATTATACCATTTACATTTTACCATTTACATTATGCCATTTACATTATGCCATTTACATTATACCATTTACATTATACCATTTACATTATACCATTTACATTATGCCATTTACAACACACCATCTACATTTTACCATTTACATTATACCATTTACAACACACCATCTACATTTTACCATTTACATTATGCCATTTACATTATACCATTTACATTATACCATTTACAACACCATCTACATTTTACCATTTATATTATACCATTTACATTATACCATTTACATTATACCATTTACAATATACCATTTACATTATACCATTTACAACACACCATCTACATTATACCATTTACAACACACCATCTACATTATACCATTTACATTATACCATTTACATTATACCCTTTACAACACACCATCTACATTATACCATTTATATTATACCATTTACAACACACCATCTACATTTTACCATTTACATCATACCATTTACAACACACCATCTACATTATACCATTTACATTATACCATTTACATTATACCATTTACAACACACCATCTACATTTTACCATTTACATTATTCCATTTACATTATACCATTTACATTATACCATTTACAACACACCATCTACATTATACCATTTACATTATACCATTTACAACACACCATCTACATTTTACCATTTACATTATACCATTTACAACACACCATCTACATTATGCCATTTACATTATACCATTTACATTATACCATTTACATTATACCCTTTACATTATACCATTTACAATATACCATTTACATTATACCATTTACAACACACCATCTACATTATACCATTTACAACACACCATCTACATTATACCATTTACATTATACCATTTACATTTTACCATTTACAACACACCATCTACATTATACCATTTACATTATACCATTTACAACACACCATCTACATTTTACCATTTACATTATACCATTTGCAACACACCATCTACATTATACCATTTACATTATCCCATTTACAACACACCATCTACATTTTACCATTTACATTATGCCATTTACATTATACCATTTACATTATACCATTTACAACACACCATCTACATTTTACCATTTACATTATACCATTTACAACACACCATCTACATTATACCATTTACAACACACCATCTACATTATACCATTTACATTATACCATTTACATTATACCATTTACAACACACCATCTACATTATACCATTTACATTATACCATTTACAACACACCATCTACATTATACCATTTACATTATACCATTTATAATATACCATTTACATTATACCATTTACAACACACCATCTACATTATATCATTTACAACACACCATCTACATTTTACCATTTACAACACACCATCTACATTTAACCATTTACAATATACCATTTACAATATACCATTTACATTTTACCATTTACATTATACCATTTACAACACACCATCTACATTTTACCATTTACATTATGCCATTTACATTATACCATTTACATTATACCATTTACAACACACCATTTACAACACACCATATACATTATACCATTTACATTATGCCATTTACATTATGCCATTTTACATTATACCATTTACAACACACCATCTACATTTAACCATTTACAATATACCATTTACATTATACCATTTACATTATACCATTTACAACACACCATCTACATTTTACCATTTACATTATGCCATTTACATTATACCATTTACATTATACCATTTACAACACACCATTTACAACATACCATCTACATTATACCAATTACATTATACCATTTACATTATACCATTTACATTATACCATTTACAACACACCATCTACATTTTACCATTTACATTATGCCATTTACATTATACCATTTACATTATACCATTTACAACACACCATTTACAACACACCATCTACATTATACCATTTACATTATGCCATTTACATTATGCCATTTACATTATACCATTTACATTATACCATTTTCAATATACCATTTACATTTTACCATTTTCAATATACCATTTACATTATACCATTTACATTATACCATTTACATTATACAATGTACAATATACCATTTACATTATACCATTTACGTTATACCATTTACAACACACCATCTACATTAAACCATTTACAACACACCATCTACATTATACCATTTACATTATACAATTTACAACACACCATTTACATTATACCATTTACATTATACAATTTACAACACACCATCTACATTTTACCATTTACATTATACCATTTACAATATACCATTTACATTATACCATTTTCAATATACCATTTACATTATACCATTTGCAATATACCATTTACATTATACCATTTACAACACACCATTTACATTATACAATGTACAATATACCATTTACATTATACCATTTACGTTATACCATTTACAACACACCATCTACATTATACCATTTATATTATACCATTTACAAAATACCATTTACATTATACCATTTTCAATATACCATTTACATTATACCATTTACATTATGCCATTTACATTATACCATTTACATTATACCATTTACAACACACCATTTACAACACACCATCTACATTATACCATTTACATTATGCCATTTACATTATGCCATTTACATTATACCATTTACATTATACCATTTTCAATATACCATTTACATTTTACCATTTTCAATATACCATTTACATTATACCATTTACATTATACCATTTACATTATACAATGTACAATATACCATTTACATTATACCATTTACGTTATACCATTTACAACACACCATCTACATTAAACCATTTACAACACACCATCTACATTATACCATTTACATTATACAATTTACAACACACCATTTACATTATACCATTTACATTATACAATTTACAACACACCATCTACATTTTACCATTTACATTATACCGTTTACAATATACCATTTACATTATACCATTTTCAATATACCATTTACATTATACCATTTGCAATATACCATTTACATTATACCATTTACAACACACCATTTACATTATACAATGTACAATATACCATTTACATTATACCATTTACGTTATACCATTTACAACACACCATCTACATTATACCATTTATATTATACCATTTACAAAATACCATTTACATTATACCATTTTCAATATACCATTTACATTATACCATTTACATTATGCCATTTACGTTTTACCATTTACAACACACCATTTACATTATACCATTTACATTATACCATTTACAATATACCATTTACATTATACCATTTTCAATATACCATTTACATTATACCATTTTCAATATACCATTTACATTATACCATTTTCAATATACCATTTACATTATACCATTTTCAATATACCATTTACATTATCCCATTTTCAATATACCATTTTCAATATACCATTTACATTATACCATTTACATTATACCATTTTCAATATACCATTTTCAATATACCATTTACATTATACCATTTTCAATATACCATTTACATTATACCATTTTCAATATACCATTTACATTATACCATTTTCAATATACCATTTACATTATACCATTTTCAATATAACATTTTCAATATACCATTTACATTATACCATTTACATTATACCATTTTCAATATACCATTTTCAATATACCATTTACATTATACCATTTTCAATATACCATTTACATTTTACCATTTTCAATATACCATTTACATTATACCATTTTCATTATACCATTTACATTATACCATTTTCAATATACCCTTTCAATATACCATTTACATTATACCATTTACATTATAAATATTAAAGTAGCTTCATAATTGCTATAATAAGAATACATCATGATTATTCTTTGCACTGCCCTGGCGAGAATTATAACGAGAGAAATATTATGAAGGATAATAATGGCTTCTAACGCACACAACTCCTGAATGACTTTGGCTACTGTCGCCAGCCTACACCTGAACCATTACTTTTGTTACGGACCAACGTACAACAACAAAAATTGTTCATTAAATATTGGTTAAATTTGCATTTGATCACGTGCGTGCCCGTCTCCGTAATTAGATGTTTACTTCCCTATAAACCTCGGCATTCGCAGGTGTTAGGATAAATCTTAAATTAGCTTCATAATTGCTATAATAAGAGTAAATCACAAATATTCTTTCCATTGGCCCGAGGAGAATTATAACGAGAAAAATATTATGAAGGTTAATAATGGCTTCGAACGAACACAACTCCTGCAAGACTTTGGCTACTGTCGCCAGCCTACACCAGAACCAATGCTTTTGTTCCGGACCAACGCACAACAACAACAATTGTTGATTGAAGATCGGTTATATTTCTCTGTAATTAGATATTTCCTTCCCCGTTAACCTCGGCACTCGCAGGTGTTAGGATAAATAGTAAATTAGCTTCATAATTGCTATAATAAGAATAAATCACGATTATTCTTTGCACTGCCCTGACGAGAATTATAACGAGAGAAATATTATGAAGGATAATAATGGCTTCGAACGCACACAAAGTCGTTGTCGCACACCCTCTGCTGCTATGGGGTGAAAATCACGCGCTATTTCAAATTGGATTTTATCCGGTTGTAATCTGATTAGTTTTTTTAACTCGCGTAATTGTTCATCAAGTGCTTTATGAGCAGTATTAATTTATTTATAATATTCTACAAAATTCTTTAGCCAATCTTGCGGGGATAAACCGACAAATGGTGGTGGTTGGACGTGATCGCCGCACATTATCACTTTTGTATTCGCTAGCAATAGCCAATTAAGAAACCTTTGTAATACATCTAACGACACCGTGCATATCTCATCCCAAATCACGACGTCAGTAATAAATTTCTCGCCCATTCGATTCATTCATCACCTTTCCAGCGAAATAAACTGTGATAAGTGCAAGCATTAATTCCTCGTTGATTCATCTCTCTTACGAGTCTGTGGGTCGGTGTTAGCACAGTCATGTTTGATTTGAAAGCGCTAGCGTTTCCGAGAAATAATTCAATCGCATGCGTCGTCTTTCCTGACCCACCACAGCCGTTTAAATAAACTGTTTTATATCTACATATTGGATCAGATATCGACGGTGCATTAGATAGTTCTGATATCTTATTATTTTTCAAGTAATTGTTTTTAATCGCAACATCTGCTGATTTGGAATTATCACGCAGTATTTCCTTTTTAATTCTCCATGATCCCCAACTCTCGTTGGAATTTGTGAATGCGGCCACTGCTACACTGTGTTTTACGTTTATATAAAATGAATCAGTGGCTACTCTAACCGTGGTGTCAGGAAATATATTTATCATTGAAAATAGATTAAGCCAGGAAAGACTCCCTCAAATGTGTATACTGAAGATTGTATCCATCGTTGTAAGTAACAATTGTACCGAATTTTGTTCCATTGGACAAGAAAGCGTCTTTTCGATTGACCTATATACCCCTAGATGTTACATCTGCGATTAAAAATTCGTATTCATCGCTATCTATAATCAGCCGTGAAGAATATCGGTTATTGTCGTATTTTCCACACTGTGTGAATTTACCAAAATTATTCTTCTATCGAGTTCTATTGCTTGTTTATTTCTAACTTCAAATATCTGTTTGGACCAATTCAAGATATATTCTTCGTCGAGATCAGGAAATAGTTTTTTTGTTTTCGCTGATTATACTATCTAAACTATCAGGTTGTGGTAACCAGACTTCAGTCTGCGCTCGATACGACATAATCGCTGCACTGACAATCAGCGATATCAGCATTTTAGAATCAATCATATACCGTAATAACACTATTGTCATCCAGTGTTTTTCAGAGATGTGTCTACCACTTCAAGCATAACAACATGGCTGAAGTCCTGTAGCCAATTCAAATGATACCACACGAGCGAATCCGGTTAAATCAAAATCAGGCAATGATCCATTAATCGAAACACGGGTCATTTCATGTGTGGGATGTCCAAATCTTTTGACGTACTTAGCACATTCTCCGTACCCGAGAAAACTCCCTCGATAACACGCAACCATATCAACCGAATTAATAATTTCGCGGTCGTATTTTTTATTCCATAATCCAGCATGGTTATATTCGATGTAGCTTGATTTGATATCTGATATAAATTCAGCTCTTGTTTTTTTCCCCATAGATTTCTCTTTCTCGCAAAATGAGTTCTAACAGATGGAATTGTAAAACAATTTGTTAATAATTGTTCGTCGTGTTCTGTTGAAAACCCACTAGCTAGTTTTTTCATTATGTTGTGCAGGGCTTCAGTACGGTATAATTCTCCGTTTGGTCTTACAAATTGATCGAATTTGCCCTTTTCGTTTTGAAAACTGTGAAGTAACCGCACTGACACAGGATCGTTTTTACTTAACTCGTAAAGAAAATCAAGTAATTTCTCCTAGGGGGAGAATTCTGGGGAGAACTCCGCGGGCAGATATTTTATTGTTCTATCTCGCGGAAATATTGTTACTGCAGGTGTTCACGAGTGTTCGTTATGGTCAATAATTTTGATTGGGGATCCTCTCTGTTATCGTCGTTACTGATATTGGGGATTTAGTATTCGTTCTAGTTCTGCCATATTTTGAATCGTTGCTCCTTTTTCCTTTACTGTTAGTTTCCATTCATTTATTTTTTGGCGTCTTAGATCCGTATATTTGTTTCCACGCAACGCATTTGTGAAGTGTTCTACCATTCGTTCTGCTACACAATTCAGCGATGACAGTTTCATTGATTTTAGTTTTTCAATACTCCGTTTATTATGTATCGGATAGATTCCATAAACAACTGCTGTTACGGGATAGGATCTCTCGTAGTACGGTTTGTCAATTCCAGTAAGAGCTCCTGGTTTGGAATCTCGACTCACGGTGACAGATCTTTTATCTTTCAAGATTGGTTCAAATTTGTCTCGAATAATCCAATCTCCCGTTTCCGAACGGATAATGAATTTCACTCTAAAAAAATACTTTTTCTTGTCAAGATGTGAGATTATCACTGCTGTGTTTTCGTTGTTTATGGTAGCATCAACATTACCATCAATTCGAAATGTTGACCAACGGTGAGATGATCAATCGCGTTTGAATTCATTAAAACAATCACGAATTTTACCTATCATGCTTCTATCACTTATTAGACTCTTTGGTGTATCTCCGGAGACATTATCGATATTGAATTTAACATTTTTCCAAGGCTTAATTTTCGATAATCTCTCGAACTCCTCCATATTAGAATTAAAACAAGTATTTCAATAGAGAGTTTATTATATAATGAATCATTGCAAATGGTTAATGATAGGATCAGTAACCGTTTGTAACAAATCATGCAGAAATGAATTCTGTGGATATCATTTACACAGCGTTCGTCACGGGAGTTTTGGGCCACTGCCTTGTCTCCGATGTGGGGTAGGTGTTAGAGGAAAATCGTAGTTGTTTCTCAATTGTGGTGGTAAGCGATACAGAAAGTTGAAGCGTTATTATAATAATAAAGTTAAAAACTCCAGTAAGAATTCTATCAACGACGTTGACAGCGTTAATGAAAAAATGATAAGAACACCTCAAGACTATATTCATAGATTCCAAAGTAATAATTTAACCAAATAATAAATTAGACAAATAGTATTTAGTATATAAATGAACCAAGAATTTCAACCGCATCCTGTGATCAGCAATTATGAAGCGTCTCGTGATGGAATTGTCAGACACCGCAGACTGAAGAAACCAGTTGGTGCTGACAATGGTATTGGGTATTTGATATTTAATGCTGGAAAGAAAAAAAATACCTAAATCACAGAATCGCATACGAGTGTTTCCATTGATTGATCAAGGATGGCTTTGTTATTGACCCTCTAAATAACAAATTGGATAATTTCCGAGCTGTTACACAAAGTGAGAATACTGCATAAAGAAAAACTGGGAAATACACGAAAAATTCAAAATCTGTAAAATCAAAAGATATTCATACAGGCGAACAAAGGGTATACCAATCAATAACTGAAGCCGGTAGATATTTCGATATTTGCGAACACTTAGTACGATATGTTGCAGAAGGAATTTATCGATCTTCTTTTTCAAAGCGTTTTAAAATATAATTCAATTTACATACATCTAAATTTCATTTGGTAATATGTGTATATAACACAAAAGGGAGATAACTCGTGCGGGTATGTGTACGGCTTATGAAAGAGTTACGGATCTCAATGGGTTTTGTCACCAGATTTCGATGGGTTTTTTCCAATTAAATTCCAATGGTCGGTTTTAACTATCATGATTGTCAATGTAGATATAATCAATTGGGAAAATTATCTGTTTTGTAAGAAAACGAATCAAATATGTAGTATTTACAAACAATTGTATTCTCTTTTTTTGATGTTTATTTCAATATTCGGTCAATAATCATTATACGCAAATTCCTTCCTAACACAGAAAGAAAAACCACAATAACTGATTTGTCGAAGATAACAGCGGGGATCCAAAAATTGGAAACACAGTTGTGATTGATACACATATATCGTATTCAAAAGCACACATCTGTAGATATCGAATCTAGCGTATTCGTTAATGCGTTGGGATGTCGTCCTGGAGACCATGGTTCGATTCTCGTAACAGGCATATTGTCGACGGTACCTATTTGGAGGTTTCTCTATATAATTGAGGGGCGCCAGCCTAAAGATACTTGTGTACACCTCCCGTCACGTCAAATACGTGACGGTGTGATTTCGTACCCCCGGGAAATTAATTCTTGGGGGAGGTGTACAACAATAATGGCGCCCCAAAATAAACAGTAACATGGATGCAAAAAGCTCTGCATCACATTAGGGTAATTCAGAATGAATTATTGGCTAAGAGAAACGGCCATAGGGTCAAAGAGAGAAAAAAGAGTGAAACAACAGAAACAATACTCTCAAAGAAAAAATACCTCTAAAAGAAAAAGAAAACTATGAAAGACACAAAGGCCAAATAAGGGACCCAAAGAATGATAATCGCTCATCATGGTTACTGTTTACTGAATTGGGACAGCAATATAAAATCAAACGCACAATTAATTTTCGGGTTAAAACAATAAGAGATATTATCCGCCAAACCGAAAGTCCCCCTTGGTAACCTCAACAGAGTAAGTTTCTAACCATCGATTTGACATATACATAATACTCATACCTGTGTGTTGAACAGGTAATGCAAGTATACAATGGACAGGTGCGTTTCACCTAACAGGTATGTGTGCGCTCAACTAGAACAAAATTCTATACGGGTTTAAGCAATAGTGGTTTTGAAACTTTTTGAATTTTATCAATGGACCACACGGAAGTAATATTAGAATTCGGGGTGGGTTGGAAATTTACGGATTTATTCTTATTTGTTAATTGCTGAAATATTTTTAGGGATTTATTTTTTTTTTTTATTGATTTTTGGTCATTTTTGTTGCATTTTTGATTTTAAATATAGGGTAAACTAGTCGACGTTCTCTAAATGAATCACTTAGAGTTGTTTGTGGGTCAGATTTGAGTGCTATTATTTTCAAGGATGTTTTTGATCTCATTTACTGAGATAAATGAGTGTGCGTATTGTAATATTTGATCGCGACTACATGTAATCGTCGTTATAATATCTCGATCCATTTGTTGTATTTGATTTTCCTTTAACAAAAACATTTAATTACCGAATCTATCTAACATAATGTCGAAACCCTCCGAGTTTTCATCAGGAAAATCAACACCCATGAATGATTTCCTGACAGCATTTTCGAGTTTATTCTTATCGATGATGAATACTCGTATATGTTGATACATAATTATAATAATTCTAGATTTCTGAATCGTGAATTTGTTAGTGAAAATCCTTAGGATTGACAAAGCTAGGTCACTGCAATTAGATCGTACATTAATTAACAATGGTAAACGAAGCACTAACAACTAAATTAGCACGCGAAAGATTAGTCGCAATTAAGAAATTCATTCCAATCCGTGATTCAGTTCGAGAGAAATTGCAAGCAAGACAGAGTTTACAGACTGAGTTTACAACGGGGACTGAAGACCTGTTTAAACCAATAACCACAGTAACCAAAGATGTAAAATCAGCCACTGAAAGAGCTATATGGGGAGATATCCCCAAGGAAGGGAAAACGAAAGAAACTCCTCTTCTTTCTGTGCTTGAATAAATAGCAAGAAGATCAAAACAAACAAAGAAATCTTTAAAAACACTTCCTGGTGATATAGTAACCGCTGCACGACTTCAACAAGAACCACTTGAAGAAGAAGAGGGTGATATTGATATTAGCTCCCCACCACGTGAACCACTTGAAGAAGAAAAGGGTGATATTGAACAACAACAGTATCACCCTGTTGAAAAAAAAATCCAAAAGAGAGAGAAGACTATCCACCTCAAGAGATATTTCAGAAAGAAGTGATTAATAAATTTAAAAAATACACAAATGATGATGTTATTGATTCATTTCCAGAAAATATAAGAGATGGATATATGAATAAAGGATTTGAAAAATCCATTAAAAAAACTTTGACACCTGAAAAAATAAAGTATATTTGGCAAAATTTGATGAAATTAGAATCTCAAATGATGATATAAATTATAATTCATATTTGGATAAAATAAAAAGAATAAAGAGAGATCAACCACTATATGATCGAGACAAAGATGATGATAGGGTGCAACTGGTACAACTGAAAAATTCGCTAGTGGATATTCAAGTGGGGTATATTCGTTGTCCATGCAATATTCTCAGCGATATAACACGATTAGAGGTTCTCATAGGAGGAAAACGAGTTGGAAATAACTCACCGGAAATAAAATAATGAAGCAGCTGATATCTGCAGGCGGTTATTTCAAGGTGGCATCATGGATATTGATGTATATCGAGAGGTTGTTGACGAGCTAAACGAAAATCCTACGAATTTTTCCGGTTATCACAGTGACTAATCACCGCATTAGATAAATATCATTTAAATAAGATGATCATACACTACAACCACGATAAACCAACCAGCGTCTACGTAGTAAATTCACGACTGCCAGTTTATAGAGCGTACTATGGTGATGGTCTCGGCAATACCATTGCAGGGTTATTTTCAAGAATGGATCCAAAAGTAGCGCCTAAAGTAAAACTAATGTCGTTAGCTCGACGAGAAAAGAAACCGGTGATTTCATCACTGGCGTTACAATCTACGGAAGTGATGCCTGCAAGTGTTAGTAAAATAATAAATAAAGCAGTGGATCATAAATTAGCATGGTTGGCGACTTCGTCATTGGCCGCCAGCAACCAAGATAATATTACCGCAAACATGAAAACGGGTAGTGGCTTGAGTCCCCGACGAAAATCATGATTTAGTTAGAGGAATATATAATAAAATGTTCAAACGGTCACTTGATCCAGCCTTTGATATGGAAGCCCCAGTGCGCAAAGATGATTCTGTACGCGATTATCAATTTTATTCCTATCATGCAATACAACCAAATATGAGAGGAAGAATTGAACTTTAAGTCCATGATACCAGCAAATACCTCCTACCCGCTGAAGCATTTATCGAAGTGGAAGGATAACTTGTAACAAATGTTGCAGCTAATACTCCATATGCAGATGACGCAAATATCCGAGTTGGTTTTATCAAAAATGGTATCATGGGGTAATTCGAAAGCGTTATATACATGATTGATGGATTAAAAATTGAATCCATTGAGCGTGAGGTTGATGTTGCCACAACAATAGTAGGGCTAGCAAGATATTCTGATGATTATACAAGATAGGCAGGTCCATCAATGTTCGCTAAGGATATTACTGATAACGCTGAACACATCCAAAATGTTAAAGTAAATACTCCAAGAGCTACTGTAGCTGATCCACAACCTGATTCTCCTGAACACGAGGTCAGACCAACTGGTGCCTTTGATGTTATAAAAAGTACTAATCCTAATTTCAACCTAGGGTTTGCAACACGCTTATCAATGTTGAAGAGGCCACGTCGACAATTTTCATGCGCGATTCCACTGCATAATATTTTCAGATTTTGCAGAAATGTTAGAAAAGGTATCTATGGAGCGAAGCATACAGTAGTACTCGTGCGAAAGGGTGAGGATAATAATGCAATCTGGAGTGGTGTTGGTGTTGATGCTGGTAAAGTCATTTTAACAAAACTATCATTGTGGATGCCAGTAATGACTCTATCAATCACAACAGAAGAGCGATTACTATCATTTATGGATCATGGAGGAAAATCATTGCTAAGTTGGCTAACAACAACAACGGATACCATGGATTCTAATATTGATGGTACACTAACATGGCACCAGGCATTACAACAAGGTGTTTCAGCTCCACGTCATATATTTATTGCGTTACAGGATACGACGAGGGTTGGTAATCAAACACGTAGTCATATGATATTTGATCAGATAGATGTTAATGAAGTCTCGCTGAGAATAAACGAACAGCAGGAACCATCAGAGGATATACAACTTGATTACACCACTAACCATATACGCGTGTATCATTGTCTGTTGTCATATATGGGACGCGATAATAATGTGGACACTGGTTTGCAAATATCACAGTTTGACATTAGGAATCTATATCCAATTTATTACTTTTCTCTCGAACATCTTGATTTAACTAGACAATCCGTCGTTGATATACATTTTAGAGCTCGTGTAGCCCGTCCTGGTGGTATTGATAATTACAGAGCGGTTGCTGTCATTCTCAGCGACAAATCAATGTTACTCGAAGGTGTTGGTGGATGAATGAGAGTAACCGATGCACCAGTGGAAAATATGTAGTGTAGCAATTAGATCAATAGTCATGTTAGTGTTACGTTAACTCCCGGTCAGATTAAAACATTGCAATCAGAATCAGCTAAAAAATGTGGAACCACGATAACGCTGAAACACAATCAGATGTCTGGTGGTCAGAATAAATTGTCGCTGATAACTCGTCAGATAAAACACTTTAATGATGATGCTTTCAAAAATAAAAAAGTGTTCAGATCACTTTCTCTGCAGCCGCGATCAAAAACATGATAAAATGAGGCGGTATATTCCCGTTGTTAGCTGCGTTACCAGCGCTAATTGCGGCAGCAGCCCCAGCTGTAGCTAAAGCGACAGCGTGAGGAGCCTTTGGTACCGCGGCAGGGATGGCACTAATGAAAGCAACCCGGAAATGATATAAACAAAAGAAGGGAAATGGTCTAAGACTACAAGGAACCCCGTATTCATGATACAAAGGAAGCGGCCTGAGAATACCAGGAACAATTTAATGGTTCCAATGTCATATTTTGATTTACTCGACGCTGCTAAAAAACTAACGTTAAACAACTTCAAAGGTGTCTTTATGAAAGATCAGTTGCCGGCACAACAAACAACCAAACAACGCTGAAACCGGTATTATTAATCTCGATAACAGCAGCGGAACCGGAACCCACTGGGTTGCATACGCGATTGATCCGCGTGCAATTGTTTATTTCGATTCATATGGGATAGCGCCGCCTAAAGAATTTACGCGTTATATAAACCACTTAAACAACCCTCGTTGGTACTCAACGCTACCAACACAGGAAATGAGTGACCCACCAATATGCGGCATAGAAGTATTAAATGTCCTTGACGCTATTTCGTCATCGAGAAAACTACCTCATCGGGTCGTACATGAAAATACTAGTAATCGCTTTTTAGAGAGAAATTATATAAAATAACAATATTGATATTTGGGGGAGATCTTTATCAATGTTGAAGAAACCCGATGCCGATGGCACTGCAACCGATGATGTAAAAAAATAATCGAAGATGAAATATCCGAGATGTTAAACCTCTCAAGTGTTGATCCCAATGAAATAGTTGTATTTCATGATCGTCAGGGAAAATTGAAAACGAGTAATGTTTCCCTGGATGATGTTTTAGTTAAACAACGCAATGCAGTAAAAGATACTATTGTGTTGTTTTCCGATCAGGGTAACCTCAAACCGGGTGTACTTATTTCAACTATTGAGGATAGAATTTACAATATTGACAAACCTCAGATTTCCTTGGAAATCCACCAGTGACCACACCGAAACTCACGGAGATAAAACAGCTATATTAGAACTAGCATCATTACAATCCAAATATGAATAACATACAAAACAGTTTTGAACTTTTCGTTAAAACATCATAGATAAATTTCTGGGAGACCCATTTCATAAACTCGACATAAAACTCCCGGATATTAGAAAATCCATCGATGATCTTAAAGCAACCAATAATGAAATACCCGTGATTAATCGGCGAATAGAAGCTATCAACGCTGATATTAAAACAATCAGCGATATCATCTCTAATGATCTGCCGAAGATGATAAAAATACTTGAAAAAGCAAAAATTCCTCGTGAGAGAACCAACAACATAGTATATACGATCCAACACGGATCATTTGCGTGGACACCATCCACTAACATATTAAATATCAGCACGGCCGTCAAAGGTATTTATCGATTAACACTTGTGACACCGACTCAATTTAATGTTTCATCAGCGAGTTCATCTGGGGTCAAGAATATAATATCAACGATCATCGACAAGGATACAACTGAACGATTCACAAAGCATCCACTGATAATAATTTGGCTAGGGTTTCAGTAACATGGTATGAGGAATTCGTGGCGGATTTAAGTAGATAACTAAATTCAATTCTGTTGTAATAAATAAAATGTCATCACAGCAGTATCGCTATGATCAGGTCAGAGAATTTCAAACTAAACTCAAAACCCTAACTGAGTAGTATCAAGTAAAAATAAAAAATATCGACGAAGAATCACCGCAGTTGATGCTACCGTCTACTCGGTATCAGGTGTAATCACCGGAGCTGGTATTATACTCTCCTCAGTGACAATGATTGCCCCAAAAGCTGTTCCAATTTATATATCAGCGGCGACAACAATCGCGGGATCTATTTCGATTATAAAAAAAATATCATCTTGTAGCCAGCGCAAACTACAAGATTACATAATCAAATTCCATGTTGTGTCCACTGCAAACTCGCAATTATCCTCGATGATATCGTCATCACTCGATGATACATTAATATCAGATAATGAGTTCTTAGCGATGGTACGTGTTTATGATTCCGCGATGTCAAAATTAGAGCGACAACATGAGTAAAATAACAATGACGACACCACAAGAACAACTTCAACAAATAGCGGAAAATACCAACCAGGTGAAAACCAGCATGATATCAATAACGTCAACGAATCCTGTATTCAGTGTGAATTTTCCTACTCCGATTCCCGTGAAGGAGATAGCGTTAGCAACGTTACAAGTGTATCACAGTTGGCCTAACATTAGGTCGGTAGCATTCGGTGGTCAGCAACCGAATAATTCCCTGTTGTTTGCGAATAAGAATTAACCAGACGGGACTCCAGACTGGAACGTTGTTTCGCTACCATCTGGGTCATACCAAATTGAACAAATCAATGATGAATTTCAGCGTAGAATAAAAGCCATTACTGGAAAAGAATCAGAAATCGCTATAACGGTTCATGAACCAAAGTTGACGTTATCATTTGCCATTGAGATAAACTCACCGGGATATACCGTTGATATCTATCAGAGTTCTATAAGGACAATACTGGGTTGGACTGAAAATCCACCTCAGGCATCTTATCAAATACCCGAATCTATAAAATCTGATTATATCACGGACGAATAATCATACGAAGAAATTACTCCATCATATCGAAATGATTTATCTGATATAAAAAAAATAAACGATTAACTGATAGATTTATATTAATGGATAACAATAACATGCAATTGGATTTTGATGTTGAAAAAACTCTTGATTTATCCATTACTGTTGTATTCATTTAAAATAAAATAATTGAATATTTAGCGAGATTAATCAATTACATAGAACACAACTAGTATGACTACGACAGAGTTTCCAAAAACATATATCTGATATAACAAAACCACGTAATGAGATCATAAAATGTGTTAGAGTATTAAATCAGCTTGTATCTGACATGGAATATATCAACAAACGAATAATTCAAGTAATAATTAATGATAAGAACAGAGATAAACAAACATTCCTAACTAGTTACAATATAACAAATTACCTGATTTTAAGTTTCCTGGGTATAACGCAAATGAACTAAAAAATCTGTTAATGATCTCCTCGATGAGTATTTCCTACAAATACTCGCCGCATGGTAAATAAATTATCACAAACAAATATCCTCAAACATAATAATGACCCAGATGGTGGTGGGCGACATATCGCTCCTCAAAACGTCAATATATCCTCGGTGATTGCATTGAATTTAGTATGTGATGTTATCGAAGGAATGTTAACCCCATAGCAGCAGAGGGGGTGCGACAACGACATTGGCGTCTTTTTTTATTCTGGTTTACCAAATAAACCCTTCTATAAAGGATTTATGAGGAAGCCTCGGTTTGCCAAATTGACGCCTCTACAAAGTTGTCCGATTCGCCACTCATTTTTCAAAACTGCCATTGTAAAGCCACTGCTGATGAAACCAACACTGAACCATAACGATTTAAAGCACTACCGCCCAGTTTCTAATCTCCCATTCATATGAAAAATCTTAGAAGAGGTTGTTCTAACTCAACTTGTATCTCATTTAAATTCAAACAGCCATTTTAGCAATGTACAGTCTGCATATCGCCCTTGCCACAGTACGGAAACTACTCTTCTGAAAGTAATTAGTGACATTAACTCTGCTTTGGATAGTGGAAAGATTACAGTCCAAATATACAAGTCTAGCCACCCAACTGAAGTTGATGCTACCATCCATGGAGTAGAGAAGTTCATTTCTGATGTGAAATCATGGATGACATGTAACAAGCTGCAGATGAATGATGATAAAACTGAGGCTATTCTGATCATAAAACAAAGACTTTCTCATTCACATCCTTTTCCTCAGACAATAAATATCAGCAACACCAACATTAAATTCTCACAGTCAGTACGGAACCTAGGCGTTACTCTAGATAGTACTCTCACACTGCACCAACATGTCATGAACATATGCAAGGCTGCATATCTTGAATTGAGACATAACTCAGTTATGTCTGGTGCGTCACAATATTTGCTCTAGAAACTTCAAAAAATTCAAAACACAGCTGCACGGATCATCTTTTGAGTACCTCGATCAGAACACACCTCACAACTGCTCTGTACCCTGCATTGGTTATCAATTCGATACAGAATCAAACACTAAATTTGTTCTCTGTGCTATGTTTCAATGACAGACTCCAGTCCAACATACCTATCTAGCCTCACCCATGTGTATACACCATATACGCCAGCTAGATCCTTACGCTTTTCTTCTGATAATCGTATACTCATTGTTCTCAAGGTGAAAACAAAGTCATATGGACAACGTCCGTTTGCACACCAGGGCCCGGCGACGCGGAAGAAATTGCCCATTGAAATTAGACACAAAGACACAGTGGTCCCTTTTGAGAGTGCTCTTAAGACTCACCTGTTTCGACAGCAGGGACAAACTTAGCGACCTAATCATGTTTTGTATCTTACATGCTTTCAGCATGTTTTTATGTTTTCCAATTTCATTGTTTTTGTCATTTGTTGTTCTGTAGTTTAGTCATATCATTATCGATGGTGTAAAGCGCTTAGAGCTTCGAAAGATTAGGCGCTATACAAAGTTCTCATTATTATTATTATTATTATTATTATTATTGTTATTATTATTATTATTATTATTATTATTATTATTATTATTATACTATTTACAATACACCATTTACATTATACCATTTACATTATACTATTTACAATATACCATTTACAATTGCTACGTTTGAACAGCAGTTATGATACCCCTTAACTAGGCAGATTAGTACTAATTAAAAGGCAACTCAAATCTGCCATAGCTACGTTGAACTGTACTGATCATATGGCAAGTCAGGTCTAACATATCTACGTCGAATATTACTGGTGATATTGTAAGTAATCTCGGATACCTATTATGATCCGTACTGGTGATATTGCAAGTAAAGTCTCAATACTACGTTGAACAGAACTGGTGATAAGGAAGTAAAGTCCCCCATTGATACGATGAACTGTACTGAATATATGGCAAGTAAAGTCCCCCATTGATACGATGAACTGTACTGAATATATGGCAAGTAAAGTCCCCCATTGATACGATGAACTGTACTGAATATATGGCAAGTAAAGTCCCCCATTGATACGATGAACTGTACTGAATATATGGCAAGTAAAGTCCCCCATTGATACGATGAACTGTACTGAATATATGGCAAGTAAAGTCCCCCATTGATACGATGAACTGTACTGAATATATGGCAAGTAAGATCTCCAATATGTACGTTGATCAGTAATGATGATATGGCATATGAAGACCACCATAGATGCAATGAACTGTACTGAATATATGGCAAGTAAGATCTTCAATATGTACGTTGATCAGTAATGATGATATGGCATTTGAAGACCACCATAGATGCGATGAACTGTACTGAATATATGGCAAGATATCCAATATGTACGTTGATCAGTACTGATGATATGGCAAGCATGTAATGTCTCCCATGTCGACGTTGAACTGTACTGGTGATATGGCTTTTTAAGTCTCTCATAGCTACGTTGAACTGTACTATAATGTGGGAAGTAAAGTCTCCATAGCTACATTGATCAGTTTGGTTATATGGCAATTAAAGGGTCTCATAGCAATGTTCAACAGTATTTACCATATGACAAATATAGTCTCCCATATCTGCCTTAAACAGTACTGGTGATATGGCAAGTATAGTCTCCCATAGTTACCTTAAACAGTACTGGTTATATGACAAGTATAGCCTCCCATAGGTACCTTAAACAGTACTGGTGATATGACAAGTATAGTCTCCCATAGTTACTTTAAACAGTACTTACGATATGACAAGTATAGTCTCCCATAGCTACTTTGAATGGTACTGGTGATATGATGAGTCAAATCGCCAACTATACTGATGATCAGGCAAGTAAAGTCCCCCATCGCTATGATGAACTGTAGTTATGATATTACAAGTAAAGTTACCATGGCTATGATGAACTGTAATGAAGATAAGAAAAGGAAAGTCTCCAATTGCTACGTGGAACAGTTCTCGTGGTATAACATGTAAAGTCTTCCATGACTATGTTGAAAAGTGCTGATTAACTGTCAGTAAAGCCTCCCATAGCTACGTTGAACATTGATAATGATATGGCAGGTAAACAGCAAGGCGATAGTGAAATAAGTTATGGTAAATTTAGTATGATATTGGAATGCAAAAGCTATATAAAGATAAGCAGTTCCATATCGATGGAAACTAGTTATACAGGAAGCCAATATTGCATATAAATGTTTAATGGGATTTTTAGAGGCTACCGTAGATGAAAAATTCAAGAAGCTAATAAGAGACGATGTATGCAAATAAAACGTCTTTACCAATTTAATCCGTGTAAATTGAAAATAAACAATCTAAAAAAAAAGAATATGTTTTACAAGTCAAATTTTACAGATGAAATGTTAACTAGTCCATTCACTGTGGAGGTGATTGCATTATATAAAATGATAGAAGTATATTAGTGTTCTGCATTACCACCTTCATTACCACCTACACCAACAGGACGTGGCTACGCAGCAAATATTGCAGCTGGAAGTTATTGTAAAAGAGATTTTGTTTTCGTAGCATCCTTAGAAGTTTGTTCAAAAATTGGACGAAAACTTTCAGTAACCTTTATGGTGTAAGCATGCAGCCAGAAGGTACAACAGATCAGCGTTGGTTTCATGCTAGTTTTCAGTACATGAGAAGTTATTCCTGGCGACCTGTACATTTGACTCCGGTAAGAACAGGATACAAGAAGAATAGTTTGTTTTTAAAAATATGTATACACTTTGGTACGACATGTCCTTCTATAAGATTAATATTGACCTGCAATATTTGACAGAAGGAAGAATATAATTCAATACATAACATGTTCTTGAGAACGTTGGTCTTTAATTTGTGATGTGGTAATTAATATCTTGCATTTACATTCCTAATATACATTGTAGCCTACATCGCCATGACATTCATTTTATTTTAACGGAATAATTATTTAAGTGAATTAATAATCAATGAAAATGAAGTGGTCCGAATAGTGGCAGCGCTTTATAGACATGATCGGCAAAAATGCCTGACACTTTCGAATACACATCATGTAGACGGTAGACAGACTTATCTTTGATGATGTATACGGTAAGATAATCCAAAGCGAAGATAGTGGATACGAATCAATATTTAGTCATTTACAATTTCAGCAGTGATTAATATCCAATGAATTCAGGTGTAAATAATCTGAATTAGTCCAGCCTATTTTTGCCTGCTCGAACTAAGCTATGTTTTATTTAATCAAACAATGTGTTGTTGTTGTTGTTTTTTGGGGGGTTTTTTTTGGGGGGATGGGGGGGTGGGTGAGTATAATCCTTAAAGTGAAATTAATACAAGCCAACTGAAATTGCCTCTGCTAATATCGAGTAATACCTGAACTATCTAAGTGGTATTGACGCATGGAATTATTCGGGAGACCTAAAACTATTATTAAATGTCTATCTCTGCGTACCATTATTCGGGGCCCTATGTATAATAATACAACAAACCAGCAATTGGAAATGGTATTGTTTCTAATAATGGCATTTATCTGAAGGATGATGAGCATATCGTTCCATAACTCTCTTTATTTGAAATATTAGGTTTACATTGGCTTACTTAGCAACAGGCTTACATTGGCTTACTTTACACTGGATTACTTAGCAACAGGAATCACCGCAATCGGTTGCAACGGCATGTTATCAAACACAACTTTGTTGGTTAGAGTCTAAATACCGGAGAAACCTGCTCTTAAAAAATCGTGGATGCATTGATATCTGAGTTGATAATTATCATATGGAAAACGTAATGTAAGGTAATGATATTAGGACTGATATCAACTACAAATACCGGACAAACATACTCTTTGAGTAAGTATTTGACTTTCAATAACCTTTTGGCTTCCAGTGTATTGTTTGGCACGCTAGGGGTTACCCCACAGTTGTATTGAAACCATTGTAATTGATACGGGCTGGACAGTCTCCTTTGATTGTAAAATTCACATATGTGACAGCTTACATTAGTCGCGTGCCAAGAACCTCAAAGGCACTAATTGAAAACCATAAAACGAACGGAGATATTTCCTTTTTTTTTATTGGATCGCTCCGGTTGTCTAAGTGTTTATAGATAATGCAGGAGGTGGTGGTGGTGAGCTCGAAGCCCTGCTGAGTCATATCAAAGATGTGATGTTAAAGCATGGTACTTGCAGGTGTAGCGTTAAGCTTTAGCAGGTACTTGTTAGACTGAATTCAGCATGGTTATTTTTGGGAACATCGTGAACATCTAGAAAATGCGCGAGTCGTTTTACAAGAACATAATTAAAATATTTACAAATGACGATTGTGATATGTCTATACTAATCAGGTGGGATTTGGTTGATATTGGTATGGTTATAACCATAATAATGAGGACTTTATATAGCATCAAATCTTTAGAAGATTTACGGCGCCTTACAACATCTATAATGATATGACTAGAACACATATAAACAAAATCAAACACCAAGAAATTAGAAAACATAATAAATGCTGAAAATATTTATGGTGGGAAACAT
This sequence comes from Unio pictorum, assembly GCA_030141615.1. Classification (NCBI taxonomy): domain Eukaryota; kingdom Metazoa; phylum Mollusca; class Bivalvia; order Unionida; family Unionidae; genus Unio; species Unio pictorum. The sequence goes on from JARLTB010000136.1 coordinate 472,461, forward strand.
CATTAGGTCTTTAAATTTTTTCCTGCAGTCGAGAATGTTGACTTTTAGGAGCATTCTTGAAATGGAATACATGTCTTTGTGTCTAATTTCAATGGGCAATTCATTCCATGTTGCTGGGCCCTGGTATGCAAAAGAACGTTGTCCATATGATTTCGCTTTCAAAGTGGGAAAAATGAGGATACGATTGTCAGAAGAAGTGCGTAATTTTCTTGCTGGTGTCTACACATGGGTGACGCCAGATAGATATGGTGAACTGGAGTTAGTCATTTATACGTAGCACAGAGAACAAAGTTTGTGTTCATTCTGGATTGAATGGATAGAAAGTGTAGGGCACACTGGGGAGTTGTGCTCTGATTTTGATACTCTTAAGATGATCCGAGAAGCTGTGTTTTGAATGTCTTGGAGTTCCTGAAGTACATATTGAGACGAACCAGACATATTTGATTTACAATAGTTTAGTCTTGAACGTACTAATGAACACACAAGTGTTTTAGTGGCATAAACTGAAAGATATTTGCGAACGGAGCTGATACATCTCAGGTCAAGATATGCAACCTTGCATATGTTCATGCCATGTTGGTGCAATGTGAGTGTACTGTCTAGAACAATACCAAGGTTTCGTACTGACTTTGTGAATTTAATGATGGTGTCGCTGTTTTTTATTGTCTGAGGAAAAGGATGTGAATTAGAAAGTCTTTGAGTTGTACTCAGAATGGCCTCAGCTTTATCATCATTCATCTGCAGCTTGTTACGTGTCATTCATGATTTCACATCGGAAATGCACCTCTCTACTCCTTGGATGGTAGCATAAACTTCAGTTGGGTGGCTAGAATTGTATGTTTTGGTGTCATAAGCGTACAATTGGTGAGACACTGGGTGATGATCTATGACACTTGAGAGCGGCTGAGTGTATAGAATGAAGATAACAGGTCCAAGAACTGATCCTTTTGGACTACCACAACATGTATCAAATGGGCTGGAGTGTATTCCATCTGCAGATAAAAATTCTGTCCTGTTGATTCAGTAGGACTTAACCCAAAGTGAGTCTGTATTGTGAATGTTAAATACGTGCTGGAGACGGTGAAGTAATATATCATGGTATATTGTGTAAAATACTGCAGATAAATCAAGGAGAACTATGGTTGTAAACTTTCCACTATCCAAAGCAGACGAAGTCATTAACTACTTTCAGAAGACTTGTTTTGATATTGTGGCAAGAACGATATGCAGACTGTACATTGCTAAGAAGACTGTGTTGAATTATAATGAGATATAAGTTGGGATAGAACAACTTTTTCGAAGATTTGTTTTTATATGAACGGGAGATTAGAAACTTGGAGGAAGTTCTTTAAATCGTTATGGTTAACGTTTGGTTTCTTTAGCAGTGGCGTTTCAATCGCAGTTTTGAAAAATGATGGGAATTCACCGGATGAGAGTGAGTTAATAATAACATCAGTTAATGAAGACAATATTGAGTCTAAGCTATCAAGCAGCATTGATGATGGAATTGGAGTTGGAGTTCACATGACTTTTGTGCAATCTTCACCAGAACTGTCTGTACTAAATTCATAGAAAGAGGTTCAAATGTTCATAATTGTTGTCGCTGAAATTCTGTATCGTAACTGTATGTTGAGACGAGTCAATTGCAATTGGGTTTTCAAACGATTATCAAATGTTTTCTACTCTGTCAGGAAAGAAATTTGCAAATAGGTCCCGTTAGTCTACTGGATAGAAGGTTGTTGGAAGTGGTGTACAATTGTTCCTTGACAATAGTTTGTTATTTGTCTCGAACAGCTCTTTGCAGCTGTAAGTCTTCCTGATCTTAGTACTGCAGTGTGATAATTTTGCTATATGATTACACACACACACACACACACACACACACACACACACACACACACACACACACACACACACACACATACATACATACATACATACATACATACATACATACATACATACATACATACATACATACATACATTATGCAATTGTGGCTAAATGGACTATGTTTGTGATGTTCTTCTTAGCGGCTTCATTGATTATTTTATAAATATTGAGTCTGGTGTGAAAGCAAAGCCTCTCCGCTTTACGCCGTTCTCTTTTAGCAGTGCAAATCTGGTCCCTACACTGCTATACCACGGAGAACACTTTATAACTGATATTCTGCACTTGGTGGCTGGGGCATGTTTTTCAAGCAATGAATTCAGGCAGTTATCGAATTAATCTGCTGTAGGGGGTAAGAAAGTTTTTAGGTTTGCTTGGATGTCATGCAACTGTATGATTACTTTTATCGTACGGAGGTTTCTCTTAGTAGCAAATAAAGGTGGAGGGTTAGGGATAGATACGTCTACATGGCATCTAATGCAGGGATGATCTGCTGCAAGTTCGTGGGATAATCTAAAATGTGACCCTGTTTAAGGATGGGTTGGTTAACTGACTGTTAAAGGTTCAAAACCTGACAAGAATCTAGACGTTTTGATGTGTATGAGTTTCCAGGAAATCAAAGTGAAAGTGAAATCTCCAAGAATAATCGGGTTGCCACCTTTCGAATTTCTATACTCCAGCAGATTCAGAGACTGCTCCAAAAAGAGAGATTCAGGCAGCTTGATTTTGCAGTTGGCGGTATGTGAAGAAAAAATGGACTGAGCATTGTTGCACTGTGTGTGCTGTTTGGACCACTTATTCATTATATATTGGTATGGTTATTCCGTTTATATTGGTATAGCTGTTTTCTATATTTTGGTATGGTTATTCCTTCAAAACAAGTGTTTGGAATCAGACCAGTGTCAAATATTAGATCACCTAAAAAGCATATATGTGTGCATTTTATATATTCGTCTAATGGATTGCAACTCGTCGCTTTTTTTTGTTCTTTAGACTTTTAATACTATTTATACACTGAGAAATTTCTGAATTAAGAATAACATCGTTGTAATCTATTGAAATATTTCGGTCATGTTCGGAATAATTGTTTTCGATCGTTATTATGTATTGTCCAATAATCAAATAGTTGTTTTAATTTCGCATTTGATTACGCTGAACTACTATTTGTTTACGCAAACGTTCGTTACTCTTTGTACATTTTACTTTCTGGTTCTATCACGTATTTTCTCTGCCAGACTTTTGTTATTTTCTTGTTTTCATTTTAATTTATATGTATATTAAGTGTGATTAATATTTACATCAAAGCATTTTTGAGCAGTATTTAAGCAATGAGAAGATTGATGAGTGTAACACGCTATTTCATTTTCATCGATGTATTGTATACAATTTTGTGCATCACGGGTTTTCTTCACTTTACTTTTAAGATAACCGATATCAGTAGTATTATAAAAATGATCCTTTCAAGTTTATTGGCATGATATATTCAAGGGTTGTTATCGCCGGGATGAATGTGGGAGATATGCAACCGCTTCCCTGGGAAACCCCCAATGGTTTGCATCGGATAGAGCCTCTGACAGCCAAATCCGTCTTCAGGGCTTTAAGAGTGTCATAACTAAGGCGCGGCGGAACCTGTTTAAACGAAGTGGAAAACGGAAAACAGGGAGTTTCTGGTTACTCGAAATAGGTTGCTTCGGGCATACGTGGTTCGTTAACCTCGGGCGGTCGCCCATCTAGGAGAAGGTAAACTCTGGCTTCAAAACTTCACTGCCATGCGACTATATACGCTCTTGGGAAAAGCAAAAGGTGCAAACCCTAAAATATCCGGAGCGGAGTCCTTAAGGCGACTTGGCATTGTTTTCAGTGTCATCTCGACAACTCCTGCGAAGCCGCTGTAGTATCGGTTTGTCTTTTCACTTGGATCCACCAGCTTCGTAGAGAGAGAGAGTACGTTGCCCGGGCGAAAACTGATTATACTTATCGCCCTGCGAGGGCGTGCGCCCTGGAGAAGACATACCAATTTCGCCTCACAGCGAATACACAACACGGGAAGCAGCAGTTTAGCAGTTATACGACATCGCTCGAATGGCGTAGAGTCAGAGGCCAGTGGTTGCTTCCGACGATGGGAGAGACCGACATGATTCACTGGACAGCTACTGTTCGCCTCAAGCTGGGCAGGCCCCAGACAATAAGGTGCCTTCCCGCCATAGTTATCCTGCCTTAGTAGGTGCGTATTGCTGAAGGTACGCGAGTACCTGAAAAAGCGGATTGCAACTATTGCACCGAGAAAACAACAAATGAAATACTTTGAATTTCCAAACCATACTGACTAGACTTTCAGATAACCTCCAGGCAATCAGCAATGTTCGATATACCTCATTCGTCAATGACGAACCTGCAGGACCCAAAGTCGACATCGCCGCATTGCAGAAGAAATGTATGGAATCTACGCAATTTGCGTCCTTAACATATTCAAATCATGTACACAGATTATAACAATAAATATTCTATATAGCTTACATCCATGAAAAATTTACAAATCTAAACAACTCTGAGCAAATCCAGGTCTTAATTCATTATACATGCATGTCTCTATCCAAGGATATTATCAGAACAGTTATGTATTTCTTGAGCACATGCTCTTTTGAATTCAGTAATTTGTGAACATACATATCAGCCTGACATATTACTGGACAAAACATTTAATAAATACACTTGATTTTGCTAGAATTTTAAGCCCGAAAGAAACCTATTGTAAACAAAACTTATATTGTCCTCTTCTTCACTCAATTTCCGATCGTAAAGAAACAAAATGGATTAGGCAAAAAACGATTTGCTTTTAATATAAGTCAAATATACATGTGATCAAGTTACATTTATAAAGATGAAATATTTTCAACGACATAATGTATACTTGATGCAATGCATTTTTATACACGTTATCCACCTGCTATTAAATTGCCTTTTCCTGTGATTGTACTGATGTTACTATTGCATTTCTGCTCCATCAAACTTCTAGTTAATAATCTCTGACTTTTATTTGTCTTCATGTTGTTTAATGTTAGCGTGTTGTGATAACTGCACACAATAATCCAAGATCGAGTTGAACTAATAAAGACTTTAAATTGTTGTATGCCAATTTCAAAACCAACCATTTATTCTCAACTGTAGAATGATCTAACCTCTTTTTGTCTTCCTGAATCAATCATGCTCTAACGAAAACATCACTTGCATCAACACATATTTTCATTGACTACAATATGAAGTTGTACTGTTGCACTCTTAAGTATGGTCTTTAACATTTCAATATCACACCAAATATACTCAGTATTCTTGCTCATAGCATTTGTCAGTGGCGCGGCAATTATGTGAACTAATTTCCGGTAGTTTCGATACATACCCAAATATCGCATCACTTGCATTTTATCGATAGGCACAGGGAATTCAAAGATAACCTTGACCTTATCGTCTATAGCTTTAACTTGTCCATATCCCACGAGCTGTCCTCAAAATGTCATACAAGCACAGCGAAACGCCTCTTAGATATTTTAAATATCAAATATGTATCAATGAGTATGTCAAAACAATTTCTGAATTGTCGCTATATGATCTTCCCTTGTGCGATGATTTCATATATATGGGCATCACAGTTATCTAAACAAGATGCAGTCATGTCTACTATATGTTCACAAGTACAAGGAAAACCTTTCGTCATAAGCGACATAACTTTATATTGATAATGTCGTTTCCCTTTCCGGTAGTGGAATTTGCTAAACTCCTTTCAAACGTCAAACTTGTTCACATACTTTGCATTTAAAATTTTACCAACGCAGTCTTCGATTCTTGGTAACATAAAAAAAATATGATTCAGTAACACTGTTCAAACGTACGTTGTCAGTGCATATGGTCACAACATATAATCAAATTTAACTGAGCTATAACTTAAATCCTAAAAATCCTCTCAGTTCAAAGATTATGTAGCTGTATATTAGGCCTCAGGTCACATTTAGCGTTTTCAATACAAAGAAAAAATAAACTAATGGAAAATATCCTTCTTGACTCATCCTAATATTACCAAAATTATTTGTGTTACGATTAGAAACCAGAAACGGAACTATTTCCGATTTATACAAAATGCATTATCCTTACCCTTGACACAAATAATCTCATTGAATTTTATTAATAATAATTCGAATTTTAATCCCATACCGATATCCAATCATTAGGCTATGTATTATTTGCTTACAAAATAAAATGTTTGAAAAGGACATGTTCAACGTACAATGTTATATTAAAATATCATGTAATGAAACAAAAATCCCAATACTAACTAACAAACACTGTAACTTAATTATAAATAACACCATACCCTTCTTCTACCATTACAAAAAGATTTATTGATCAGGCACTAGTTCCATTATTACATAACGACCATGCAATTCATCTAGCAATAAGCAAAGATGAAGAAATCAGGTATTGCATCTAGCAATATCTACAGATGTATAAATCATACATCTGACATTAAAAGAGACGCATGGGATTTGCAGATTATTTAATTTTATGTCGATTTACAATGCACACTCTTTAGCTGAATAAGACATTATATACAGCGAATTTAGGATCCTTCCTAAGTTTGGTTTCAATGTCATTTGGGAAAGATATCTCTGCTGATATCAGTTGCAATATCCGTGACGTTAGCGCGATAACGTGGCCTGTCATCAGCGTCCGAGAGATCAGTATTTATGCAAACTAGCAATCAGTTGATCAAAGAAGCAAATGTCTTTTGTAATATTTACATCACAAAAAATCAATTTTTCGCTAGTTCCATTCCGATGAATTGCAATGTTAATCGTTCGGAAGGAACAATTCCATATCCGTTTAGTTTTAATAATAAAGGAGTATCTAATCAATATACATTAGAGTTACATAGCTAATAAAGAAGTAGATATGAATTTGGATCACAACGTCCTATTTAATTCCTTATATATCATGATGTTACCCCATGAAAACTAGTTAGATACCGTTTATTCAAGGCTGGCAGCATTAATGTTACAACATCCGCAAAAAAACATCCTCTCTTGCAGATCTAAGAAAAATCCATAAATGAACAACTGATGTATAAAAATGACAATTGTATTTGATTAATTAAAAACAGTATCGGCCCAACCGTCAAATGGTTTTAATATATTTTATCGAACGATCGTCCTAGCACGCAAGGACAAATGTAAAAATGTATTCTGAAAAATAGCTTGATTTGTATGAGACTATGTTTTTTGTAGCCCATATTTATGCGAAACTACGTTTAAATCACGAACTAAATGCACTTTAAATATTTCTAATGATTACAACTAGAAATACCCTGTAATCTTAAGACAGAATAATCATTTTTTCCAATGTGATGGTTGCACATTTTGTCATTTAAAAAAGTCGGCAAGCATGCACACGCAAAACTGGTATGGTAGCTTGTTTAGTATGCAATACAAACCAGATAGCTTTTTGTCATAAGATGTTAATGTAATGAGTACAAAAATAAATAGAGTTGACGCAAATCATTGATAACGTTAGTGGTTTTGACAACTCTATGGTCTTAAACTATGTAGCATAAAAAAGCAAAAACACGTTTTCTAAAATTAACAAATAACGTACAATATAATGCGTACATTGAAAGAGAACATCAACTATTGTGAATAATCCAACACTTTTCAAAACGTTATTACACCAGTCCTAATGAATACAATTCTGATTAAATTCCAATGGTATTATAAATATAATCTCCATCCTACGGGCGTTGAGTTGTCTGTAGTAATTAATATAATCAGCGTGACAGTGCCAGAAATGTGTCGACGTGCTAAGAGTCTTCCAATTATTCACATGGATATAATGTAATATGTCCATGCCCTAATTCACAATAATTTCTAATTATTTGAGTCCGAAACTATTAGTTTGTACTTTGTTTTTCTACAGAATCATCATTTATATAAATTAAGCCACCTAAATATAAAGCTGACCAAAACGACACAGTTGTTTGTTTTTCATTATTTTGACATTCTGCTTTAGATATTATCACATTCTGCCTCAAATGGTATCGCATTATGCTTCAGATGTTATCAAATTCTGCTTCATATGTCATCGCTGTCTGTTTCATTTAGCTTTAGATGTTAACATATCTAATTTAGATGTTAGCACATTTTCTTTCAGATGTTATCACAATCTGTTTCAGATGTTATTACATTCTGTTTCAGATGTTATCTCATTTAGCTTTAGATGGTATCGCATTTAAGTTCAGATGTTATCGCGTTCTGCTTGAAATGTTATCACATTCTGTTTCAGATATTATCGCAGTCTGCGTCAGATGTCATCGCATGTTACTTCAGATGTTATTACATTAAGATTCAGATGTAATCGCATGCAACTTTAGATATTAGCACATTCTACCTGTGATTTATTGCATTTTGCTTCAGATATTTTTGAAATCTGTTTCAGATATTATCTCATTCAGCTTCAGATGGTATCGCATTCTGCTTTAAATGGTAGCAAATTCCACGTCAGCTGTTATCGTATTTCGCTTGAAATCGCATTGTGCTTCAGATGTTACCACAGCAAAGTGCATACGGGATACATTACTATACGTTTGACAGCAATGTGTACAAGCGAGTAGTGCTTAGCATACTTTTGACAGAAAAGTGCACACAATAGTACTGATTACCCTTGACAGTTAAATGCATACGATAGTGGTCCTTAGCATACGATGGATAACAAAGTGTATATATAGGAGAGTAGTGGTTAGCATATATTGGATAACAAAGTGTATATATAGGAGAGTAGTGGTTAGCATATATTGGATAACAAAGTGTATATATAGGAGAGTAGTGGTTAGCATATATTGGATAACAAAGTGTATATATAGGAGAGGAGTGGTTAGCATATATTTGGATAATAAAGTGTATATATAGGAGAGTAGTGGTTAGCATATATTGGATAACAAAGTGTATATATAGGAGAGTAGTGGTTAGCATATATTGGATAACAAAGTGTATATATAGGAGAGTAGTGGTTAGCATATATTGGATAATAAAGTGTATATATAGGAGAGGAGTGGTTAGCATATATTTGGATAACAAAGTGTATATATAGGAGAGGAGTGGTTAGCATATATTTGGATAATAAAGTGTATATATAGGAGAGTAGTGGTTAGCATATATTGGATAATAAAGTGTATATATAGGAGAGTAGTGGTTAGCATATATTTGGATAACAAAGTGTATATATAGGAGAGTAGTGGTTAGCATATATTGGATAACAAAGTGTATATATAGGAGAGTAGTGGTTAGCATATATTGGATAACAAAGTGTATATATAGGAGAGTAGTGGTTAGCATATATTTGGATAATAAAGTGTATATATAGGAGAGTAGTGGTTAGCATATATTGGATAATAAAGTGTATATATAGGAGAGTAGTGGTTAGCATATATTTGGATAACAAAGTGTATATATAGGAGAGTAGTGGTTAGCATATATTTGATAACAAAGTGTATATATAGGAGAGTAGTGGTTAGCATATATTGGATAACAAAGTGTATATATAGGAGAGGAGTGGTTAGCATATATTTGGATAACAAAGTGTATATATAGGAGAGTAGTGGTTAGCATATATTGGATAATAAAGTGTATATATAGGAGAGCAGTGGTTAGCATATATTTGGATAACAAAGTGTATATATAGGAGAGTAGTGGTTAGCATATATTGGATAACAAAGTGTATATATAGGAGAGTAGTGGTTAGCATATATTGGATAACAAAGTGTATATATAGGAGAGGAGTGGTTAGCATATATTTGGATAACAAAGTGTATATATAGGAGAGTAGTGGTTAGCATATATTTGGATAACAAAGTGTATATATAGGAGAGTAGTGGTTAGCATATATTGGATAACAAAGTGTATATATAGGAGAGGAGTGGTTAGCATATATTTGGATAATAAAGTGTATATATAGGAGAGTAGTGGTTAGCATATATTTGATAGCAGCATAGTGTCAGTGATAACATGGCTGTATAGCAAACATCAGTTAAGATCATCATGCCGAGTTATATCTTTATTGAAGAGTTCTAGCAACCATGTTGCCTTCCATAATTTCTAATTAACCACTTGGACACTTGCCCATGAAAACATAAGTCAGCTAACACGTCGTATTCACACTTAAGGCAATTAGATCTCATTTTTCAGCAGGATATAAAGTAATTGAAGTGCCTGAATAAAACAGCTAACCTACGTCTAATTACTTTTATATTTTATCTCATAATGTATATTATATTGTAATATATATATATATATATATATATATATATATATATATATATATATATATATATATATATATATATGTATGTGTGTGTGTGTGTGTGTGTGTGTGTGTGTGTGTGTGTGTGTGTGTGTGTGTGTGTGTGTGTGTGTGTGTGATCTAAATGATCATAACACACAAAGGTCGATGCTTAAGAAAGATTTCGACTATAATGAAAATAAATAATAATAATAATAATAATAATAATAATAATAATAATAATAGTAATAATAATAATGAGTGCGTTGTATAGTGCCTAATCTATAAAAGCTCTAAGCGCTTTAAAACATTAACATTTATATGACTTCAAAAACACAAAAGCAAAACAAAATTAAATTAAAAAACATAAAAAAGCTGATAATATTTAAGGTAGGAAACATTATTCGGTCTTTCAATTTGTTCTTGCAATCGAAACGCTGAGTTTTAAGAGCACTCTTAACGGGGAAAACTGTAAACATCATTAAATGCAAATTTATGTGGGAAGGTTCCATATAATATGTTTAATGCTAGTATCATCTTTCGCTCTCCACAGTTCCATTAAAAGGGATATCGAAGATTATAAATACTTTCTACACAATCAGTAGAACATACAATTTGAGATACTGAGTCCAGAGAATTTCTAACCATTAGATAGAAAATGGTAAAAGTGCCAGATATTCTTTTTGGCATCAGCTTGAGATGGTTTAATGGAACATGCTCATTAGCAGACGGCACAAAAAATAATTAGGGAAGTTGTATATGTGAAAGAATATCTTATATTGCTTGTACAAGGTCATATATTTGACTGTTATAGCACGTCTTAGAAGAAGTTTCTGTAGAGTTTATACATATTCCATAGAACATCGTGTTAATAAATAGATACAAGTTACAGTTAGGCAATCAATTTGTACACAATGATTGGGCTATGTAATAAGATGCTGTGATATCCTAATTGTACACAATGATTGGGCTATGTAATAAGATGCTGTGATATTCTGATTGTACACAATGATTGGGCTATGTAATAAGATGCTGTGATATCCTAATTGTACACAATGATTGGGCTATGTAATAAGATGCTGTAATATCCTAATTGTACACAATGATTGTGCTATGTAATAAGATGCTGTGATATTCTAATTGTACACAATGATTTGGCTATGTAATAAGATGCTGTGATAGCCGACCATATCGAAAGCTTCATTCATATACTAATCTTAGATGATGCCGACTATGGTATAAACTTGTATCGGTTGCTAATAACAGATTGGGTTGGATGTATTAAAAATTGGTGTCTTATCATCATATCAACATATTATGTGATTCTATATACAACTACAAAACCTATACAAAGTTTAATTAAGTTGAATCCAACCTGAAATAATGTTTCAACCACTAAATCGGGTTCAAACTCCCTTACGAACTCCTCGAAATTGACTGTAATAAACACACTTCTCTAAGCATAGGTCTCTAACAACAGACAACAATTGTCACACAGAAATATCCCTCTTTACATTACAACTCTGGTCTGGAGATTGCGTTTCCACCAGAACACACGTTCTCCCAATAGACCTTGGTACTCCTGTACACATCACGAGGTTAGAGACTGCGTTCTTCAGAGACACTTTTTCTTACTAACCTCCAACAAGTCAACCATGACTTCAATGCCCAAATATTTTTCAACTCAGTCTGTGCCAGACGAGCCTATTTTCTCACTGTTAATTCACTACAAATTCCACACCTGTTGTCACCTAAAACCCTAAGAAAACCTATCCCCAAACGCAAAAGTTCGGAACACTATCACATAACGATTCAACTATAATTGCGGTGTGCACCACCATTTCTTTATGCTGCTAAATAATTAACACGTGCTTTGAATTGTCCTTCACAGTTTTCCCAATTGACACCATTCCATTCATGCAGACAAGTCAAACAATGCATGATGAAAACCTCACTGGACCATGCATGATCATAAAGATGCATGTAGACGATCTTTTCCTTCTTTCTTAATGTACTCTGTATAAATCAATTCTCATCTGGCAAGTCGCTAACAGTTCAATGACAAACAAAATACAGGATCCGTCCTGTATTCCCCACGAGGTTAGAGAATGCGTTCTTCAAATGAACCACGTCCTCTTAAGAACCTCAAAAATAAGTCAACCATGACTTCAACGCCCAACTGGCGCAACCATATTGTCACTAACAGAACGCTAGACTTGACACTGCCTTTTCAATCATCTTTTCACCACTGAACTGTACCCTACAGCAACACAAAAATAAAAAAGAAGCAAAACACAGTCCAACAACCTCCAGATAACCATACATAATACCCTTTTCTCTCCTTAAATTTAGGCATGTTTCGCTCCAAGTACAATTCAAACAACTAGACCTAATTTACCACCTGGTTTCATGCAGCAACCAACTTATAGAACCTTCCTGCTCTAACACCACATGATTACAAATTTATCCAACTAATAAGTACAATAATAAAACACGAAGCAAGACCGACATCTGTCGTCACAGAATTTGAAAATATAAAACAAATAATCACACTATTTACATAGCCTTTGGGCGCATTCTGATTTAATTTTAACTGCGCGGCTTTTGATGTCACCCGTTGACAATATGTCTCAACCCATCCATGTAATAATCACGGGGAAAAATTATTACCCACCCATGACAGAACTATTCACACATATCCCAAACGACTGCCACCAGAAATTTTCTTGTTACACGCACAGGGGTATTCACTTGACCGAGCGGTGTCAAACCCTGGCGCGAGTCACGCTGGAAGTCATATGTTTTCCCCAAATTTCCAAAGACTTCCATACAACTTGAGTTGTAAAATGGAAAGAGAGACCTGTCTGCTATATTTAATAACCTTTGCTCTAATCAATTGGCGACTCAGATGAGACAACTTGCCCAAAAGTCCATTAACTGCACCTTTGCATGGTTTATCTTCATTATCATCCGATTTCCGTACCAACAGCTTGTCATGCCATAGAAATTACACTAGTATTCCCTTACTAACTGGGAAATATTTAACTGCGCGACCCTAGGCCAGTCAATCCACAGAATTTCTGGCGTATCACGCTCATATACATACGCCCATTTTCCACTATGGACACATAAACGGTACCTACCAAATTCCAACTTATTGATTCCATTATATTCCCCCCATAAATGCTGCCATTTCAATCACATCACTTTTATACACCGCGGAATTTTAATATGGACTATGTTACAAAAAGGGACAGTCATTCGGCTTGTACCCAAATTCACTACTAACGACCCCAGCATGGTTCAAATCCACTAACACTCGGCTCTGTGATGTTTGCTCCTACTAACTGGCTAACTATTTCGGGCTAGTCATGTTTCCATGGCACCGAAGACCAAATACTCGCACAAATTAAAAACGGGATGCTGTCAAATACACATACTCCAAATTTGTTACAATACATTCGATTTTAGTTTTACGGCTACTACAGTTTTGCTTTACTACTGCTACAAATACTTCTTGTGGCTTAACAGCTTGCACGACATCGACATTGATCACTCCGATAGCGTGGAACGGTCTGGCCACTCTGGTCACTCTAGACACAATATACACTCCAAACCCTCTGGACGCTCCGGATACTCTAGACGGCGTATCACTGTTCTACACACTCCGGACACTCCAGACAGCTGAAACTATGCCCAACACCGTGTATTATACATGACATGGGCATACAAAAATAATATCTTTATACATTGTAAGTTATACAGATTATACTACCGCACACTAATTGCAAAACTACAAGTTCAAAAGTTAAAAAAGGTCCGATAGATTACTTATAAATGTTACTTTATATTACTTATATAAATCCCTTGCTTAGTCCCAAACAAGAATATCAAAATGTGTATTATACTGCGTTAACACAAATATACATAGCAAACCTACAAAACAAGACGTGGTAGTACAATAGGTTTATCTTCTAAACAAGAAATTAATAAACCTACCTCTACAGCTGACGATATGCAAGTCCTTATAGTCTCACTGACAAGACTACCTGTCATATAAAGAGCTTTATCTACGGTGAGGTATTTATGCACATATATCTTTATTTCACCGGAAGCATTCGATTCTTCCCCTCCAAAGCACTTCGCACCTGTGGCAAAGGATGGACCGAACTCGCTATTTTGAAATAAAATACAATATACATTAACCCCCCTCTGGTGTCCTTGTACACCAAAAGCAAATTCGAGTACATGTATTTAAATGTTTTTAAAGTGTTTACACAATTCCGTGACATTGACTATTTTTTAAACTTGTGCTGTATCCTCAGAAGTGATATCTATAGTGCAATGTTGAAAAATTTACTATTATTATACTGTTGGCTTGATTCTTATCTTGGCAACAAGAGATGATGCATATATCACTTGTAATCTTCTTGTAGGGCTGTAACATTTTAAGATATTTCGTAGCACATTTTGTTGGTATCAACTGGACGTCCCATTACGATTGTTGTATTGACATGGTGAGGGGATGCAAGGTCTGGGCCTGACATCCCGCTTGCCAAAGGGAGGTGAAGCGCATCTCATAGCCTCTCCTTTCCAGGTGTAGTGATCGCTGCAGGACCACTGTCTCGCTCTGATGGACAGGAAGTTTCTTGCATATGGCCTCTCCTACACTATTGTGTCCACAGCAGCACCTTCACGCGGGGCCCCTTGTTTTTACAGATCCTGTTGTGTGGTGCGAACGATTGCTCGACGGTATAACTGGGTGGGCAGACTGGGCTCATTAGCCTTGGCAGGTATCCAGTCTAAGAGAAGGGAAACTCTGACTAAAACCCCGGGCAGATGAAGCTCGTTAGCCTTGTCAAGGCAATTTGTCTAGGAGAAGGATACTCTGATTCAAAACCAATCAAGTCCAATTCAATGGCTCTCCTGCCTTGTGGATATCTTTGGTAGAAGAAAAAGCTACGGGAGTAAACCCAGACAGAAAATCCGAAGTGGAGCCCACAAGACGGCTGGATGTCGACTACGACTTCCTTCTGGCAGCTCCTGCATCCAAACTGATGACAAATGTCATGCTCAGCATTCCTTTGGACCCCATCAGCAAAGACGAGAGGGGAATCCTGACGTCTGGTCAACGCAGGATCTCCATACTCCATGCGCAGGCTTGCGTCCTGGAGAGGTCACTCCAGTGAAACAACACGGAAGCTGACAGTTTACGGGTTTTAAGTCTCACCTAATTGGTGTATGGAATGGGCGCCACCGGTCAGCTTTGACGGTGGGAGGGATCATCGCATCCCACTGGCCAACTACCTCCCGCCTCATGCCGCTCAAAAAGGTGTTGATCCGCCATCGTCTGCCTGTTCCAGTCGGTGTCTGGAGCACAAGTGTGTTACTCAACATGACAAGCAGACGGAAATTCCACACCAGACAAAAGAAAAAAGAAACCAATAAAGAAGACTCCAGCTCTTCAACTTGCAAGCTGGAATGTGTGTACTATGTGTACAGGCATCTCCGATGACCTCAGAGAAGTGGAAGACACCAGGAAAACGTCCATCATCGATAGAGAACTCACCAGGCTAAATATCAGCATAGCTGCCTTCCAGGAAACTAGGCTGGCCTCTAGTGGCTCTCTCAGAGAGGAAAACTACACCTTCTTCTGGAAGGGCCGAAAACCTGAGGAGCCCCGTCAGCATGGAGTGGGCTTCGCCATTAAACACAATCTTCTGGCCTTGGTTGAACCTCCCACAGGGGGCACTGAGCGTCTCTTGTAAAATCCGCCTCACCACTGCTGCAGGTCCTGTCTACATCATCACGCCTCTACCCTCTCGTCTACAGAAGACATAAAGGATAATTTTTATGGGCAGCTGAACGAACAGATCAACGGATGCCCCAAACACGAACCACTATTTCTCCTCGGCGACTTCAATGCCAGAGTAGGTGAGGATCACGAGTCATGGCCCACTTGCCTCGGATATCATGGTACTAGAAAGACAAACGAAAACGGTCCGAGACTGCTGAAGCTGTGCGACTACCATGGCCTCTGTATAACAAAAACCTTTTTCAAGGGTAAGCCATAAGACAAAGTGTCATGGAAACACCTCAGGTCCCATCACTGGCATCAACTCGACTTGGTCATCACCACGCGCTCTTCCCTTAACAGCGTCCTCTCCACCAGAACCTACCACAGTGTAGATTGTGACTCCGACCATGCCCTCGTGAGCAGCAATGTGCGACTACAGCCACAGACATTACACCGCTCAAAACCGAAAGGACACCCACTCATAAACCCTCCAAGGCGCAGGAGTATGTGTCAGCCCTGGACAAGGCTCTCCAGGACCTGCCAGAGCACGACACCAAAAGTGGAACGCCATGAAGGGTGCCATCTACAACACAGCCATGTCCACGTTTGGCAAAAAGGAACGACCCAGTCAGGACTGGTTCAATGCACACCTATCAAGGATGGAACCACTAATCCAGTAGAAGCGAAATGCCTTTATAACCTACAAAAAATGCCCTAATGAACGGACGCTTACTGCTCTTAAAAGTGCCTGAAGTAACACCCAACGCATCGCTAGACCATGAGTGCGATCGAGAACTGGCAACAACTGTGCGAAGGAATCCAGCGCAGTGCAGAGTCCGGAAACATCCAAGGTATGTACAGTGGCATCAAGAAGGTTCTAGGCCCAACAGTGAAAGAGGTCGCTCCCCTGAAATCTCTGATGGGAGAGACGATCATAGACCGTGGCAACAGATGGCCGGATTGGTGGAGCACTACTCATGCTATACTCCAGAGAAACGTTAGTCACAGAAGCAGCCCTCAGCAGCATAAAGAATCTTCCAACCATGGAAGAGCTCGACCAAGTACCAGCCTTAGAAGAGCTCAGCAAAGCAATTGACTCCCTTCCAAATGACAAAGCACCAGGTAGTGACAGCATCCATCCCCAAGCTTTTAAACGTGGGAAACCATTACTGTTTCAATCACTGCACGAACTACTTTGCCTCTGCTGGGAGGATGGAGCAGTCCTCAAGACATGCATGATGCCACAAGTGTAAACCTTTACAAAAACTAAGGCGACCGCAGTGACTGTAATAATTACAGAGGGATCTCGCTTTTGAGCATCGTTGGTAAAGTGTATGCCGGGATCATACTAAACAGGCTGAAATTCCTGGCAGACTGTGTGTATCCAGAATCCAAGTACGGTTTCAGAGCAGGCAGGTCGACAACAGACATGAAAGTGAGGGCTTTGCTCATCAGGGAGATGCTTTTTGCAGATGACGCGGCTCTTGTGACGCACACTGAGGAAGCCCTCAAGACACTGCGAGACCGTTTTGCTGATGCCTGCATGCAGATTGGACTCACCATCAGCCTGGAAAAGACAATGGTTAGCGTGCAAGATAGCACCATTGCCCCTACAAATCGAAATCAACGGTGATACCTTGGAAGTAGTCAACAACTTAACCTACCTGGGGTCAATCATCAGCAACACTCTCTCGCTTGATAAGGAGCTAAATAGAAGTCTTGGAAAGGCAAATACCATCATGTCACGACTGACGAAGAGGGTGTGGGAAAACAACGCGCTGATAGAGCACACCAAAGTCCAAGTTTACCAGGCCTGCATTCTCAGCACCCTTCTATATGGAAGTGAGACCTGGGGTATCTACATGAGGCAAGAGCGCCGGCTTAACTCCTTCCATATACGGTGCCTTAAACGCATCTTGAAAATCAACTGGCAAGACCATGTCCCTCACAATGAAATACTGCAGCGTGCAAATACACCCAGCATATTCTCCGTGCTGAGTAAACGTAGCCTTCGATTGCTGGGACTCGTTCGACGCACGGAGGATGGGAGGCTGCCAAAGGACATCCTATATGGCCATCTGGCCACTGCCACGAGAAGAGTCGGCCGCCCCTCACTCCGTTTCAAGGATGCGTGCAAGAGGGACATGAAGGCATGCGACATCGCACCTGAATGCTGGGAAGCGCTGGCCGAGGACCGAGGTATCTGGAGACTGATAGTAAGTAAGGTTGTATCAGTCTCTGATACGAGGAGAGGCTAGTTTGCGGCAGAGAAACGTGTAAGAAAGTGCCACGTGGCAGCAACCACAGTAACCCAGGCTTCCCAGTATGTCTGCACAAACTGCAAGAGGGACTGCCACTCACGCATAGGCCTGCACAGTCACAACAGACGATGCCGACAACCCAGAGACACATGCTACCCAAAGGGCGCTATCCGCATGGTTTCAAGAGACTAAGTCGCCAGGGATGATTAACATGGAGCCATAGCTAGGAATGTGCAATAATTAATTTGCTCTGTATGGGAATGGAAATTTTTTTCATCATCATCACCCAAACACCCCTCCGTCACAAGTGTTCTAATAAGTGGTACAGACAAAAACGTAGCAATTATACTATATAAAAATTAGTCCAAATCTTCTGTCGTAATAACATTACTATCCTCGAAAGAGAACGTTCTCGTTTCACACTGTATATGTGAAGCAATATGATGCATGCTGCCACACTGATATATAGTATTACCTCCATGGTGTCACGACTAATAATATTTATATCCAATGTATTCTTAAAATAATATGACATTGTAATAAAATAATTTTGATGGTGCCTAGTTCGACCTATTTGACTGACATTCAATATGGCAAACACAACAGCCGTCCTGACAATCTACTACTCCAGAACATATGGTCATATCAACGTGAGATTTACGCTGAAGGACATATGGTATCTGATAGGTCCTTAAAAAAATGTGTGCTGGTCCCAGACCCCGTGTGTTCCGGTCCCAATTCCAATATGTACATGTCCCAATCCAAATGTGTGCCGGTCCCAACCATAGTGTGTGCCAGTCCCAATCCCAATGTGTGCCGGTCCCAATCCCAATGTGTGCCGGTCCCAATCCCAATGTGTGCCGGTCCCAATCCCAATGTGTGCCGGTCCCAATCCCAATGTGTGCCGGTCCTAAGCTCAATGTGTGCCGGTACCAGTTCCAATGTGTACCTGTCCCAATCCCAATGTGTGCCGGTCCTAAGCTCAGTGTATCCACATCCAAAGACCCATGCACATTCAAGCCCAATGTGATCCGGTCTCATGCCCAAGGTGGCATGCATATCATTTATTATAATCTGCCCAATGTGGCCTCTACAGCAGGCATTATACATAGCCGAATATGACCTCCATGGCATTCGCTACTAACATCCCAATGTGGCCTCCACAGCATGCATTATGAACAGCCCGGTGTGGCCTATGTATGTATCATGATCAGTCCATCATGGATTCCATGGTAGTTATCTTAACTGGGCCGGTCTGGCCTCCACGGAAGTAATATTAAACAACCCAAGGTGGATATCATTCATCTCAAACATCTTGCTATTGCAACTGTGCTTCATCAGAAAGCAAGAATATTCGGTTTCCAACAAACTACTTCTTATGGTGTTCTTTTGGTCTTATATGAAAATTGTTCCGATCTTAGTGGGCCGATATAGCCAACATATTAGCAATTTCTAAAGGTTATTATTTTCATTTCGCCCGAGAATGAGTGTTACATCTACTCCTGACCAAGTGGATGGCTGTTTCAACATAGGGGTGTTTAACCACTAGTTCTTCAGTTCAAATGGATGGCTTCATGAGCATGGGTTGTTCTTCACTAGTTTTCAACTGGATGGCTATATCAACATGATGTGTTCACCATTTGTCTCTTCAAACTGATGGCCATTACAGCATGTATGTTCATCACCAGTCTCCATTTCAAACGGATGCCTATATAAGCATGGATTCGTCATTTCTCAAAATACCTATGTGGGCTTAAATACATATGGGGCGTGTTGTAGGTAAGACAGAGTTGCATATACTGTCCTATTTATAATGTTTACACAGAGTAGATGAACGTGGTTTCCAAAAGAAGAAACAAAAATGTGCTTTTTCTTTAAAGATAATTAATCCAGCTTTCCTTCTCTTATTTTTCATAAGAAGCCATACTTTGAATGATCTGTCTTTCCAAGGAAATACCATCAACGTTTAAGAAATTAGATAATAATAGGGAAAATACAATACCAAACACAAAACTCCATGCTTCTCATGACATAGTTTCTTTGGTATAACATTGTTGTTAAAAATGCTCTGTAAATAATAACATGTTACCAATTAAAAATAAATGAAAAACCAATGTATATTTAATGTGTGTTAACACTACCATTCTTTGTCACGGACATATCTTAATTATTACGACAATTGTAGTTTAACTTTAATATGACACCTGGTGAGAACATCCATTTCAAAATGTAAAGGTCATCATGTGACAGTGTGTCTTCAACATCTCTGGAATACTGTTACAGTTAGTATTAAATAGATACTGTGCATTAAGGGAAAAGACCATTCTCCCTAGATTTATGTATTCTTATAAACTATACAACATTCTTTATTGTACTGTTTCCTTTTAAACTGTTTGTCGTTCATTTTGGAAACTAATCAATATTGTAAATAGAACAGATCATTACCATAACGGTCATTCGTTTATGAGACAATGTCTTCGACATTTTGTATGTTCCCTTATAACGAAAACAATCCACTCAAATACAAACGTCTCATCAAATTATGCATCCAATATGCTTAATAAACACGCAACTTGATTGTACACTCGATTGCACTAATTGCATTTTCACATGTGCTGATCAATACGGTACAACGTGAGCGCGCGACACTTCATGTACTCAACAGTACGTTCAAATAGCATCTTATAAGAACTGTATCACCTAGAGAAAAACAACGTAAAATGAATCCTAACAAATGGTTTAATTGTAAGGAATGTAAATGTAACGCTAACACAAACTGATTATTCTAACGAGTGCACATTTACGATGCGGCTTATCATCAATGTGGAATATTGCACCAGCTACGTCGTGTATGTTGCTGTAATTACCCTTTCAATGTGGAATATTACGTCGTATATTTCGCTATAATTACCCCGATCAATGTGGAATGTTACGTCCTATATTTTGATGTTATTACCCCCAGCTACGTCGTATATTTCGCTGTAATTACCTCTTAGGGGTAGATCACTTCTAATGAATATAAATATTTTTTTTATGAATAACAAAACCATTTAAAAAAAAAAACTTATGTCAGCATGGAAAATTACCGAAAACACAAATCTTAATTAACACAACAGTTGTAAACTGTTAAATGAAACTAATAAACAATAGTTGGATATTTGCTAAATACGAAATAAAATCAACTGAAAAGTGTTGAAATAATTATTAACAGGTATAAAGTTGTAACAAATGTTAAATATTGTATAATAATTACTGGTATTTCTTGTAGACATATAGTGTAATGACAACAACAACAAATGCTCTCTGTAGAAGAGTTTTGGTCGAAAGTGCTATTGATTCGGTCTCCGTATCTCCTTTTCCTCACCTCATAACACTGTATATACAATTTGTATTACATATAATTTCCAAATCTGCCTTCTCTAGCTATAACATGTCAAGGTCAACCTACTCCAGCACTAGAGTATGCAAAGCCATATAATACTGCTATATCTTATCGAAATCCACATGCTGCAGCTATAGCTTATCCAAATACACCTATTCTAGCTATAGGGTATCCAAATCTACCGACTTTAGCTATAGCGAATCCACATTCACCTACTCTAGCTATAGCGTATCCAAATCCACCTACTCTAGCTATAGCGTATCCAAATCCACCTTTTCTAGATATAGGGTATACAAATCTACCGACTTTAGCTATAGCGAATCCACATTAACCTACTCTAGCTTTCGCGTATCCAAATCCACTTATTCTAGCTATAGGGTATCCAAATATACCGACTTTAGCTATAGCGAATCCACATTCACCTACTCTAGCTATAGCGTATCCAAATCCACCTACTCTAGCTATAGCGTATCCAAATCCACCTTTTCTAGATATAGGGTATACAAATCTACCGACTTTAGCTATAGCGAATCCACATTAACCTACTCTAGCTTTCGCGTATCCTAATCCACCTATTCAAGCTATAGGGCATCCAAATCTACCGACTTTAGCTATAGCGAATCCACATTCACCTACTTTAGCTATAGCGAATCCAAATCCACCTACTACAGATATGTCATATCAAAATCAGAAAACTACAGAAAAAGCAGATCCAAGTCCATTTCTACAGCTAGATCATATGCCAATTTTCCTAATACACCTATATCATGTTAAAAATCAGAAAACTACAGAAAAAGCATATGCAAATTCCCCTATTACAGCTATAGCATATGCAAATTCCCCTATTACAGCTATAGTATATGCAAATTCCCCTATTACAGCTATAGCATATGCAAATTCCCCTATTACAGCTATAGCATACTTGGACGTGATCAAACATTCATAAAGGCTTGGAAGCCATAAGACGTATAAGCACTGCCTCTACTTTCTAGTTAGGGTTGCTCGTTGCTTTTTTTAAATTAAATTTACCAGCTCTTGTTGAACAGGTCTTGTTACTCGAACGGATATAAGTAAAACATGTTTAGTACTTTTGACCTCATTAAGCGGTAATTAAACTATTTCAAAATATAAACTATAAACAACCATGAATATAATATTTTTTTTAAAACTGTTTTTTGCATGGATATTATTATACGTTTTCTTCCTGTTTAAAGGTACAAGCGTGCTTTGAATGTCAGATATATATATATATATATATATATATATATATATATATAGAGAGAGAGAGAGAGAGAGAGAGAGAGAGAGAGAGAGAGAGAGAGAGAGAAAGAGAGAGAGAGAGAGAGAGAGAGAGAGAGAGAGAGAGAGTGAGAGAGAAAGAGAGAGAGATTAATAATAATGTGGACGATGTATAGCACCTAATCGTTAGTAGATCTAAGCGTTTTACAACATTTTTAATGCTATGAGAGCAAACAACAAAAACATGACATAATAAAACATAAAATATGCTGAAAATATTTAAGGTAGGACTCATCATTAGGTCGTTAAGTTCTGCCATCGAAAAAGGAGATCTTTCGGAGCTCTATTTAAAGGCATCGTGGTGTCTTTGTATCTATTTTCAATGGGTAATTCATTCCATGTTGCTGGGCGCTGGAATGCAAAAGAACATTGTCTATATGACTTCATGTCCATAGTGGGAATAATGAGTATACGATTGTCAGATGAGAAACGTTAAGTATCTTGCTGGTGTGTATACAATATTGAGGTTAGATGGGTATGTTGGACTGGAGTCCGGCAGCGATCAGTAGCGCAGAGAACAAATTGTGCATTTGAATCTGGATCGAATGGATAGCCAGTGTAGGGTACAGATACGGTGGGGAGGTGTGTTCTGATCTTGGTATTCTAAGAACGATCTGAGCAGCTGTGTTTCGAATTTTGTGAAGTGTCTGGAGTAGATATTGAGACTAACCAGCCATAATTGAGTTTCAATAGAACAGTACATACCACCAAATAAACCGTGAAACTGGTCAAATGTGCACAAGATATTGTTCCTTCTGTTTAAGCCTTACCTTTCTATCTCTATTTTCTCTGCGGGAAAACTAAGATTCATCAACTGCTTCGAACTGAAGATGGGTACGACGTGTAGCTTGTGACTTAAAGACGTGGCCACTTAGGTCAAAAAATGTTGTGATCGTTCGTTTAAAGGTCAAGTAATTAAGTAACCTTTAAACCTGTGTTAGGGACAGTATCAGAAGAAGAACTCATAATCAAACACAACCACTCCCTTCAGGAAAATAATGGTCATGGACATTCAAGATAGGGAATTCCGGGAGAACACGTGGGACTATAAGAACATTACACACTGTCCCCTGGACACCTGTATTACACACGCATGTCTAAATTCCTCATTGATCGTTTTATGTGAATTTAATAGCTAAATTTAGATAAATCAATTTGTTTATATGTATTGTGGTATTTGATGTTCTATTTTTCAAAAAAGAATCAGGAAACGTGTCCTAAAGGAGTATAACAAGCTCTTGTATTGTCTGTCTACGCGTCCTAAGTGACATTTCCGAAGTTACTATGGCTACCTTCGCTGCCTCTGCTTCCTCTTCCTTCACTTTCAGAGCTGAATCTTCTTCATTAGAATGCTAAAGATAAAACAGCTGGACTATCTCAAATTTGTTTAAGACTATGATGAAAAGTGTATCATCTCCACCTCCACCATCACAGATACTGAAATAACCTCAGCATCCAGGAATGCCAGAATAAGTAGAGACACGAGGAGCCATTAAAACACCACTAGCAGCTCCCAGCTCGAGATAGATTGCAGTGACATTGTTGATCCCTTACACCACTCCTCCACGCGTAGAACTCAAAGAATGGGATAAACTAATGATGTACGCTCCTCCTTTGACAGAAGAGAGAAAAAAGAAGACTAAACGAAAGAGAGAAAAAAAGAGGACTAAAGCCATCCGATTATAACCACCACCGCCACCATTACCGTCAATTTCTGCTCCCATGACTCTTCGAATACGTAGATCACTTAACAAACCACCATTTCGATCCACCGAAATTAGCATTCGCAAAGATTGGGTGACTTAGTGACATGAAGGTGTAGACAGTATTTGTAACAGTCTAAATCACGTACACGTTACTCATATAACTTGCAGAAGTCATACGCGAGTGCAGGGAATCCATTTTCAATGGCAAGCCGACGTATCCAATGTTAATCATTTGGCCACCTACAATTGTGGCTACAAATATTTATTTTGTGTCATCGTCGTCTTTCTAAATTTACCTGGATCGTGCCATTTACTTCCAATTCGAGCACTGAATTGTTGTGAAACTTCAAACTCGTTTTAAAATGAACCAACATGGTATCAAATGTCAGAGCCAATCATTTTTAAAAAAGAATGAAAGAAAAGTGACATTCATTTTTTTCACCATCGATGCTCCTAAACCAAGGGCAGCATAATATAACGTTTTTAACCCACCTTAAAACAAACAATGTCAAACGCGTTTCGCATCAACACTATCTCAAGTACGTCGATGTCTCAGAGCACTTGGTCCAAGCATACAACCTATCATACCATCGAACCATTGGATGTGCCAACTAAGAGGTAAATTGTGACAACAACTTGACTGTTTCTGAGCAACTCTTTGGTACGTTCCCGAAGTAGAATGTTTAAAGGAAAAGTCGAGAGTTGGCAGCAGGATACTGGTTGCACAGTATCAAAACCAAACAAACAATTGACACACGTTACATACCCAACTGGGCCATTGGAATATTTTGTCACTATACAAAACGTGGTCGTCGGGTTGCCGTTTATTTATTAAAATACATGAACTGGGATGTTTTTCATACCCGAGTTATAACGCATGACTAAGTTGAAGACAAAGAATTTATTATCTAACAAACAACACGAACAGTGGGAAAACACGTTTCAAAGAGGGCAATATATGTTGGAAATAATATCATTCAAATTCGTGATTCTTGGATCAAATTTTCGCATGTCATCAACTATACAAATAAGTAACCATCATTCCGATAAAACATAGTCTCAGCTGCTACTTGGCTTGATTCAACCGTCTAAAGACTTTCTGCACCGACTTAGACACTCATATTAGTGCCCTGGACACTGCCAAATCAGGCACGGCTGCTTTGCTGACGTCAAAGGGAAGGATATGATAGAAAGAGACGACGCAGAAGCATCCTCTCAGAGGCATTCACATCTTCAGAGCTAGAAAGACCTAGGATAGACGACCAATCCAAGACCTAGATGTGCTGGTTATCAACAACACAAAGTGAGCAAACGAAATAAAAGTATACATTGAGTGTGGCGCCTGGTCCAATTTGGAACTGGATCTGTTTGCCATGCCGTCCACTATGATGACGATGCACCAATCCCAATATATCGAATTTCGTCCTATCACCTCTTTGACGGCCTCTCCTCCAATTAATTTGAAATCAAAGGACAGATAAAAGAAAAACATTGATCTGAACATCAATAACTTGTACCTGAAAGTCAAAGTTACTGACACGAACAACGCTAACCTGAAAGTCAAAGTTACTGACACGAACAACGCTAACCTGAAAGTCAAAGTTACTGACACGAACAACGCTAACCTGAAAGTCAAAGTTACTGACACGAAAAACGCTAACCTGAAAGTCAAAGTTACTGACACGAACAACGCTAACCTGAAAGTCAAAGTTACTGACACGAACAACGCTAACCTGAAAGTCAAAGTTACTGACACGAACAACGCTAACCCGAAAGTCAAAGTTACTGACACGATCAACGCTGACCTGAAAGTCAAAGTTACTGACACGAACAACGCTAACCTGAAAGTCAAAGTTACTGACACGAACAACGCTAACGTGGAGCCAACTAGACAGTAGTTTCCTATAACAATTGTATGCATTCCTTGTTCAACGAGTGGATTTGTACTTTTAAATAACAAAGTGGTAAGAAGCAGCATAGATAATTTGCCTTAATATGCTTAACTGTCAAATCTCTTGACGTACGCAAAAATGGCCAAAAACACTCATATGGTAACCTGACACAGCGGCTGAGCATATATTGAATGACACACACGTTTCCAACTCTCATAATATGGACTTTAACAACCATATAAACAAAAGTGGTAGAACGCTTAATTTAGTTTGACATGTTGTTGCAAGAAAAATATTTGCAAAAGGACGTGGATGACCGCCTGGGACTGAATGGTAGCTGTGCCGCTTATCATATGATAGCTGAAACTGATGGCACTAAAACTTAAAAACGTCCAGGATGAAGCCAGATTCTACGTAAGATGTTTGGAAGTGTTACCCAAAGCTGAAAATGACATCAGTCCGACTTTGAGCACAGCAACCACAACATATCAGATACGACGCATTCAGATGAATACCTTTACCATTTCCAGGAATCAGTATTCCATGAACGAAGATCTTATTCCAAAGACGGTTACCTTAACATTTAATTATTGGTTGTGTGAGAAATGCATATTTCAATGGAATCTCCAATACAAATTATTTCCAGTTTCAGCAGTTCAGCGTGTTCAAGATCAATGTCAGTGCGATGGCAAACTCTTGTGTACTAGACCTTTCGAACCTATCTTTTCTCCTCATAATGACTTGCGATCGTTCGTGTCCAAGTACGAAGATACAGGGCAGTTATGGACCAACACCAGTCACGGCATTTCGTATGTGGATTATGCAGGATGTACGCGTTGTGGGATTTTAATTTAATTACAGACCAAGGCAGCGAGGATTAACATTTCTACCGTTTGAAATATAGTCAGATTTGTGTGAAAGTTTTGTTTGCACAATCTGTACCCCGATGACTTTATGGTGAATGTCATCCTGTGTGACGAATATATACGATATAAATCAACAATGTTACAGATTCCATTCTAGACCATTGAAGATACAGAAGTAGTATCCCTCTTTGAATGACGGAGAATATGGTATAGTAATTGTGAAGCAGCAATCGAATGAGGAGCAGAACAGAAAGACTAGGACGTGTGAGTCATAGTGATGAGGTCCAGTTACCTAGAACAAGAATAACCTTGCCAATCTCCTGGCAGGAAAATCACCAATTGGCCAAGAACGATTGCTAGGAATGGCACAACTATCATCCCAATCAAATGCAACACCATACATGTCACGAAGCAATATTTGTCTCATATCTAGTGGATGCTTGGGATCTCATCTCAGAAGACGAAATGTTGAATCATTGGTTTAAAGACGTGGGCGATCATTCGGTTTCTTCATTGGTTTCTATATAGATCCATCACATCGAATCTATCTTGGCAAAGAGTGCGGAAATGAAGAAAAGAACGGTTATTTGTCAAAGATTTGTAATCAAGTATCTTGGATATAATGTTTAACTTATCATTACCTGTAAAATAACCAAGAACCAAGAAAACATACAAATGGGTACCTATGAACCCTCAGCCAATTCGAAAGTTGCTTGGATGAAATTAATTTACCCTACACAAATCCAAAATGTCACGAAAACGTATAACACTTTCAAGGTCAAACTCGTCAACGGCCAATTGCAGAAGTGATGAATAAAATCGGGTTTTCATGTGATGACACGAAGTCAGCAAGCAATCCATTCTTAAGCTTGCATACTTTGAAATGTTCGGCATGGTATTATTTTAGTGGTGAACAGTTGGTGGAAATGATTGCTGTGATCTTCGAGACAGACTTTGGCAATGCCTTAAACAGAGCCAATGTTAAGAACGCCTGCTGATGACATTTCAAGAGACCAAAAGGTCCATCAGGATTAACCGTGGTTTGTTTGAAATTTTGAGTGGACATCAACAGTTGGTAGCACTGATTCTAAGCTGGTAAATAAACAGTAATAATAATTTTAACAGGGCCTTTTAATCCCCGCAGAAATGAAAGTAGGGCTCAATTTTAAATCAAAAGTAATATGGAGTTTTACAGGGCCTTTGACTCCCCCGTATAATTGAATGAAGGGCTCAATTGTTTTGGAATATGACGTTTAGGGCAACACCTATGTGCCGTTACTACATGTCATTCATTTCAAAGTGGATTATACCACGGTCCCTGACGCGGAAGGTGGAAACACCTTTAATGTTCACCGTGAATTTGTACATCCTTACTTTGTACCATCATTACCATTGAACTGAATGAATTCCCTCTTATATATATATATATATATATATATATATATATATATATATATATATATATATATATATATATATATATATATATATATATATATATATATATATATATATTGTTACGTGCTTAGGCTCGAATAAGCAGAAACACAGAAAGAGTGAAAACTAACAAGCTTGTATAACTTGAACAATGAATTTATTAAGTACAATTATTTTCATAAAATAAATAAACTTACGGTTTTAGAGAATCAAATCCAACATTAATCCAATATAGAATTCACAATAATAATATACTAATGGAATTGCAAGAGTCCTGATTAATAAATGTTCTAATAGTTCCAGGTTCGAATCTTGACGATGTAATCCAAAATGGCTGACAATGTCACGTGATACAGTTCTTGTTTTATTATCATCCAAATGAATTATGAGCACATGTTTTCTCCTCCGAAAAGATAAATAAATCCTCTCTTTTTAATGAATTGACACAATGTCCAGAACAAGATAATTAAAAGTATAACTCAAACATAAATACACAACTACTAACTTTAAAGCCCAGATTCTACTAAACTGTTCTATCCCAAACAACAGTCTATAAAACTGTTATTCTTAAGTAAACAAGTGATCACGTGATTTTCTAGAAATTGATAGAAGTTCATGGAAGGTCACAGAAATAGACTGCCTTCACTAAGTCACGTACTCTAGATATTTCCTACACCCAAGAACTAAAAATATCACATATATTCTCTTGTAACGACGAATCTCTTTATTATAATCAAGGTGACAAACGCCAATCACCAGTCGTCTTAGAGAAAATTATTAATCTAAGGTCTCCTAATTATTTCACCGGGAAATTAGTGAAAATGAAGCTATATAAGTATATGTATGTTATTCTGTTAAAAATTACATTATTGGGAGAAATTGTAGACCACCTAAGAAGATATTTAGATTGGCTTAAAAATTAATTTTGCATCACGCTTACCAACACAGGTTTAAAGCGAACTATATATATGTAGTTAAGAACAACATTGACGTCGATTCTAATAAATCATGGTAACGCTGGCCTGTTTCAACGCTTTCAGAAATTTATATGTATGGAGCAAAGCGTTAAGAGAGGTTGATAAATGCAGCCATAATATAGTTGTGCCTTCCTTTTGTCTCATATGCGTGAAGTCATCAGGCCCCTACATACTGTTGATGTTTTGTATTTAAATGCATTGTACATATAAATGTAATTTCTGCTCATGCAAATACTATTAGGGCACTCACAGGCAGACCACATGACATAGGAACTGTCTTTTAAACGTATTTATTAAATAAAGTTTTCGTCCTTAAACACTTATTTCATGTGAAATGTATGGGTTTATCATTTAGAAATTGTGCTATTTTAATCATCATATCTGATTCCTGTTGGAAACTACGCAGAAGTAGTGTCTCATTATTTATATTTCTGTGAAAACGAGTTTTTAACTTGAAATTAAATGATCAAGTACCGTCCTTTGGAATCGATCTTTCTAACCAAATCTAACTGATGGAGACGACATCAAACATATCCAGCTCTACAATTATGCGATGAATATAGCAATACACTCGTTGTTTAACTGGCTAAATTGTAATAAGTTTGAAACATGGATCGAAGCACGAAAAGCTCGGAATGCCTAATACTGTCCCTGTTTGTGTTGAGGTACCAAGGTGGTTTACATTTATAAAGAAACTCTAGAAAATATAGCAAATTTAAATTGGTTGTTTGTTGTGGGGGGCGGATGTGGTGTACCGAACATGATAAATAATTTGGTAAACGTATCATGAACGAATTGTATAGATACACTTAGTGACGTGCTAATTCACGTAACTATCATAACGAACAGGCCACTATAAAATGCATTTTAATAAGGCTTATACACAACCACAATGACAATACATATGGAGATCATATAAACAATTCAATTTATTGTATGCTAAAGCAGACGCAATGGGGCTTGTTGACTCTATGATTCAAAATATTTAATAATATTTTCGCACACTCGTCGATACAACATTTTGTTGTATTAAACAATTTGTATCGAAGATCAAAATGGGTGCGTAATTTCTACATATCATGAGAAACATTATCATAGCGAGAGATGAGTATGGCACGCATAACCATATATATGTACATCACTATATACAGGCATACATTGAAACACATTAGGTAGCCATGAATCATGTGCTAGTTATATCTGTAAATCATATAAATTGCATCGGATGTGACACAATTTGTATCTATGTGCTTTGGGTTTAAGGCTATTTATCAGCGCAAAATAGGCGGCAATTATGGCTAATGGAGGAAGAAGCCCTGAAAATTCCATTTAGAGCCACCTGCCCAAAGAATGATATTGGCAAACCTTCACACATCAATTCATAAACAAAACCGGAAAATTCATTTACACATATGTATTCTCCAAATGACTAGGAACTACTAATATTTGAATAGTAAATGTACCAGATTTGAGAACGAAGAGGGAAAACCGGTAAAATACATAGCATGAGGCTATTGTGTTATACCAGGATAATAACATTTAATATATAAAGAAAACAAAATTCAGGAGTATCGAAAAGGCCATGTGTAACTTAATAATATTATTGATTTATATCATGCCTTGACATGTGTGACTTAATAATATTGTTGATTTATATTATGACTTGACATGTGTGACTTAATAATATTATTGATTTATATTATGACTTGACATGTGTGACCTAATAATATTGTTGATTTATATTATGACTTGACATGTGTGACTTAATAATATTGTTGATTTATATTATGACTTGACATGTGTGACTTAATAATATTGTTGATTTATATTATGACTTGACATGTGTGACTTAATAATATTATTGATTTATATTATGACTTGACATGTGTGACTTAATAATATTGTTGATTTATATTATGACTTGACATGTGTGACTTAATAATATTGTTGATTTATATTATGACTTGACATGTGTGACTTAATAATATTATTGATTTATATTATGACTTGACATGTGTGACTTAATAATATTGTTGATTTATATTATGACTTGACATGTGTTGGACTCTTGGGATTAAGCTGTTACGACATGTCTGTCGGATATTGAACTTTTTGTGTCATTTAGTTTTCTCTAGCTACATGTACATTTTAATCGATTTTCATTTTTAAAGTCACCAATAATGACAGGCAGTGACTAATCGGGATTGTATATATCACCTGGAAATTGACACGAAAAGCATAAAACATATCAAGAAAGATTACGAGGAATATATGAAATATATATCCAGTTTTGACTGAGACAATTAAATGCGCGGTCGATTCCCGAAATGCAAAGCATGCAAATTTGTTTGAGTATTTCGAGAATTGACAAATAAATTCGAATTGACGACAATATTCAATATGTTAAGTGACGCATCTATCTACTAATATGGTGCACACGTACATACTTCAAACTATTCATTAATGAAGCGGAATTGAAATATACTGTTCTATATATATTTATTCTTACAGTTGACAATTAGTTTCCAATTTTTTAAACAGCTTCGGTGGCCTAGTGCTTAGCGCTTCCGCCGCAGAAGCAGGAAGTCGTTGGTTCGATCCACGTCCGAGTCATAACAAAGACTTACGCTCAGCATTAAGAGGTAGTGTTAGGACTGATCGGCCTTGAGTCAGGATAATGTGACTAGGTGGGACATCATGCTATATGTCTGCGGCATGATGCTCCAGTGCTAGACATCACTTTAAACTGCCTCACTGCAGACATCGTGGCGATATGACTGAAAAATTGTTAAAGCTACGTTAAAAATCCTAATCAAACAAACAAACCAATTTTTTTTTAAACATAAGAAAGTAAAAAACATAGTAGTTGTAAGGAAACGCTTCATTTGATAGGCATCAGTAGGCACACATCAGCATCATCCTCTTAATGATACGGCTATTGATTTACAAAATGACGTCATATTAAAATTGTTTCAAACCTTTTTCTTAATATTAAATTAACTAATATCACCGTTTATCGTCAAATCGCACTTATCACATAAATGGTTGGAGTAGCATATTTTCAAGTCACCGATACAGTTTTATTTTGTTAGAATTTTGATGGAATAATGCATATTGTTACAGGACGATACACAATTCTAATATCCTCATATCTTGCAGACACTAAAACTGAAACCGTATTTGTGGTGAATATCTTATAATAAGCTACCAATGGAAAGTCATTTTAAAATCTATCGAAGCGATAATTGGAGGAAACAATTATTGGATGCATTTTCACTACTGCAAAAGAAAGGACTCGAGACTTCCTGCAGCGACAAGAAATTAAATATTGATTTTAATTTACTATTATATTTGCCTATGCAAATTGAGTTCTCTAAACACCAACAAAGGCTAGAAAAGTGGTCTCATAATGGTTTCGTGAAGTCAAAATGTAACAGTTCCGTTTTCTACGTTCGGGAGAAGATATCACCTTACTGGTAATGATAACTGTAATCAGTCATAAAAGTAAAAAAGCACTCACAATACTAATTTTCGGAGAGAACTGAAAAAGAAAATATTTTTAGGAGCGACAGCAGCGAGGCGGATTACATGTGAAACAAAGTGGTGATCTTCCAAATGTAACATATATACCCACGCACAAGTTTTAACCTGTTTTGGACCCAAACAGTAATGCAATATAATTTCTTGACATGAAGAGTAATTCGAACGTTATGAAAATGATATTTTGCTTTGGCTGATTCTGTTTGAGATGGTTGAATAACATCAAGCTAGTTGTTGGGTCAGCGGTTAGCTAGTAAGTGGGAAGATAAACAGAGGTTTGCCTTGTTATTAATTCTACAAAACCGCCTCCCCCCCCCACCTCCCACCTCCCCCCCCCCAAAAAAAAAACAACAAACAAACAAGCCAAACGTTTCAAAAGTAGTTCAATGGGATAAACAGCTTGAGTCACTTTCTTCAGTGCGTGACATACGGAAAAAGTTCGCCTGTATAGATACTGGGACGGAAGTAAAGTTTACGATATAATAATCTTGGATACCTCCACTGACCGATATACATCAACTGTCTGGTTATCTACAGAAAATATTTTGAATAGTCCTGGATTTCATCATTAACCTAACGATAAAATCTGAACAACCTCAGATCTAATCCTCGTTCGGTGAATGGTGACCGTCAGAAGGAACTTTGCTGTATAAGGAAAAGACAATAATTAAAGTACCCCATGCAGCTTAATCCTGATTAAATTCCATTCTGACACATGTAGAATGTCACAGAACTGATTGTGAGTTTTAATCTGGCATATTTTAGAAATATTGTACATATGCCAAATGTGTATTATCAATACGGCATATTTTAGAAATATTGTACATATGCCAAATGTGTATTATCAATACGGCATATTTTAGAAATATTGTACATATGCCAAATGTGTATTATCAATACGGCGGCTGTGCAGTTAGTGTAAGTGTCATTCTGACTGCGATCAGCAGTAATATAATAAGGGTATTGTTTTAAAGATGGTTGATAAGCCAAAAGAAAGTAACATGTGTAGTTTATGCTGAATTCTAAGAACAATTTTCTGCGTGTCTATCGCGTGCTTCGAATCTTGCGAAAGTTCTATAATTGGAATATTTGTCACTTGTTCGATTGCAACAGAAGTGTGCGCTTTGTGTAATGCAGCAAGTATTCATTTCTTTGGGTTGTTATTGTGATAATGGCATGTTGTATACGCATTAACCTTTCTCCCCACATGGCGTTGCTGCGTAGAGCCATAGGTTGCCATCGATTGTTTTGAGCTCTGTTATTGGCAAGGCGAGGCTTTCATAGTGCATTTTAATGTCAAGGCGAGTCTGTCGTAGTGCATATCATGGATATTTGTCTTCTGATGAAGTTTCCAACCTACATACATAACATCGCATTTTAAAAGCTGTGATCGCACGTGCAATTGCAATGGGGTAGGCAAGGATTAAAATTCATATCCCATTTATTCCGATGCTCAGGGACAAAGACATCGCCCTGATGTCCACACTATTTAATGTACCATATTTTACTGATGTCCACACTATTTAATGTACCATATTTTACTGATGTCCACACTATTTAAAGTACCATATTTTAACTGATGTCCACACTATTTAATGTATCATATTTTAACTGATGTCCACACTATTTAATGTACCATATTTGAACTGATGTCCACACTATTTAATGTACCATATTTGAACTGATGTCCACATCCACACTATTTATTGTATCATATTTTACTGATGTCCACACTATTTAAAGTACCATATTTTAACTGATGTCCACTATTTAATGTACCATATTTTAACTGATGTCCACACTATTTAATGTACCATATTTTAACTGATGTCCACACCATTTAACGTACCATATTTTACTGATGTTCACACTATTTAATGTATCATATTTTACTCATGTCCACACTATTTAATGTACCATATTTTACTGATGTCCACTATTTAATGTACCATATTTTAACTGATGTCCACTATTTAATATACCATATTTTAAATGATGTACACACTATTTAATGTACCATATTTTACTGATGTCCACACTATTTAAAGTACCATATTTTAACTGATGTCCACACTATTTAATGTACCATATTTTAACTGATGTCCACACTATTTAATGTACCATATTTTACTGATGTCCTCACTATTTAATGTACAATATTTTAACTGATGTCCACACTATTTAAAGTACCATATTTTAACTGATGTCCACACTATTTAATGTACCATATTTTAACTGATGTCCACACTATTTAATGTACCATATTTTAACTGATGTCCACACTATTTAATGTACCATATTTTAACTGATGTCCACACTATTTAATGTACCATATTTTACTGATGTCCACACTATTTAATGTACCATATTTTACTGATGTCCACACTATTTAATGTACCATATTTTAACTGATGTCCACACTAATTAAAGTACCATATTTTAACTAATGTCCACTATTTAATGTATTATATATTAACTGATGTCCACACTATTTAATGTACCATATTTTACTGATGTACCATATTTTAACTGATGTCCACACTATTTAAAGTACCATATTTTAACTGATGTCCAATATTTAATGTACCATATTTCAACTGATGTCCACACTATTTAATGTACCATATTTTACTGATGTCCACTATTTAATGTACCATATTTTTTACTGATGTCCACACTATTTAATGTACCATATTTTAACTGATGTCCATTATTTAATGTACCATATTTTACTGATGTCCACACTATTTAATGTACCATATTTTAACTGATGTCCACACTATTTAAAGTACCATATTTTACTGATGTCCACACTATTTAATGTACCATATTTTAACTGATGTCCACACTAATTAAAGTACCATATTTTAACTAATGTCCACTATTTAATGTACCATATATTAACTGATGTCCACACTTTTTAATGTACCATATTTTACTGATGTACCATATTTTAACTGATGTCCACACTATTTAAAGTACCATATTTTAACTGATGTCCACTATTTAATGTACCATATTTTAACTGATGTCCACACTATTTAATGTACCATATTTTAACTGATGTCCACTATTTAATGTACCATATTTTAACTGATGTCCACACTATTTGAAGTACCATATTTTAACTGATGTCCACACTATTTAATGTACCACCATATTTTACTGATGTCCACACTATTTAATGTACCATATTTTAACTGATGTCCACACTATTTAATGTACCATATTTTACTGATGTCCACACTATTTAATGTACAATATTTTACTGATGTCCACACAATTTAATGTACCATATTTTGCTGATGTCCACACTATTTATTGTACCATATTTTAACTGATGTCCACACTATTTAAAGTACCATATTTTAACTGATATCCATTATTTAATGTACCATATTTTAACTGATGTCCAAACTTTTTAATGTACCATATTTTAACTGATGTCCAAACTTTTTAATGTACCATATTTTATTGATGTCCAGACTATTTAATGTACCATATTTTAACTGATGTCCACACTATTTAATGTATCATATTTTACTGTATGTATAGATCGCACCATTGTTAATCGTTCCATACCTACCCACCTTCCTATTGGATGTTACAGCATCACATATCTTTGTCATACGAAATACTTTGAGTTTTGGATATTTAAACATACCCACATCATAACCGATCAGAAATCAGAAACAATAATTATACTTGATCATATTGGGCATTAATTGACGATGCATTTCTAACCTGTCGCCGTGGTGTCCTGGCATGATGGTATTGATATCAAATAAAATATCAGTTTGTTTTATTACATCTCGAGGATTTGAGATTAAATAACTGAAAGAAACGTAAACCAATAAGTTTTGTGAATTCAGTCTTATTTAATCCTAAATATTTTATCATATGTCCATATGAAATGTTACCAAAGAAGTTTAATATACTTGAATATTATAATAGATTACATGGGTGCAATCTAAAAAGGTTTGGAACTAGTTCGCAATAGTCAAAAGCAGTATTCATAAATAGAAATGTTGACGGACGACTTTAGTAATTCCAATAACTATTTTAAATAAATGCTTCCCCTTAAATTATATTCGATGTCAGCAACACATTTTCAACACTCTTATCCTATATTCTGTTACGTATATTTGATATAAGTCATTTATATTTATTATTAGTATTGTTTGTTTGTTAGATTTAAATTTGGTATTTTAAGTTTTAAGATTCGTTCATTGAAGGGAGGGGGTGACCTGTACTTAAGAGTAAACATCAGGTGTTGACCTCATTTCTGACCTGGTTTCAGAGTTGTAAACAAGCTTTTAAAATGATTGGTTAGTTCCAAGGACAAAATGTAGTTTTGTATAAATATCTTTCTATTTTTAGTTGGGTCATACGCTGGGTATGTGAGTTTTTGAACGTAAATTTGTTCTGATAGTTTCTAGAAGTTCATGTGACCCCTTGTTTACGTAAAAACAGAGATATAAACTATGTTTTGGGAGCGAGCTATTTAGTAGAAAATTGGGCTGTTAGAATATTAAGTTGTGTCTTTTTGAGTTATTATAAATTACCTTGTACTGGGAATTGTGTCAATTCGTTTGGATCAAAGGAATTATTTTATTTTTTATCTGGGAAAGAGTTGTGCTCATAGAGATTTTATTAACAAGAATTGACTAAATCAAGTGACATCGTCTTCCAGCTTGGATACTTCGCTGGAATTCGAACATAGAACTATTTGGACATTTTATTACCAGGACTTTTGTCATTTCTCTAGTGGATAATATTTTGAATTATTTTGGATCAATTTTTGAATTGAATCTTAAAACCGTAAGTTTATTTTTCTTTTCTGAAACATATTGGTACTTAATAAATTGTTTATTAAGTTTTACAAGCTTGTTATTTTCACTCGTTCTATGTTACTGTTTATTCGAGCCTAAGCACGTAACAAAGGATATCAAATAGGAATGCATTGTTTGTTTATGAAATCCCTATTCGTACATATTTTAAATGACCTAAAACGTAATTTAATGAGATTGCAGCGGACAAAACTATTATAACTCAAAAAAACAAAAAGACCTGCCTTGAACGTTTACTACGTTCACTGTTTACAAAGATGGATAAATATAGATATGCATGAGCTTAAAGTATATAAGGTACAAGGCAAACGTTAAGCATACAATATACAAAGTATTGAATAGACATACTTTAGATGTGTGTCTAAGACATCTAGCTATTAACTAAGACAGCTAGCTATCCGAAGGATAGGTTACTAATCTGATATATTAGTGTTCCCATTTAACAATTATTATTACTAATAAGAATGTTTAAGTATATAAAATAATGAACATAAACAGATCAAGAGAAATCGAATAAAATCAGATAAGATACAAAGACGATTAGTTCTATTTACTAATGATTTTAAGTCTAGTTTATAACAACAGTCAAGCCGTCAGTTACGAAATGCAGAATTCATCAGACCCGCTCTACATCCAAACAAAATAGTTTCTAAACGATATGATATCATGTTGTCAAACGGGTCAAACCCGTAGGAAATGCAATTACCATAGCAGTAAGGCTTCTAAGTGAGATGCCCTTTTTGTTGGTTTTAATGGATCTTGCACACGTGTTTAGTATTTTCTGCTCTTCGTATTATAAGATTAAAAACATGTGCTTATATTATCGTTCGATAGGTCAAGATGAAAAGCGACGATGATATGTGGCATCACGATAGTGTTGCAGTTACAAATATAATATGAAGTATACAAGTTCGTCACATTTACCCATTGCAGTAGCCCTTTTTAGAATAGGATGAATTACTAAAATAGATGGAAACGATGTGGTATTTTAATGCGTCTTTTATTTATTTGTCTAGAGCAGTCGAATACGGTTTAAAGGGCTTAATTAGAGTAAAGTCAATGATAACTAATATCCACAATAAAATCAAAGAAGCTGATGTACACACACATATTTGAGCCTATCATGCAGATAACGGTTCTTGGCACAGACTAAGAGACTGCATTAGATAAAATACAAGGTCAAATAATACGCAGGTCTAAATTTCAT
This sequence comes from Unio pictorum, assembly GCA_030141615.1. Lineage (NCBI taxonomy): Eukaryota > Metazoa > Mollusca > Bivalvia > Unionida > Unionidae > Unio > Unio pictorum. The sequence goes on from JARLTB010000136.1 coordinate 511,884, forward strand.
CTTGACAGGAAACCTCTAGAGTTGTAATGATCGTCTCTTACACTAATTATTCTGAAATAGTGAAAGGATGTTTGAGACAACTTCACATTATTCGAGAAAGGTGAACGCAAAATAAAATTCAACGTGATGTAGCTAGACTAGCGAGTTGAGTGTCCAAAATCGTATTTATAGAAACACTACACTTACCAATATAATGGGAAGTCTTGAATCCACAGCAACCTCCGCCCTACCCCCCACCCCCACCCCCACACACACACATAAACGTTTGTATACATTGACAACATAAGCTACTTATCTGACATCCTTTATTTAATCGGCTGTTAGTGATGCTTCTTGATGGAACATACATAAACAAGTTTCATGCAGTACAAACTAGAAAGATATTACGTATTGCAACTCGTTTCTTTCCGCCGCATTTGGGACTAGAACACATGATGTGCAAGACTCGCGAAAATCACTGAAATATCGTTGTAACAATATCATATTCCATACACTTGTACATGAAACGAAATTGCATATTCGCAATGCGCGACCTTACAAACAGTATTGCGAATAACTTAATCATCATTTGTTTTAGAAGAATATCTTAATATTATCTATTTTGTATGCATACAGTTCGTTGCTCTTTATAACTGAGAACAACGTATCTAACTGCTCCTAACATTTGTACCTTGCGTAGTATATGTTCTAATACATAATTGCAAATTATTAAAGAAACATATGCTTCAACTAAATTTCCGTATGAATACATCGTACCAGAACTAATACAACCCCAGTCGAAATCGTTTTCTGTTTACAGTGCAAGCCAAAGAGCAGCCACCGTTTTATTTGTATCAGGAACTCCAACCATTAGAGAAAGAGGAACTTTATTTTAAAGAGTTCACTAACCTATAGTATACAACTTTTTCATGGAACGGTTAAACATGTGTCTATTTCGTCTAAATGAATAAAATTGCAATAAAAGAAAGTCTTATTGTGAATTGTTTCAATACGCTAAGTTATTTTTATTAATGTTTCTGTATAGTAACAAAATGTTTGATAGGAAAGTCTGAAATGTATCGATTTCTCAAGACTAGGGGAATACCTCTTCTTTGTTAAAATTGTCCTAAGTATTCCATTTTCCACCAAAATATTTAAAAAAAACTGGTACAACGCATCGTTTTATATAATTATGTTAACTGAGTATAATGCTATGGTGATCACAATCCCCTAATTATCTTTGACAATGTGAACATATATAAACCGTAAAGTATTAATGTGATAGTTGATATTGTAGAAATACAGTAATGATAATAGACACGTGTAGGTAAAATACAATTTAGTATCATATGTTACATCATGTGTATGAAAGGTTTGTATTGCTTCATGTAAACCGTGTTGTATTAAGCATATTATTATCGCATTTAATATTCTTACCACGTATTAATTAAATAACAGTAAAAATAACAATTTCTTATTTAAGTCTTTCTTGTTTACATCAGAATTATTTATCTGCATTTGCAATGTTAGTTTGTTATTATACTGTAATGTAACATGTATTTACCACTCGACCTGAATTATTGATCTTGAAAAGGAACATCTTATAAACAACGTATTCATAGATGCAATACTCATCCTGTATATACGTTTAACAATATTATCATCATTATGCAATCTAGACCTACTTATTTATGTTTGGGTCTAGGCTACTGGGATTTTTCCGAGTTCCTGACGTAGTTCAGGTTACATGTTATTGGGATTTTCCTGAGTTCCTGACGTAGTTCAGGGTACATATTATAACTTTAGTAACCCACGTTCTAATTAATATTATTTTTTATAAAGCTTATAGAAAGTCATTGTTTATTAAGTCATTATCTTTTCCAGGAAATGACATTTTGTGACTTGCTGTCAAGTAGAATATACTATTTTAACTGTAACTGCTTTTAGATCTTGCCTAATCGATGCACTGGTATGACCAAATGTTCATAATGGCTGGACGTTATTTCTTCAAATTATTACATTGATTAATCTTTTCTTTGGAACAAATGGTATTCATAATAGAAAATAAATTATTGGACAGAGATAGTCACTAGTATTGATAATGAGTTCATACAGGGAATACATTATTGGACAGAGATAGTCACTAGTATTGATAATGAGCTCATACAGCCAATAAATTATTGGACAGAGATAGTCAATAGTATTGATAATGAGTTCATACAGCCAATAAATTATTGGACAGAGATAGTCAATAGTATTGATAATGAGTTCATATAGGGAATACATTATTGGACAGAGATAGTCAATAGTATTGATAATGAGTTCATACAGCCAATGAATTATTGGACAGAGATAGTCACTAGTATTGATAATGAGTTCATACAGCCAATGAATTATTGGACAGAGATAGTCACTAGTATTGATAATGAGTTCATACAGCCAATAAATTATTGGACAGAGATAGTCAATAGTATTGATAATGAGTTCATACAGGGAATATATTATTGGACAGAGATAGTCACTAGTATTGATAATGAGTTCATACAGCCAATAAATTATTGGACAGAGATAGTCAATAGTATTGATAATGAGTTCATACAGGGAATACATTATTGGACAGAGATAGTCAATAGTATTGATAATGAGTTCATACAGCCAATGAATTATTGGACAGAGATAGTCAATAGTATTGATAATGAGTTCATACAGCCAATGAATTATTGGACAGAGATAGTCACTAGTATTGATAATGAGTTCATACAGGGAATACATTATTAGACAGAGATAGTCAATAGTATTGATAATGAGTTCATACAGCCAATGAATTATTGGACAGAGATAGTCAATAGTATTGATAATGAGTTCATACAGGGAATATATTATTGGACAGAGATAGTCATTAGTATTGATAATGAGTTCATACAGCCAATGAATTTGCTGTGTTTCAACATATAACACATAATATCAACAGCTTCATCGTGGGACATGAATGTAATGTCCACTCAAGTTTATTCAGAACATTTGTGATGTTAAAGTTGTGTTTCAATCCAAAATGTAAATAGACACTTTGAAATTCTAATGCAAAAAATTAAGATCAATTCTCGAAATTTTATATTTGACCACCGCTACAAACGTTTAATCATAGAATCATACATTCCAGAATTTAATTTGCGATTGTTTTACAAACAACAATGATGTACGTGACATAATACCTTTCTCAGCTGAGGTTTGTAGGCTTAATAAATTGCAACATAAATTTCTTCCTCTTTATACTTCATTTTCGTCCTTGTTATGGGCAAAACGATACGCATTAATGTCAGATGAAAACGTTGAAGGTTTTCTAATTACGGTAATGGTCGGATCTCAACCGACATAATACTTGTTTGACGCTCTCTAATTAAGTATAATGGTAGCAGTGCAAACTGATAATGTCAAGTCAAGACGAACAAATTATAGTCAATAAATTATAAGTTACATTTACAACTTCTAATCATTCGTTTATAAGGTTCGGACATTCTCATATAAATATTTTAATATCACTCTCAAACCTAAATCCGGAAGTAGTAATATGGGGCGATTTGGGGCATATGGAAAATCCAGTCAAAAAGAGATTGGGCCTGTATTGGGGCAAAACTTTATGGGGCATATGGAAAATCCAGTCAAAAAGGGCTTGGGCCTGTATGGGGCAGAGGGAAATTGAACATGGTGGGTCTCAATAGGGACAAGGGAAATTTAACATGGGAAATATTATTTATATTTGTATATGGGTCTGTCTAGCGACAAGGAAAAATGCAGGCAAAGAAAGCAAATATCTTTCCGATGTATATGAGTGGCCCTGAAAACAACCACACAATCTCCTATCAAAACAGAAGGGAAGGAAATTAAAATCACACAATGTCCTATACACACAGAAGGAAAGGTAAACAAGACAAGGATAATTAAGAACATCATACATTCTATGTGAAATATGTTCATTGTTTTCATTCATTCATCAATTTAATAAAAAGGTAGTATGATATTTATTGTCGACGGACTTCTTAACATATCTCAAATTTAAGGGATGTCCTGTGTTTCTCAGCACACGCTACAAACAATGTTGTCAAGTTGTAACAAATCTAAGTCGAAGGAGAAAAAAAGCAGCAGCAAAATATGCTTTGTTCTATCGACAGTCTAAGATGTGTATTTTGATTTGAAATTGAAAGCTAACAATAGGCAGGGTCATAAAGTGCAATGTCACTCGCGTCAATCATTGTTACATTGTTAAAATTTTTCTGAACGCGTGTTTGGGATGTGGTATTTTTATTTCAAATTAGCCATAAGCAGGGTAATACAGTGCAAGATCACTCGCGTCATTCTTGAAATAGTTTTATATTTGTTTCCTTTTTAATAAACGGTAGATCTCATCCTTAAAAAATTTCCGTGACACATTGCAGCGAAACAAATTAAGATAAAGCTCTGATAACTGAATTGTACAAGTTTGTGAACTCAAGATTTCATTTCGTCCAACGATTTACTGATTGACTATTTGTAAAGGTGTAGCGTTTGAAAAACAAATTACATGATTAATTATGGTGCCTACTGATTAAAATTTTGGAGAGTTATCTTCAAACGGGAACATCTACCATTAGGATTTTAATCAAACGTATTACGACGGAGAGAGAGAGAGAGAGAGAGAGAGAGAGAGAGAGAGAGAGAGAGAGAGAGAGAGAGAGAGAGAGACCTACTTTTAAAAAGAATCAGGACACTTACGCTTGTTTTTGTGGTATATATTCCCGTAGAAAAATTCAAAGAAACACACATCCCACTTAGAAAATCAATTCCATAGGAAAGGTCCACGATTTTAAAATATCATCAGAGTGAACCGATGACAAATACGACTAAATGTTCTCACAAAATAGTTAATCCAAATACGCTGTGATGTACTTGATTCTAAAATTGACATAATTTCCGTGGGATCGCCCAGGGTACGATTGTCCTTGCTTTAGTTTTACTTCCTTTTTTATATAAATAATCTAGCGGTGAAACACGAGCTATCTCGAACCTAGGTGAAGAGCTACTGAAGTCAATTCGAAGTGAACGCGGTATGAAAATTAGTCTAGCCAATGAAATTGTTTTGATGAGTGGTGATGCAATGTTTTGTACGAAGGTAGTATGGCAAAATAATAAATACACTCTCAAGTTGTTTACATTGCATTACAGACTGGAATGTGAACTTAAATCCCTCGGTTGTGTATTTTAACATTTCTTCTTACCACATTAACTACTGAATGGTCACAGTACTCGTACCATTTATTTTTACCACATCAGCTACTGAACTGTCACAGTACTGGTTCGCATTTTGAAACTGACAATTTTTTTGTATCTCACTTAAACATTTTGACGTACACACTCACATCGGTATAGTCAGGAGTGGTGCAGTATTAAATGGCATGTTTTTTTTTTTGTTTTTTTTTCTTCTTCTTCTTTTCTATTCAAACTTGTGAATCTGGGATTTGTACGAATTAACGAAGCAAGTTCAGTGAACCTCAAGGATGAAAACCCAAGTTGTCTGTAATGTGAATATTTACATCAAAAACAGTATGACCTGCAAAACACAAAGATATACGGCAAGCATGATTAGAATGAACGCAACAACACCTAACTGTAGTAAAAAAGAGATGTTTTTCTTCACGTCCGCGTAACTTAGAGTTTCAATCCTCTTTCAAGACAAACTTGGTATCCTTTTGTGAGCGTGAAATTAAAATACTGAAGAAACTTAAGCATCTTGCTATAGACTATAGTATAGATAATTTCAGCAACAAACTAAACAACATAAATACCGTTACAACAATAGAAAGCCCGAAATAGAATATTAAAAAAGAAATGCGTTTAAAAAATTAATTAAAGATTAACGATGGCTAAGCAATATAACCGAATTAAAGAAAGGCAATGACATTTGTATATAGGCCTTTCACTTTGATATTGTATGCGGATGTAATATGCCATGTATTAACAGCTTGAAAAAAGGAATACGCAAATAGAAACCTCAATTCATGGAAAAACACATATCAAAACAAAACATGCAATTTACTATCCACACACGGGTAGGAAGCTAAAAAAAACACATAAATTACTATCCAATATCACACCATCTACCATCCACACACACACACGGGGATGCAGCTAAAACAAACCACATAATTTACTATCCAATATCACACCATCTACCATCCACACACACGCGGAAGCAGCCAAAACAAAACATGCAATTTACTATCCACACACGGGAAAGCAGCTAAAACCTACCACATAAATTACTATCCAATATCACATCATCTACCATCCAATCACACACGGAGAAGCAACTAAAACAAACCACATAATTTACTATCCAATATCACAGCATCTACCATCCACACACGGAGATGCAGCCAAACAAAGCACATCATTTACTATCCAATATCATACCATCTACGATCCACACATAAACGGAGAAGCAACCAAAACAATCCACATAATTTACTATCCAATATCACACCATCTACCATTCAAACACACACACGGAGAAGACGCCAAAACAAACCACATAATCTACTATCTAATATCACACCATCTACCATCCACACACAAGGGGAAGCAGCCAAACAAACCACATAATATACTATCCAATATCACACCATCTATCATCCACACACGGGAAGCAGCCAAAATAAAACATACAATTTACTATCCACAAACGGGAAGCAGTCAAAATAAAACATACAATTTACTATCTCCACACGGGAAGCAGCCAAAAAAACCAGTATAATCTACTATCCAAAATCACACCATCTACCATCCAAACACACGGTCAAGAAGCCAAAACAAAACATACAAATTACTATCCACACACGGGGAAGCAGCCGAATAAAAACGGTTTAGTGTTGGAAATGGTTGGATAGTTTGATGTGAGGGATAGAAAGAAGAGCATCTATATTTTAAAAAATGAAAACAAATGACAGACGCATTGGTTTCAAATGACAGCTTTTATTCATATAAGAAACAACTAAGAAAACAATTTTCTTTTCAACTTACAAACATTGAATCCTAGAAGCAGTGTACGAACTACGGTTCAAAAGGTAATAAAGTTCCCAAGTATCCATTTGTTGTGTGGAATTTTATTCTTCACAGGTGATGATAAGTCACCAATTCGATCCAGAATGTTTGCTTGAAAAGGTCTGTCAAGTAGTGTAGGGTATGACACTAATGACACACAAACAGACAAGACAATAGGCTATTATACTTTTTTCAAGACACGTTTATTTCAATGCATGTTTAAATAGGAACAACACGAAGACAAATATACATAAAAGCCAACTGAATAAGTACAGGAATAAAATACACATGGTGACGATCACAGTGGCATATAAACAAGACTCTGTACAATATCGTTTGGGTAACCAAGCTGTCCTAGAGATAGTGTGTAATGTTCTTATAGTCCCTACATGGTGTACATTTACATAGGTGTCCTCTCGGAAGGGTGATTGTGTTGGAATGTCCATGACAGTCCTGACTTGAAAAGAGTGATTGTCCTCGGTGACAGGTTCTTCTTCTTCTTCTGGCACTGTCACTGACACAGGTTTAAAAGTGACTTTTTTCACTCGACAATGACTTTTACGATCACAACACTTGAGCATAATGGGATGCTTCTTTTTGTCCAAGCCTCAAAACCCCAACTTTTTCAGTCACGTACATCTGTCCAATGAGGATGTAATTCAGAAGATACACACACATCCATTTACACCGCTTCCGAACATAAAAGTTGGCGAATCTATTTTTCCTGTAGAGGTCGAGACGTATTCAGATGAAAGCGTAAGGTTTTTAACAGAATGAGCCTCTCGTGGACATTTAAAGGAGTCACCATACTGTCTTTGTAGGTATTGTTCGTAAAGTGTCCACAAGGAATCGACAGGTAAACGAAATCCTAAGAAGCATGTCACTAAAACACACACTACACGTCGACCCCAATGGATGGGACACAGTTCTCGTAATAAGTGTTCGTAATCCTCCACTGTATGAATGTTCTCATTGATATACTTTAACGGAATCTGTTTGATCACAAGTGATAAAGGTTGTCGCATGGTCGTTCTATTTTATACTTTTTTATGTCGAAGACCATAAGAGTATATTCTGCACAGAATGATTTAAAGTCTTCTCCAAAAGCGAAAGTGATTAATATAACGTATAATTTCGTCCCACTGCCATTCAGGGTAACGGTCAAGAAGGATCAAAACATCTTCAGATGTAAACGAACTAAATTCGATTCTGTGGAAGGTAGACTTGATCCAGAGAAATCTGACACGTTGGTTGATTTTTGTCACTTTCCTCTTGTGAATTTTACGACACAATAGTTCTACGGTCACCCATTGAGATTATTCTTTAGCAAGGCCCTGCCAAACGTCCTTGTAGATTTTCTCTTGTAATTCATGTGGTGATCCTTGAATATTATTTGTTAAAGAGGGTTTATATACTGGTCTAGGTTTGTGTCCATGCCAAACTGGTTTGTTAAACGACATGGTACAGTATTGTCACTTTCAATCACTAAGTCCCACTAAAGGTAGGTAGTGACGATTCGGAGACCATCGAGCACGTTCCAGGTAAGCGGAATCCTTCTGTTCCCACTGGTAAATTGACACACCACAAATGAAACACTTGACTTTATCCCCTTCGCCCAAGTAGAAAAATAAGGCTCTGGCTAACTCTTCAGGAGTTTGTCCAGGTAGATATGTTGGCCAGTTTTCTTTGAAATTTTGGAATCAACTTTTAAAGTTAAAGTATTCAGGCAAGCGCACAGGGAACGAATATTCGTCTTTCACAATTTCATTTCGATACAGGTACGGTGAAATTACCAGGAGGTTAGTTTGGATTGAATGACATTCGTAGGATAGTAGCCGCATGTTCTCACGCGGAGATGGCTTTGCTTTTTCATCAAGAGTGATTGAGAAGGTACTGTGAAGTTAGGACACGTACGTACTCCAGAAATACGCTTCTCGACTACGATGTCTCATTCTCTCTGTCACTTTTACTTTGTTGCTGACCACGATGTCTACCAACAACTATTTCTTTATTTGATTTCTAAAAAAATATAAACTACTAGATCAATTTGTTAAAATAATCTACTCTTATTCGACAGCAGCGACAACAACTTCTACTCTTACAACAATTGCTACACATACAAAGGGGATCCTTCCGAGAGCAAAGTATGAGACAGCGCAATCAAGTTGTGAAGTTTAGTGAATTTATATAAACAACAACTGTCAAGTCTGCTATGTTTCAATTCTGTTTGTGATAATAATTTATGATTTTTCACATTATCCCAAGTGGAAGATTACAAACCGTACAAAAGTTATATGACTTTAGCTTTTGTTTTCCTTTCTTTCTGTGTGTATAGTGTTACGTGTTTAGGCTCGAATAAGCAGCAACACAAAAAGAGTGAAAACTAACAAGCTTGTATAACTTTAACAATGATTTTATTAAGTACAATTATTTTAATAAAATAAATAAACTTACAGTTTTAGAGAATCAAATCCAACAAATATAGAATTCACAAAATAATCCACTAATGGAATTTCAAGTCCTGATAAATAAATGTTCTAATAGTTCCAGGTTCGAATCTTGACGATGTAATAATCCAAAATGGCTGACAATGTCACGTGATGCAGTTCTTGTTTTTAAATCATCCAGATGAAATTATGAAACATATGTCCTTTTCCAGATAAATAGAATAATTCTTCTTTTCCAACGAATTGACACAGTCCAGAATAAGATATTAAACTCAAACAGAAAATACACAACTTCTTTAAAATAAGCCCAAATTATATTCTACTAAAGTTAGCTTCTAAAAAACAGCTATATATATTGTAATTCCCTCGTAAACAAGAGGAATCATGTGAGTCTGGAAGGTCATGGAAAAGAAGCTACCTTCTCCAGGTCACGTAATAATGAAATATTCTAGAAGGAAATCATTCACTTCCCACCCTCAATAAAAGTGTTGTCCTTGAAATTGACCAATGAAATTGAAGACCTGTTGACAATGTCCAAAACAAGGTCAGATAAAGAAGTATCCAAGCCAAGGTCAGCCTGTTTATCAGTAAAGTACAGGTCAACTGAATTTTCTAGAAAAATTTCCCAATTAATGGATAATAACCCTAAATGACAATTTTAGATTTAATAATTAAAAATAAATAAAATTAAATCCAATAGCCGTAACACCTTCCCCCATAAAATAAAAAGAAAGGTTTATATGATAAAACTTTCTTTTTATCACAAACCAATTTACATTTGAGATTAAAAGAACTAGTACAGATTACACAATATAATAAATTATACACGGGAAAGAGTGTCTACGATTATATTATCAAGAAATAGCCTCAAATTTTTAACTTGTTCATGTCCCACAAAATGTCCTAGGAAAGGCACAATAGCACAGCAGAACTCACTTTTAGACAAATTAATTGTCAAACATACATTAGTGAGTCTGTTAAAGAATTATCGAATTGTTGCTAGATGCTCTTTCCAGGTGTCGTTGTAAATGATGACGTCACAAATCTCTAGACCAGTGATGAACATTTTTATGAGACGTTGAATTGGACTTTCTTTATATTGGTAGAGTCCATTTGGAGTCGCAATGTTGAGTTTTCCTTTGCTCTTTCCGTAGTGGAATCTGCCAAAATCCTTTCAGAAGGTCAGAATTTGGTGACGTACTTGGCATTCCCAATTTTATCAATAGAATAGTCACTTCTTGTTAATGGGAATGAATCTGTTTTTGTCACTCTGTTCACCTTCCTATAATCAGTACACATACGGAGAGTTTTATCTGGTTTCGAAACAAGTATGCATGGTGAACTCCAATCACTTTTACTGGGCTTGATAAAATTATTCTCCAACAAAATATTAATTTCCTTTTTCAAGTATTCCTGTTTGAGTAGACTCGTCCAGCAAAGAATTCTCAATCTCAACGTCATGAAAATTTTGTTTGTCCTTGTAAGAATATCTGGACATAAGTGCTCATATAATAATAATAGCTTTTAGTTCATTTCTTCCTATCACTTGCAAATGTGAAAGTTTCTGGTCTAGATTTTTTTTATTAATTTCTGAATTCCAACAATTTGTCGCTCCAATGTCAATCGAATCCTGATGATATTCCTTCACTAAGTAGGACTGGTACAACTAAATTAATTACTTATTTAACATGGCTATTTCTTTCAATACACTGGTACTCCTATAATTAATTTAGATCGCAGGAGCACTAATACTATAACTTAACTAATTCATTTTCTTCTTAACTTTGTAAGGGCGTAATATCTAATTTGAAGTAAAGTAAGAAGAATGAATAAGAGTAACACAACTACATTATCATACTCAAAAGTTCTCTCCCTTTCAGTTCTATCAAACCTTACTTTCATTTTTAACTTTAATTGATTATTTGACTTAGTCTTGGGTAGGGAATCCACACAATCTACCATAATTCCACTGAATGTTTCATCAAACGTAGGAATAGGTTGCAGATGAGCCTTACGTATCTTCTGATTGGGTTTTCCTACCATTTGACAAGCATGACAAGATCTACAATATTTAACAACATCACTTTTGATTTCTGGCCAATAGAAGTGATTCAAGATCTTGTGATACATTTTATTAAACCCTAAATGACCAGCCAAAGGAGTTTCATGGGCCAGATTAAGTATTTCATGTCTGTAAGGTTTTGGAACTACTATTTGATAGTTCACTGACCATTTATCACCAGCAGGTACCTCGGGAGGTCTCCATTTTCTCATAAGAATTCCATTTTTAATGAAATAACAGACAGGAACTTCAATAACTTCAGTCTCATTTATGACCCTTTGAAACAAACAGGAGATCTCAGGATCTTTTTCCTGTTCAACGACAAGTGACTGTCGTTTATCACCCTGATTAAGAGAATGAGTTATTAAAAGATGATCACTATGATCAATACCTTCTGATTGATCTAAACCAAGAGTAAAAGTGATCTCATCAAAAACCTGACCTATACAAGTGCCAGTTGAAGGAATGCTGCCTTCTGTAACATCACTCTCAAAATCATCACCCTGATTAAAATAAAGAGAATGAGTTGTCAAAAGAGGATCACTATGACCAATACTTTCTGATTGATCTAAACCAAGAGTAAAAGTGACCTCATCAAAAACCTGACCTTTACAAGCGTCAGTTGAAGGTATACTGGCTTTTTCAACATAAGCCTGACCCACGCAGGTATCAGATAAGGGATTACTGCCCTCAACAACATAAGCCTGACCCATGCATAAGTCAACGAAGGGAATACTGCCCTTTTCAACTTCATTTTCAAAAGCTTTCTCTACCATAGCTCTAGTAACTGTACAAGCTTGAAATATATCAGGGATTTCTTTTTTAATTGAATCAACTTTCTGATCCAAATTAGGCTTGTCAGTTACAAGTCGATTAACCACAACCTTGTCTCCAGCTAAGTCGTTGCCTAGCAATAAATCTATTCCCTCAACAGGTAAAACCGAGACTGTTCCGATTGTCACAGGTCCTGACACTAAGTCTGATGACAAATTTACACAATGGAGAGGAACATTAACAAAGCAGCACTCCAACCCCTGAATAAGAACACATTCATTAGAAGAAGACTTCTCAGATAAAGGCAAAGTACCTGATAATAAAAGACTCTGAGAGGCTCCTGTGTCCCTTAAAATTTTAATAGGGATGGGATTGGCTGAATCACCCAAAAGTGATACAGAACCCTTCGATATGAATGGTTCATAATTCTCCATATCAAAATCAGACTGGGATTTATTAGACCCAACCAATGTATTGCTTTCAATACATGACTGTGACCTTGACCTCTTGTAAATAAGAGCATTTGGAACTGGTCTATCTTGATTCTGTTGCCTATTTTTCAATTTGTAGCAATCAGAAATAACGTGTCCTTTTTTCTTGCAAAAGTTACACGTCGGAAGAGACAAGGATCTAGAATCAAACTTCTCTGAAGTCTGATTTTTGAAAGTTGTGTTAGTTTGAGTTTAAGAAGGGCTTGAATTAGGCGGAAATTCTTTTCTGCCAGAAAAATGTTGAGTAGAAGTCTTGTTAACAAAAGGAACTTTATGTGTCAAAGAATATTCATCAGCAGCTCGAGCAGCATTTTCCAAGGTTTCAATCTTATGCTCCTCAAGATAAGTTTTAACATCATTATGGACACAGTTTTTGAACTCTTCAATTAATATAATTTGCTTGAGATTTTGATAATCTTGCTCGACTTTCTTGGCTAAACACTATCTATCAAACAACTGTTCTTTTTGTCTAGCAAATTCGACATGAGTTTGTCCAGCTTCTTTTCTGTAATTTCTAAATTTTTGCCTATAAGCTTCAGGAACTAACTCGTAACCTCTTAAAATGCATTCTTTAGCTACGTCATAATCACCACTTTGCTGAACAGACAGTGAAGTGTAAATCTCACTAACCTTACCAGTAATTACACATTGTAGTAACTGAGTCCAATTCTCTCTTGGCCACTTTAAATTTTCTGCAACTTTTTCAAAAAGAATAAAATATTTGTCTACTTCTTTTTCTTTGAAAGGGGGCACTAATCTAATATTCCTTTTGATTTGAAGTATGATGGTGATTCTCACCTGCCAGCTCTATTTCTTTCATTTTAATTTCTTTCTCAATTTGCATCTGCTCTTTTTGTAATTCAAATTGTCTTTCTTTCTCCCTTTCCTGTCTCTCTCTCTACTCTTTCTCTCTATCAGTCAACATCTGCTCTTTTTGGAATTCAAATTGTCTCTCTCTCTCTCTCTCCTCTTTTTCAGATTGTAATTGTTTCTCTTTCTCCTCTCTCTCAATTCGCATTTGCTCCTTTTGTAATTCAATTTGTTTCTCTTTCTCCTCTCTCTCAATTCGCATTTGCTCTTTTTGTAATTGAATTTGTTTCTCTTTCTCCTCTCTCTCATATTGTAATTGCTTTTCTCTCTCCCTTTCCTGAAATTCTAGCTTCTTCAACTCTAATTCCATCTTGAATTTTAATTCTAATTCCTTCAGTTTAAGGTCAGAGTCTGGTGTAGACTTAATGACTGGAATCAAAGCACTTTGTTCCAAAACATCCTGTTCTACCAAATACTGGACCAAAATCTTTTTGATATCTTGTTTCGTTAAAGAAGCCTTGACTTCAGAAAGATCGTATTTCCTGGCAAGTTGAACCAACTCATCTTTTTTGAATAGATCTAATTGCTCCTGGGTAGGATTATAAAGAAATATTTCTACCTTAGATGTCATTTTGATACAAGCGTGTTAGCCTCACTAAAGATTTAAAATTCTCAAAACTAGAGGAAATTCAAATTTAAATTCAAATTTATCTCAAATCTCAATCCCGAGACGATAGCCACCAATTTCTATGTTACGTGCTTAGGCTCGAATAAGCAGCAACACAGAAAGAGTGAAAACTAACAAGCTTGTATAACTTTAACAATGATTTTATTAAGTACAATTATTTTCATAAAATAAATAAACTTACAGTTTTAGAGAATCAAATCCAACAAATATAGAATTCACAAAATAATCCACTAATGGAATTTCAAGTCCTGATAAATAAATGTTCTAATAGTTCCAGGTTCGAATATTGACGATGTAATAATCCAAAATGGCTGACAATGTCACGTGATGCAGTTCTTGTTTTTAAATCATCCAGATGAAATTATGAAACATATGTCCTTTTCCAGATAAATAGAATAATTCTTCTTTTCCAACGAATTGACACAGTCCAGAATAAGATATTAAACTCAAACAGAAAATACACAACTTCTTTAAAATAAGTCCAAATTATATTCTACTAAAGTTAGCTTCTAAAACACAGCTATATATATTGTAATTCCCTCGTAAACAAGAGGAATCATGTGAGTCTGGAAGGTCATGGAAAAGAAGCTACCTTCTCCAGGTCACGTAATAATGAAATATTCTAGAAGGAAATCATTCACTTCCCACCCTCAATAAATGTGTTGTCCTTGAAATTGACCAATGAAATTGAAGACCTGTTGACAATGCCCAAAACAAGGTCAGATAAAAAAGTATCCAAGCCAAGGTCAGCCTGTTTATCAGTAAAGTACAGGTCAACTGAATTTTCTAGAAAAATTTCCCAATTAATGGATAATAACCCTAAATGACAATTTTAGATTTAATAATTAAAAATAAATAAAATTAAATCCAATAGCCGTAACAATAGGACATTGTGTGATTTTAATTTCCTTTCCTTTCTGTTTTGATAGTAGATTGTGTGATTTGTTTTCAGGGCCACTCATATACCTCGAACAGATATTTGCTTTCTTTGCCTCCATTTTCCCTTGTCGCTACCATATACAAATACAAATAATATTTCCCATGTTCAATTTCCCTTGTCCTTATACAGACCCACCATGTTCAATTTCCCTCTGCCCCATACAGGCCCACGACCTTTTGTCCCATACAGGCCCAAGCCCTTTTTGACTGGATTTTCCATATGAATCCATAAATCTTTGCCCCATACAGGCCCAAGCCCTTTTTGAATGGATTTTCCATATGCCCCAAATCGCCCCATATTACTACTTCCGGACACAGATTTGAAGATGACACGACATTGGCACACGGTTAACATCACTGATGAAGACAAGAGACTCTCATTTTTAAATATTGATCATATTTAGTGCCATTTAGTCGTGATGTTATTTTTGTGATGCATTTTATTATTCAGGTTGTAAAGAAGGGACACTACTCTTCAATATATATATTCTAGTCCTATACATTAGTTAACTAATCCCAAAACTTTGTTGATTCAATCAGGAAATGATTGATGGGTATTAAATAAAGAGTAAATATTATCACATTGATCTTCAGTAACATTCGACATTCTTCATCAATAAATCCTGAATTGCAGCTCGAGATTACGTTGGTTCTTTTATGGGGTTTGGGATTGAGAGAGGTGTGAAGTCAAATGTATTTCGTCACATATTCCATCGAAAATAATGTTAGCGTGTGGTGCAAAGAAGGCCAAATGGGTGTTTCGTCCAATATGTCAATGATGAACAATACTGAATCTGCCTGATACAAACAAAATAGGTGATAAATATAAAGACACTCAAAGATAAAATACATCCATGTTACGTTTCTTTGCTGCATTGTCATGTTTGCAGTTGCTTATATAAATTCTTATAGTACAGTACGTGCTATACCCTACCATCTTATTCGTGGCCACCCAGATAGTCATAAACTAGATATAATTCATCATGCTAAATTATGCACGTTAATTTATTTTTGAGACCTACATAATACTCATAATGTAGTATGTTGCACTGCAGGTCAAGTTTGAGTTGAATGTGTTTAAATATTTCATGAGATATATTGTATTTTCATGCAACAAGACAAGTTGGGAGTAATTATGTTTTGACTCAAAAGGGATGGTTTGAAATCTTACATAAATACGATACATATTATAACTTGAAAGCACAATAAAGCGCAGTATAATCGAATTATCACAGTAACAATTGAAATCAACACAGCACTGAGAAAGAAAGAGATAAACAGAGAAAAACCGTCAGATGTCTTAGTTTTTACAAGTGATGATTTGTTTCAATATCTTTAATACAATATAATATACAACATATCCCAGTATGAAATGCCAATTAATATAAATGTCGGCCTATTCATCGCTAAAGGCAATTGCAATATATTTTTTATTAGGGACGCTTAGCTATGGAAAATTTACATTTAAAGTATGCACATTCGATTGTTAGGACCGCCACACTTATTGAAAGTAGATTTATATTCAAAGATTTAATTTAGCAAACCTTCTTCTCTTTCTCTCAATTCACATAGTAGACGTCATTTTTCAATTTCGGCAAGAGAGGGAGAGAACAGTAAAACACAAACATTACGTACTATGCATATGTCCTTACGAAATTGGATTTCATACTTTCTTATCTAATAATTGATAGGTAGACAATCAACACTGATGCCGTACCCTACTGTTGAAATCGTGATTATATTTGTTTTTTTGAAAACATACGAGTATGCCAATTTAAAAGCTATGAGTAATCCGAATTGAATCCCAAATATTTTCTACAATTACAGACACAATTCCTACTGATATAACGTATGATATAGTACGTGTACTACGTCAACAACGCCCGGTAAATTGTGTACTATGTCAACAACGCCCGGTAAATTGTGTACTACGTCAACAACGCCCGGTTAATTGTATGGAAATGAAACGAAAGCCTAGACCTAGGCCCGAATAAACAAATTTACTTCAGTTCCTGATAGAATATCATAGCTATGTATTGGTTATTCACGGAATGAATAAACGAAAAACTTCAGATGACGTAAAAAATTTACTTGAGTTTGGACAAGGTTAAGTGCAACATTCAATGCTAAATTACATACATACATACATACATACATACATACATACATACATACATACATACATACATACATACATACATACATACATACATACATACATACATACATACATATAAGGAATGGCTATATTGTCAAATTGAATAATGCCTATCTACTGTGCGTATTGAATAATGCATATCTGATGTACTTATCAGATAACGCCTATATACTGTAGTTATTGAATATGGCTTGGCTACAGTGCTTATCAGATAACGCCTATCTACTGTAGTTATTGAATATGGCTTGGCTACAGTGCTTATCAGATAACGCCTATATACTGTTCTTATTGTTTAATCCCTATCTACTGTGCTTATTGAATAACGCCAATCTAAAGCTACAACAACTTGGTACTAGCCAACACCCTGGGCCAACATGAAGCTTCACGATGCTGGACATGGCATGCACCAAATGGAATACATCATAACCAGATCGACTACATACTGGTTCAAAACCAGTACCGATCTTGCATCAAGAGAGCAAAAACAAGAACGTTCACAGGTGCTGATGTTCGGAGTGACCACGACCTCGTCATTATGACCTTCCGAATGAGATTGAAGAAAATAAACAATCTAAAGAAAATCAGGCTGAAATGCAACCTTGAAGAACTGAAAGACCATAACATCTACAAGTCGTTCCATTCCACAATTGGAGGAAAAATTGATCCGGTCCTTGTGATGAATGTTGATATTAAAGTGATGACAGACACTTTCAACATAGTCATGACAACAGCTGCCAAGGACATCATTGGCCTCCATCGCCCAAAGAAAAAACCCTGGGTTACAAAAGGGATTCTAAATCTGTGTTATGCCCGAAGAGGCTTCAAAAACACCAGACACACAATAGGGGCAGTGGAATATCGAGAAATAAACACGAATGTCAGGAAAAAAACTGGAAGAGAGCAAAGAAGATTGGATTGGACAAAAGTGCACAGAAATAGAGATCAGTCTAATAAAAAAGACAACACCAAAAAGGCATTCCAAAAGATCTCATCAGACAGAAGCAACCCAGAGCCAGTACCATTCAAGACGAAAATGGAAAATGCCTCACAGAAGCAAGTGGCATTGCAGAAAGATGGGCTGCGTATTGTAAAGAACTCTACAACCATTCGTCCACAGTAGACAGAGAGGTGCTTGAAGTTCCAAACTCCACAAAAATGATGATTTCCCCATTCTCAAAGAAGAGGTGGAGTCAGCAATAAGAGCATTGAAGGATTGGAAGGCAGCTGGAGTAGACAACATCCCAGCTGAACGTATCAAGAATGGTGGGGAATCAGTGATAGAGCTAATAACAAAACTCTGCAACAAGATCTGGCAGACAGGCGAAAGGCCAACACAGTGGACCCAGTCACTGATTATAGCTCTCTCCCAAAAAGGCACTCTCTAGCTGTGCCGAAATTACAGAACTATCAGTTTGATCAACCATGCTAGTAAGGTGATGCTGTAGATCATCTTGAACCGACTGAATCCACAAGGAGAAGAACTAATCGCTGAAGAACAGGCAGGGTTTCTCAGAGTGGAAAAAGCACAACTGAACAAATATTCAATCTTAGGGTTCTCTGTGAAATGCACTCACACCATCAACAAGACATCTATCATGTGTTCATAGATTTTAAAAAAGGCTTTTGACAGAGTGTGGCGTGAGGCATTGTGGGCCAGCATGAAGAAGTACAACAATGGTAAAAGGTTGACCAACACCATCAAGTAGCTGTATGCGAAGGCTACTAGTGCAGTAACTGTTCAAGGTTCTGTCAGGGACTGGTTCAAGACAACAGTTGGAGTACGGCAAGTCTGTCTCCTGTCACCCACGCATTTCAACATTTACTTAGAGCGCATAATGGGCGAAGCCCTGGAAAACCACTGTGGAACAGTCTGCATTGGAGGGCGTAACATCACCAACCTCCGCTTTGCTGACGACATTGAAGGGCTGGCAGGCAGTGAAGACCTTAGTGGAGAAACTGGATGCAACATCATAAAGATTTGACATGGAGGTAAGCGCTGAGAAGACAACGCTGATGACAAATATTGGCAAACCAATCTCAGCCAAGATTAAGGTCAGAGGATGGGAACTGTAAACAGTGAGCCAGTTCCAATATATTTGTTCAAAAATCACTAAAGGGGTATGAAGATCATCATGGTGACACGAGTAGCAGCAACAACGGCAGCTATGTCAATGTTAAAACAAATCTAGAGAGACAAACATATATGTCTGAAAACAAAAATTAGACTATTGAGAGCACTAGCCATCTCAATATTTGTGTAGTATTATCAGGCTTTGCTCCTAACTGAAGAATTACAAAACGGAGAATCAAGGCACTTGAAATTATGTGATATAGAACCATATAGAACAGTCTATCCACAACAATACTGCAGAGCAGCGTCCAAGGTATTAAAAGGAAAGGTAGACACAGCAAACAGTGGACTGACAACATCACATAATGGATCAAAACAAGTTTTGCGTAGACACAAACTGGCACATGATCGAGACAGTGAACATAACTGGTTAGATGTTCTGCTGCACTATGTGTCGACGACCACACTATTTCAAATGACGACCACACTATTTCAAATGACGACCACACTATTTCAAACGACGACCACACTATTTCAAATGACGACCACACTATTTCAAATGACGGATGATTATGATCAGAGGCATAATCAACTTTTACACAAATCGCCTTAAAAGTGAATTTCAAAGTTTATAAAATAAATTAAGCACAGACGTCTCAAATATACGTTTCTATTCTGTGATATCATAACTTCATAATTAATTCGTAACAATTCAGAACAGTGACGACATGTGATACAATACTGGAGTCGATTGCAATCGCCAACTATGAAGACAGTGCGCTTATTAGTTTCAATGAGATTGGCACGGATGATGAAACATGGATTTGCGTTTCCAAACCCTTTTCAAGAAAAACATAAATTTGGATAAAATAAACTATGAACATAAATTGTTAATTCCATGCAAAATCCTGTCATTCGGTTATCCGTAAATGACTACACAATATTGCCAATTTGTACATGACTACACGTTATTGATAAACTGTATCTAACTACATACGATCTTCCACGAATTTACGCCTTTGGTGATTCTAAAGCGCATTAATATACGTCTGTGGCATACTTCCTCGTCGAATACAGTATTCAGGCATAGACACATCATCTGTACAGCCACGTTTTGTGTCTCGTCTTTGTATATGTATTATTGGGGCCCCAAATGGCCGAGTGGTCTAAAAGGGCTCTCCGTTACGGATCACTGCCATCTCACCTCTGTCTGCGTGGGTTCGAGTCTCCGATTCGGCCAATGTGGTTATGTGAGAAAGCTTGTCATTTCCGGGGGTTTTCCAGGGTTCTACATCCACTATTAATACTGGCCGCCATGTATAGCCTATCTTGTGCTGAAAAATGGCGTTAAACCCTAAAATAAAACAAAAAACATCCACCTTGTATTTGACTTGACACATTTGTGGAAGAGTGCTTGATTGGGAAACAACAAGTAAGGCGTCCAACGGTTTTTGAGTGAGGCTCAGCATATGAAAGAATCCATGATGGATCGAAAACCGATTGCTAAGGCGATAACGTTGCAAAACATTAATAATTTAGACTTTTGCAAATTATAAAAGCGCATATAGGGTGTTGAAACTAATTAGGCGATGTGTGGAACAGGAGAGGAAAATGTGTACGGTAACAATATGGGATTTCGGATTTTGAACACAACACCATTGATGGTCATACAATTACACTGTTTAATGATAAATGATTTGAATGCAAATTAATTATGATAAATATGTGAGTGTAATTATTGGATCAATTAACAAACAATACACAAACTTAGATAATATAGATACAAATGAATGACATACGGCACAATTCAAAGATTGAATGATTCACGGTGATTTCACCGCAAACGGAATGATGCGTTTTACTCAAATAGAAAAAAAAAAGAAATCGTTTACTCATATAGTGAACACGTAAACTATATTCACTCAAAAAGTGAAATTATATAAGCAATAAGAGACATATATACAAATTATCTCTACAGTCCCAAAAATATTCTGGGTTTTACGAAACCCAACAATTATCCCACGGCTTAAAGATTACATGTATGTAGTTCTACACTCTGTTACCAACACTCTAGTCTACCAGTCACACTGTTAAAGAAGCAGTGCGTATGCCAGTCTGGTGTTTGAAGCAATCAGCGCCCACCAATCTCAGTCGGCAACGACCGAATTCCTGCTACTCGAGCAGGAACACTATTCAGATATACGGCTGCTACGGTTCTGCTTTACAGCTGATATGGTCGACATCATACCTCTGCAGCTGATAACACGTCAACCCCAACCACTATGCTAACTGTTCTCTCTCTCTCTCTCTCTCTCTCTCTCTCTCTCTCTCTCTCTCTCTCTCTCTCTCGTCAGCTCTACAGTTCAAGATGTGTGTATCCTTAAAGTAGGCCCGCTCACTTACAAGACGTTCCGTAACTTAAAGCTCTTTACTTACTGTGAAGCATTTATACACAGATATTGTCTGTGCACTGGAAGCATTCGGTTCTTATCATCAACATCACTTCGCACCTGCGCCATAGGATGAACCGAACGCACTATATCTAAATGTTGTACAATGAAACGAGACCCGAGTACATGTATTTAGTAAGTAAATGAATTTATACAATTCCGTGACATGTATAACGGATGGATAGACGCACTGGGGAAATAATGCGACGTTACTAATATTACCATTCATCATGGTGAGTAACAACAGTCATATCGAGACGAAATGTCCAATAATCGTTCCAAACTTCGTAAAGAACTAGTAAATGGTTTTCAGATCCGGAAGACAAGACTGATTAAGTTATTACAACAATAACCTAATGCTAGTAAACTAATAATCCAAGACTCCTTTCTTAATTACTTTGAATTAAGTTCAGCTTAAACTTTATTATTAAAGGTGTCCTATACTTGACACAGTGTGCCCATGATTCCTTTCTGAGTACGAATTAGCAAATTCATTCAAGCACGGTGATTTTGAAATTCAGTTAGTTGGGTCGTCTGTAGTTCAGATTGTGTGCACAAACAACATCATATAGATGGTATCCCAATGTATTTCAATTAGTTGCCCTCTCAATTAATCTACTGCTGTAGAAGAAACCGAGACTGTTAGAAAGACCAATAAATTGATATATAATTGACATTTCACTGTCCTTGTCTGAGTCTGGATTGCATCAAAAACCGTTCCATACCGAAGTTAAGGTCAGTATCATATAGTTGTAATATTCACTTTATTTTAAAGATTTGATAAGTGTGGGTCTTCGTGTTCTTTCTTTCTCATGTGTGGAATGACCTACGCCACAAAGTTTGACATATACCGTAAAAACAAATTATTTGTCTTCATCTTGTCCTATTCCTTTTACAATTTAACAAACTCGTTTTTATTTCATTTGTTCCTACCCAATCATTGCATTGTCAGATATATTTTACGAGTTTATTCTTATTATGTTATTTTATTGAAATGGTACCTCTTTAAGTATTTGCACCAGGTAGGTAGACTAGCCTTATCGTCTGGGTAAGACTTTAATGGTATGAACATCGGAAATCAGGCAGCTTCATTTATTTTCAACTTTGGATCCATAGATTGCGTTTCTCATTAGTGTTATATGCTTCCCATATCTGGTTGTGAGTCCAGTGTTAGGTTCTTTTTTTCAGACGAACCTTAGTAAGACGCATGCAGGCATTTATTTCTTATAAGGCATGGCCGCCAATCACATTGTTTACCATCCAGATAAAATGAGCCTCACTAGCCGATGATTATACAGTTCATTCCAGATAACGAAACTAAAACTGTACTGAGAAATCTCGTGAATATAGGAACAATTTTTCTCTCTTTCTTTAACACATACAATACAAGCTAAACTTACCGTACTAATACCATATTTAAAATGCGCAAGAGAAAACAACTGGTTTTCAAAATTAAAAATACGACAAGCACGTAAATGATTGTTTGCATTTGTATAACAGTTCATGGCCGTTTACTTTTCTATGCATTAGCTTTACCTAATTACTCAAAAAGTAAAGAAAGTGGGAAAGCAATGATGGTCGTATGTGGTTTAGTGTGTTACTTGTTCAAACAGATTGATTATTGTCATTCCTAAATGTGAAACAATTATATGTATCTTACTGTTGGTCATGTGGTTGTTTATCAGATTAATAGCTAGTTCTGGCTTTTGAGGTACATTCGCGTTTGACGTTGCTGAAGATGTGGTCATTTCTAATGTGTGACTTGTATGCAGGCTATAACATCTATTCTACCCTTTGATTCATTTCTATCTTCTTCTGTAAACTATGAAGTTTTCATTTCTGGTTAGAATACTGGTTTGCATGTAAGTTATTGTTGATAATAATAATGTAATCAAATTACTATAATCATCATATCAAAGTTAGGAATTCAAAATAATTTCTTGACAGATTTGTCAACATGTGCTTATGTGTATTTCCTCCAAAAGGATTATAACACAAGAAAATTGAATATTCAAAGTTTAGTTTCCTTGTTGCATTTGATATTGGTTCCCAAGAGTGACTGAGTTACTAGTACTAGTTGAAATAGAGTCTATATAGTCATTAAGTTAGTAATACTATCTGCAGTTACTGCTGTCATTTAGACACCTACTTAGTTATACCGTTTGTAGCTATTGACTTCCTACGCGGTTAATAATAACTTTGCTCTTGCTTTCCTCTGGCAATGCAGTAATACCATCAAATGTTATCTATTTTCTCTACTGACTGAAGTAGGTGTTTTATAGTTGCAACCGTCCACTAGGGACATTTGTGCAACTTTTATAGATACCATATCGGTATCCATTTAAGCCCTTGGGGAGGGGTCGCTACTCCCTCCCCTCAGGTTAGAAGTGCTTAATTGCACTATCAATTAGTATTAGGCGTTCCCCTGAATTACTAAAAAGTAACTATCAGGAGAAATGGAAGCCTATGGGGTGGGTAGGAATAGTACCTACACACACCCACCCCTATCGATATCAACCAATCAGAAGCAGCAGTACTGGTAGCGAGGGAAAACGTTTTCTCATTTCGCTAGTAATTTTGAAGAGTCGGAAACGGAAAAGGCGGCAAGGGCCCAGGTCCAGGAGTCCAGCGACACAGCAACACACACAAGAGCACACCAAGAGAGAGACAGCAAGGCCACGAACGCAGTCCACACCTGAAACGAAAGGGTCATACTTATTTCAAATTCAGTCCAGTTATACTAATGGACAGCTTAACATCCAATATTGTGTCAGCCACCTGTGCAATTAATCTAATATTTGAGTTGAAGAATTGTTATTTACATTCCTACTGTCCGAATTAACTAGTACATAAGCGTACATATAAAAGTCCCTAACAAATTTATAATTAAAATGTCAAGCGACATATAATAGTGTAGTCCATGGTAGTTAAGTTTGAGTTGTAAGTTTGCTGGAGGCGATACCAATGAGGTCATATTAGCTTTTTAGGGCCACGGAATAGTTAGTCAAAAAGGGTTACTCGTAACCAAATGAGTCCCCTATTATTCAGGGAAAGGAAATGGCAATGAAAATCTTTTCATTGTACAGCTTTCTTCGTAGTCCGGTGGTGACGTCTATATCCGTATGACAGCTGGATTTCTATCACACTTCTGGGTATCTGGGGTAGTGTTTCACTGTCATGGCAATAGCATCCTATATCCTCATGCAGCCCTGTGGGACAATCTCACTCATATTCTGCTATCGCCAGACAGCGCGCCCCAGGTCCGCCATATTGCTTAGATTTCCATGGCATGTTGCAATATGGTTCCAGAAGTGTGATACAGCAGCACACCAACATCTATAGCAGCCATTTCTCTTCAATTCGTCGTTAAGTAGAAGTAGAGGCCTCAATCTTCTTTCTGTTTCAACCCCTGCCGCAAAACAAGTTCGGGACTTATGTGGTATCCGCGTCTAGAAGTCAAGGTCGCTGCCGCTATACATACTTCCCTCCATTTCTATTTCTGCCACGAAGCAAGGTCGGGAGTTACGAAATATCCATTTCAAGTTTCTGCATAGTCCACCGCTGTACAAACTGATGTTTCTGTCTGTATCAGTGACGGGA
Organism: Unio pictorum; assembly: GCA_030141615.1. Taxonomy (NCBI): domain Eukaryota; kingdom Metazoa; phylum Mollusca; class Bivalvia; order Unionida; family Unionidae; genus Unio; species Unio pictorum. Next base: position 537,427 of record JARLTB010000136.1, read on the forward strand.
TAATATCACAGTAGCATCCTTAACTGTGAAAGCCCAGGATTCATGCTCTCGCACTACAACTGTGACGTCACCAGGTCACCTGCTCCAGATAAGCCGCCCTACTCAGTCCGCTGCCTCTGCTTGAATGCTATTTTCTCTAGTTACTCAGTATCAATATATACTGATATTGTTCACCCCTATTCACGCAGTAGTAGCATCTATTGTAATTGCTCTACAAAAAAAACCCTCAGTAATACAACTTATTTGTATTGCTTTCTTCTAGCCAATCATGATAACATCTATCCTTGCTTGCCCCTGGCAACTCAAAAATAATGTTATTGCTTTGCTTAGTCATTCAGTAATAACATTTATCGTCACTAGTTTCATCTGGCAACACAGTAATAACATATGTATGCTATGATATCAACTAGTTCCTTCGTTATTACATCTATCTTAATTGATGTTATCTTTTCACTCAAATAACGTCTATTGTTATTGTCTTGATATCACCATTCAGAAATAACACATATCTTTACTACTTTCCACTAGTCTCCCAGTAATGACATATATTGTCATTGCTTTCCTCTAGTCGCTACGTAATATATTTTGTTGTTGCTATCTCTAGCCACTCAGTAATAAGATCATATCTGTTCAATACTCTCCTCTAGTCCCTTAGGAATAACAAATATCTTCATTGCATGCCTCGGGCCACTCGGTAATATATTTATACAATTCTGCTTTTCAAAAATTCAACATTGAGAAAGATAAGTAAAATAAAACATGATGCAATCTGTATTATATAACTGTTTATTGTATAGTACACACACATTGGTATGTTCTTACAAAGTATAATTATTCCTTCTTGCCTACTAGAGTTACCCCATGCATTTATCTCGGTATTAATATATATATATATATATATATATATATATATATATATATATATATATATATATATATATATATATATATATCTGTGCTATCTGTGTGTGTGTGTTATCTTAACAGCTTATAACATGATATGATATTGTACCAGTGTGATCTCATGTACGTAATGTAATCGATGATCTTACTTTCATATGATTTCGCTGGTTCTAGTTGATTTCACATCATCTGTTATCGTGACGTCAACTGACTCGCACCTGGGAAGTTTACGCATTGATGTTAGTACTGTCGGTTCTGTGACTACTGTATGTACAGGGTAACTGAACAGGACAAGCAGCATGTACCTATTAGTTGACTGTTAAATATGCCGTCCATTCCAGCAACATATAAAATTATATTTACTGTTATATTATGTCCTTTCTGTTTTGATGATCATATGGGTACAGTACATATTCAGTTTTGTAAACTTTCGACCAAAGCTACTTGAAGTCACAAGAATTCAATAAGTACACCCTTACAATTACCATAAGCCGTTTGTACAACTTGCCTGATTTCAGATATTTAATTAGCTCAGCAGCCATTTTCACGGCACAGTGTGTACACCATTTCTTAAGACGATAAGCATCATCTCCGTTTATAAACACCTGCTCCAAGATTTAATTATTGTATGATTAGTCATGAAGTTTATGAAATCCCTGGTCTTATATGTTTATCCCAGCCACGATTCATATACATCTATTTTAATCACTTGTCATTACAGCTACATTGATGGAAAGTGTTTACTGGTAATAGTTTCTCCCATTCCATTCTAATCGGATATGTGTGACGTCAATCGCCCCAGCAGCTTTGGGAATACAACTGTCAGCTTGACATGAAACAACGATTTCTCTAAAGCTCTCTTCATCAGGCTATTTGATAAATATGCTATTATTCGTTCTATCATTGCTGATATAAGAATCATATCATGACTTGTGGACATTTTAAAAAGGTTCGAAGTCGCTTGAATATTTTCTAAATTACTAGCATGCCGTAGAAACGCTAGTAGTTATTTTAAGGAGACAATGTATTCCGTTCCCCATCGTTCCTTAACACATAATCTACAATGTCAATTCCAGATAAACGTTGTTCATACCTAAATGAAACATTATAATTCATCGCCCCATATTATATCATATGTAATGCTTCATTAAATATAAATAAAGCTTGCAAAATATTCATTTAATGAAACACTTTTAAATAAGGATTGGATTATCAAATATACTGTAAAAAAATGTCTTTAAAATCTCTTACAAAAAAACATACTATAATAATGCAAAGGTGTTAAGATTGACTATAGACAACTGTGAATTTGACTGACGGAATGACGTCTTCACAATGGGTCCGCTTGAAAGTGAAATGTTGTTCCTTGTTCAGTCACTCACAATCTTTATTGAAAATTTACAATTTTTGTATATTCATTTGTCGACCGTATCCTTCTGATTCATATTGAATAAATAAATATAAGATATAATTATGATTTAAAACTGAACGATGGTTTTATGAAGAAAGCAGAACACTACATACACAGCATTTCTAGCTTGTTGATTACTAAACGCAAAGCCTTTCAATTATCTGTGAGTGTATATTAAATCGAGTGTGGAATACAAACTAAGCGAAAGGTTAGCGAACACGAGGTAATTAAACATGCAAAAATGTATGACAGTCTATCTATGTCTTTATTATGCGATGACATTGCTACCGACCAACTGAGTCTTGTTTATCTTCCATCTCATATTCCGTTTACATATGTAATTTGTCAGAAACTTTCACCATCATTCAATGTCAAGCAAACGCTCGCTCAGCTTTTTCAGCTTTCGTTTGTGTATGTGTGTGTGTGTGTGTGTGAGAGAGAGAGAGAGAGAGAGAGAGAGAGAGAGAGAGAGAGAGAGAGAGAGAGAGAGAGAAAGAGAGAGAGGAACAGAGAGACAGACAGACAGACAGACAGAGATAAACAGACAGAGACAGATAGAGAGACAGACAGAGAGACAGACAGACAGACAAACGGAGAGAGAGAGAGAGAGAGAGAGAGAGAGAGAGAGAGAGAGAGAGAGAGAGATCACATGTTAAAACTGATATGCTGATAGATCAAGCAAAATAAGGAAGGAGGATGGGTTTGGGGAAATATACCATCTTTCTTGCTGTAATGACTATCTCTATGATATTTGTTTGTCGATTAGTTTGACGCCTCAACAGCAAACACTGTGATTGAGATATTGTGAGTACTGCCTTCAGACCTTTATGGATTTTAAAATATTCCCGGTATTTTAATCTTATTCTAGGTTTACGAAAAAGAACACAAAACTCAAAGCATGAAATAATATTGCAGTGTGTTTGTTTTTATGTGTGCGCCTGTGTTTCTCATAACGGACACATTTGTATAACTGGTAGTGTGAACACTGTAGCAGCTCCCATGCAAAATGTACACATACGAGAACCGTTGTTTCGTGCCGGTTACGTTTTTATAAATTCAGTTCAAGCGTCATATCAACTCCAACTTTAAGGTATGTCATTCCCGGCCCAAACTAAATAAACATATTTACTTAAGGAATGTGTATCGGCTCCATTAAACTAATATGTTACAGTAATATCTGATCACTTTTGGTATTTGTGTATCGCTGAGTAACATAAATCACATCTATGTTTTGTATGTGTCTCGAGAAACAATTCTAGCTAGATTTGATTATTTTGTCCAGCATCACATCATCGTATACAACTAATTGTTAATAAATCCATCAAGGTCGTCTATTGATGGTGCTTCGTCAACATCAGTCATAAAATGTATAATATCAGCGCAATCTTCTTCCAATAGTTTTGAATTTTCATTAACGATTTTAAGCACGTCAGACCATCTCTGATCATCAACTGATGGAACTAATAAATACTGCTTATCTAACTTGAGCCATCTCATTATCAAATTAAATATTAATTGCGTCTTACCACTTCCAGAAGGACCTATTATTATCATTTTCTTAGAATTCGTTATCGCTGGATGATGTTTGACTGGCTCTTGCTTCCGTGTCGATGACAAATCAATGACATCCATGTCATATAAATATAGTACATAATATGATTTATATTGTGTTCGATGTATAGCACATACTTCCATGATTATGCTAGCAACACTAATAGGAAAAAATAAATCGTGCACTTACAGATAAATGTGTGCGATGTAATACAAAAAATACAAATTTATTTGCATTGACATGTTAAGGACAATTGGTTGTGGAATCGCTACATCATTAGGAATATTACCAGGAACTCTATGGGCTAAATACTCAGGAGAAAAACGTCTTCCTAGATATAATATAATGTTTGTAACAGAATTGTTACCGAGAGGATGGTGGATTAAATGAACAACACAAACACAATATGTGAAAGAAAATATAAATTTATGAAATAAATTAATAATGAAAAATAATGATGTATCAATACAATAACTCATGCGTTCAACCCACAATTACACTCACAACCATTCATAATACATGAATAAATGAAATATTAATACAAAATAAAACACAGATACAAAGGAATCTCTTGGACTATACACAGATCCAAAGAACCTTTACAAAAGTTATATTAAAGCAAGTATAAATCACGATAATAAACACAAGCATCAAACTATACTATCGCACGTATGGATTGCGACAACTAGCACGAACATATACATGTATTCAATCAAGTTGCTAGCTTTTATTGAGATTCATGCAATCCCTTGAAATACTATTGTGATCTGAAATAACCATGTGAATACAACAATGTATTCAATTGTACTACAATTGCAACACACACATGTGTCTCGACCCTGTATAACCGTACGATTCACCACCTGTTGAATCGCCGCCCAGTTCCCCGAAGACCTAGGGTTGACCAATACTTTTATCGGCCGTTTGCCCTTCACGGATCCACCACAGTTATACGTACAGACAGCATACAACATCTACTAGAACCAACGTTCCTCAATACCCTAGATGTCACCCCGGATGTTTACAACTCTAGACAGCTCTGACACTCGGACTTCTAGATTTCCTTATATTTACACGTCACGACAGATGTAGACGAACAGACAATTTGACAGACAGACAGTCAGATACTTCAATTCGATTGCACAATAAATCAGCAACAATTTCAGCTACGATCTCAAAGACGTTATCACCGATGTTATCAGATGCGTTATCAGAGATTATCAGATGTTATCAGATGCGCTATCAGATGCGTTATCAGATGCGCTATCAGAGATTATCAGATGTTATCAGATGCGCTATCAGAGATGTTCCGCAACAAATCATCTACAATTTCAGCTACGATCTCAAAGACGTTATCAACGATGTTATCAGAGATGTTCCGTTACAATATCAGCTACAATAAAGAAACCAGACTAATAATAGTTGTCTCAAAAAAATAATCTAAACCTTAGATTACGCTAATGCATTTAAAGTCTAATAGTGACTAGTAATTCCAAATATTCCACGTTTAAAATCTGCATTGCAATAAAGGCATCATTATATGAAATGATAAACTGAATAAAATTCACAATAAAACGAAATATAAATTTAACACTCACCCCTTTGGCTGGAGATTGAAAGACGAGCTATCTATCCTGTGATTGGATACTTTAGGTCCCGTAATATTGATCATAAATATTCTGCCCTATATACCCTCAAATAGGTAAGCAGAAATCACGGCAAGATTACCGTGCACCCTGTGAATCTAAATGTTCCGGATTTCATGCAATTCAAAATCAGGTACATGCAAATCGTTACACGTCGCTTACCTTGGAGAAAACCACTTATTCATCCCAGGTAATGCATGTACGACGAAACAAAGAAAATGGTGAGATTAGTTTGTAAATCAATTAGAAAATAAATTAAATGTTCACCTAATTATGTGACAATGTTTGTGTTCTGGGTACACGACATGATAGCCAACTTGAGGAGCGACATCAACCAAGACCCATTGTGATATATCCAATAAATGAAATTGAACAAGTATGTCATTTTCATAAGGTAGCTTATAAAATATGTCATTTTCATAAGGTAGCATATAAAGTATGTCATTTTCATAAGGTAGCATATAAAGTATGTCATTTTCATAAGGTAGCATATAAAGTATGTCATTTTCATAAGGTAGCATATAAAGTATGTCATTTTCATAAGGTAGCATATAAAGGCAAAAACCTACAATATATAGATAATGCCTTAAGTACAACACAGCCTTCAATTTATGCCACACATTGTTTGAACTAGTTTAACAAAACACTCACACTGGAACAAAGGTCAGTCCATTTTTTTTCTGTCGCTAACGCCCTCCTACTAGTAGAACAAACAAGCTGACTGAATCGCTCTTTTTGGAGCAGTTTCCGAATCTTCTAGAGTATGGACATTCAATAGGTGGCAACATAATTGTTATTGAAGGTTTCAACTTTCACTTTGACTGTCCTGGAAAACCATACACGTCAAAACACCTAGATTCCATTCATGTTTTCAATTTTAAACAGTCAGTTAACCAACCCACCCATAAACTTGGTCACATTTTAGAGTGCTTTCTTTATAGACCTGATGTTAATATTCTGCAATCCACACTAGTATCCCACGAACTTGCATCAGATTACCTCTGATTTATATGCCATCTCGACGTATCAGTACCTAACCCTCCAGCTGCATTTGGTACTAAGAGAAACGTCCGTATGATAAATAGAACCAAATTCATGCATGACATCCAAGAAAACCTAACAACTTACTTACATCCTACAGCAGAATAACTCGATAACTGCCTGCTTTCATTGCTGGAAAAACAGGCCCCAGCCACCAAATGCAGGGTATCAATAAAAAAAGTGTTCAACATGGTATAGCAATGTTATCGAACAGCTTTACACAGCAAAATGACATGGCCGAAAATCGGAGAGGCTTTGGCTTTACACCCGACTCACTATTCATAAACAAATCTATGAAGCCGCTAAGAAGAACGACACAAACATAGTCAATTTAGCAAATTTATCCCACTACCGTACTAAGATAACGGAGAGTTGCAGCTGCGAAGATCTCTTCGCGATAACTAACAAACTAATGTCAAGGAATAAATGTACACCACTTCCAACTACTTTATGTCCAGTAGACCTTCCGGACCTATTTGAAAATTTATTCCGTGACAAAGTACAAACCATTAGAGATTTGCTTGACAACACAATTTCAATTCACTCCACACCAGACAGTTATGATACAGAATTTCAGCGACAACCATTAGGAGGATGGGAACCTGTCTCTATTGATTTAGTTTGGACAATCGTAATGAACAGAGCACCAATGTCATGTGAACTTGATCCAATTCCGGCATCACTGCTGCTTGAGTGCATAGACCCAATATTGCCTTCACTAATTGATGTTATTAAAATCTCTTTTCATCGGGAGAATTTCCATCATTTTTTCAAAACTGTCAAGCGTGAAGCTCTGCTGAAGAAACAAACACTTGACCATAACGATTTAAAAAACTACCGCCCAGTTTCTAATCTCCCATTCATATAAAAAAAATCATAGAAAAAGTTATTCTAACACAACTTCTATCTCATTTGAATTCAAACAGTCTTTTTAGAAATGAACACTCTGCGTTGGATAGTGGAAAGATTACAGTTCTCACTCTCCTAGATTTATCTGCAGCATTTGACACAATAGACCATGATATGTTACTTCACCGTCTCCAGCATGTATTTGGCATTCAGAATATAACTTTACAGTGGTTCAAGTCCTACTTAGTCAACAGGACACAAATTGTATCTGCAAATGGAATACATTCCAGCCCAGTTGATCTATGTTGTGGTGTTCCACAGGGATTTGTTCTTCGACCTGTTCTATTCATTCTATACACTCAGCCGCTCTCAAATCTCATAGATCATCATATAGTGTTTCACCAAATATACGCTGATGACACCCCAATATACAAGTCTAGCCACCCAACTGAAGTTGATGCTGCCATCCATGGAGTAGAGAGGTGCATTTCTGATGTGAAACCATGGATGACATGTAACAAGCTGCAAATGAATGATGATTAAACTGAGGCTATTATGATCACAACAGAAAGACTTTCACAATCGCATCCTTTACCTCAGACAATAAATATCAGCAACACCAACATTAAATGTTTACAGTCAGTACGAAATCTAGTTGTTACTCTATTGATTCCACCAACATGTCACGAACATATGCAAGGCTGCATATCTTGAACTGAGACGCATCAGTTCCATTCGCAAATATCATTCAGTTGATGCCACTAAAATACTTGTGTGTTCAATAGTACTTTCAAGACCGGACTATTATAACACAATTTTGTCTTTTTCGTCATAATATTTACTCCAGAAACTTCAGAACGTTCAAAACACAGCTTATTGGATCATCTTTAGAGTACCGCGATCAGATCACACCTCACCACTGCTCTGTACCCTACACTGGCTATCAATTCGATACAGAATCAAACACAGCATGTGTTCTCAGTGCTATGTTTCATTGTCAGACGCCAGTTCAACATACCTATCCAGCCTCATCCATGTGTATACACCAGCAAAATACTTACGCTCCTCTTCTATCAATCGTATACTCATTGTTATCACTATGAAAACAAAGTCAAATGGACAAAGTTATTTTGCACACCAGGACCCAACGATGTGAAAAGAATTGCCCATTGAATTTAGACACAAAAACACAGTGGTCCTTTTCAAGACTTTTCTTAAAACGCTCCTTTTTCGACTGCTGGAACAAACTTAGAGACCTAATAATGTTTTGTATCTTCTTCTTCTTCTTCTTCTTCTTCTTCTTCTTCTTCTTCTTCTTCTTCTTCTTCTTCTTCTTAATGATTTCTTTTTTTCTTCTCATTTCCGTCTCTGGCAAATAGAGACCTCTATTTCTGCTGTACTTTCATCCAATTGTTATTTAGTCTTTCAAAGGCCAATTTTGGCTTTATGCTGTCTTATTCTTTTATGTTGTTTTGTTCCTTGATGTTGTCTTGTTACTTTCTTTCCTTTGCCAAGGAATCGCTAACCGTTTTCACCCCTAATTCAAATATCTTCGTCATTATTTATTCTGCTTTCTTAAGCTGCTTTAGTCCCTACTTCACAATGACCACTCTATCCAATACAAAACTTCTTCGAGAAAGCAACTGACTTTGATGATATTATCAAGTGCCTCATTCTCACATATTGTAGTGTAATACACTTTCTTACTTTCTTCACTTGTTCTTAAAGCATACCTTCTAAGCATACCTCTTGGTAATTTCAAACTGGATACAATGTCTTGGCTACCTGGATACTTCAATTCCTCCACCTTGTCAACCACACAAGCTGCATCCATCATCCAAATCCAACTTTGTTTTAAATTATTGAACTAATCGATTGCCAGCTTCTTTGACTCCTAATATTGAATAGCGCGAATATCGTAACCTAGAGGTTATATATGTCAAGTGTGGACGTGAAGGCAAACATTCCTTACACTCACTTCACGAACCATCAACTATCCACACAGAAAGGAAAAACAAAAAGATATATAGTATCCGCACTCTTCTGTATGCTAGTTAAATCTGGACTATTTACGCCTAACAATTGAAAAGACTAAGCTCCTTTCACATTCCGACGCATAATCGGGATACTTAGAGCGATCGAGTCACAACCTACCTAAATTCCCAATCCGATTAATTTCGATCTAGGAGGAAGAAGAAGCAGCTCCAACACCAAACATACTAAACTTCTTTCACGTGCAGCAAGTGCAGCAAAGGCTGCCACTCTCATGATCGGCTGCATAGCCACTACCGACGCTGCACATTCACCGGCCAGAACATCTCTAATGAGCTCAGGTCCATCTTCTTTCGAGGCTAACGGATGCCATCAACAATAAAAACTATCCACATACAGGAAGGAGAGAAAACAAATAAATACACTATCCACGCACAGGAAGGAAACACAAACAACAAGTATGATATCAGCACACGGAAAGGAAAAGAAAAAGGCCACCAGATATTCTATTTACACACAGACAGGTGAGAAACAAGATATCACAAATATACTATCCACACACACACGGGTTGGAGAAAAATAAACCATGCATATACAATGCCCAGGCGAGAAGGATTAAAGCAAACTAAAAAATATACTATCCACTCTCAGAAAAGAGATAAAACAATTCACAAATATACTATCCACATACGACAAGGAGAAGAAAGCAACAATATACTATCCACACAAAAGGGATAGAAATAAACAATAATATTTACTATCCATATAAACCCTTATGTGTATATATATATATATATATATATATATATATATATATATATATATATATATATATATATATATATATATATATATATATATATATAAATATATATATATATATATATATATATATATATATATATATATATATATATATATATATATATATAATCAACACAGAAGGGAGGAATAAAATAACCACAAATATAATATAAACACATAAGGGATGGAGAACAAACAGCAAATATACTATAAACACAGAAAGGAGAGAAAATGAATCCCAAATGTACTATCAACACAGAAGGCAGGGAAAGAATACCCAAAATATACTAAGCACATATGCAAAGAAGACAAAAAAACCGAACTATACTATCTACACAAACGTATGCACAAACATACCAACCACGAATTCCAATATGCACAAAACATACGCGGACACATTCAATCCCCAAAATATAGTATGCACACGAACATATGCGAGCGCAAGCAAAACCCAAAATAAACTATCCACACAAACGTACACATACATACAAACTATAAAATGTCCTATCCACAGCTTACGCGCACACATACAGACCCAAAATGTGCCATCCACTGAAAAGTACGCGAGCGCACACAAACGAATACATACACAAACATAAAACACATACACAGAAGTGAAGAAGATAAAATTAAACCCAAGATTTACTATGCATACTGAGGGAAGGGGAATAAACAAAACCCATACCTAATATAAATACAATGGGTAGAAGAAACGAATAACCCAGCGGCCAGCATGCACAATCCACCTAAATGTGCGAAGACAAAACACCAATATACACTATCCATGCACAGAAAACGACAGACCATTATATACTATCTACACCGAAGGGATGAAGAAACAAACTCCAAATATACTTTCAAATATGAAGGGAAATAAAACAAAAACCAAATAATGCTATTGACATACGTGAAGATGAAAAACCCAATAATGACTAATGGTTATGCCGCTAGATTAAATTCGTAGCATGCATGCGTACAATTGTACTGTTTTGGGAATCTTACACAAGAAAGAGCATGTATTGATGAAGGGGTTAAGAAAGATAAACATATACAACCATTACAATAATATATTTAGCTTAGTATGATCGATCTGGTCTGGTCTAGTGCTCCAAGTATCATGTAGATATTTTGAGGAGAGACGTATAATAAAAGAATGAATGATTGTTGGACGAACGAATAAAGTGATCAAGAGACGAAAGAATGATTGAAGTGAACAATTAGTAATAGGACTGGTATTACATTGTATGTATGTATGTATGTATGTATGTATGTATGTATGTATGTATGTATGTATGTATGTATGTATGTATGTATGTATGTATGTATGTATGTATGTATGTATGTATGTATGTATGTATGTATGTATGTATGTATGTATATATATATGCGTGTGTGTGTGTGTATGTGTGTGCGTGCGTGTGTGTGTGTGTGTGTGTGTGTTTGTGTGTGTGTATGTGTGTATGTGTGTAAACAGTTAACCATCACTAACGTAGAATGAGTATTAAAATTCATAGATATATGTAAAAGTTTTAGTTTTTCGACCTGGTTTTACATATGTTCTCCGGAATCAAAAATTGTGTATCAATTGACAAAGAAATGTAAACTAAACCAAAAAGAAGTATTAATGTCTGTATTGACGAATTGTGAATAATACTTTTAATTGAAGGACACTTTAAACTTTTGCAATATTTTGTAATAACGCGATTGTATATTTGAACCTCTAAGTAAATGTCAAGTCTTCCATATTGCAGATAACGTTAACAGATAACATTATATAAATGATCTGCAGCTGCACGTGTGACCTAACATAAACAAATAGCACGTGTGACCTAACATAAACAAATAGCACGTGTGACCTAACATAAACAAATAGCACGTGTGATTGAACATAAACAAATAGCACGTGTGATTGAACATAAACAAATAGCACGTGCGATTGAACATAAACAAATAGCACGTGTGACCTAACATAAACAAATAGCACGTGTGATTGAACATAAACAAATGTCGCGTTTCCCCAGCAAAAACAAATGTCTAATGTCAGTGCGTACACATAAACTGTCAGTGCGTACACATAAACTAATGTCAGTACCTACACATAAACTGTCAGTGCGTACACATAAACTAATGTCAGTGCGTACACATAAACTGTCAGTGCGTACACATAAACTAATGTCAGTGCGTACACATAAACTGTCAGTGCGTACACATAAACTAATGTCAGTGCGTACACATAAACTGTCAGTGCGTACACATAAACTAATGTCAGTGCGTACACATAAACTGTCAGTGCGTACACATAAACTGTCAGTGCGTACACATAAACAAATTTCAGTACGTACACATAAACAAATGTCAGTACGTACACATAAACTAATGTCAGTGCGTACACTTACACACATGTCATTGCTTACAAATAAACACATGGCAGCGCGTACACATAAACAAATGTCAGTACGTACACATAAACTAATGTCAGTGCGTACACTTACACACATGTCATTGCTTACAAATAAACACATGGCAGCGCGTACACATAAACAAATGTCAGTGCGTACACATAAACAAATGTCAGTGCGTACATATAAACGAATTTCAGTGCGTACTCATATCAGAGTAGAAGATTTCTGCTTCTAGCATACTGTAGAACATGGAATATTAAGATACTATCACACTAATACTAAGATGGACATGGAGAGTATTTGTAATTCCGTTGTTCCGGAAGACCTTTGTCTACAATGGTCTACCATCGTGAGCATCCTCACGTTACCCCACTATCAACAAATCCCCGACATTTTTATCGAAAAGAGTTTTGGACCAAACCCATTATTAGAGAGATGCTAAATGGTAGACGAGTAGAAACCCTTCACGTGGCTGAAGATTTCAGATGTATGATCAACATGCCAAAAATGTTAATAGAAATGGAATTCAATAATTGGGAATTCAGGTGCGAAAGTGTGTACTAGTGCGATGGTCATAAATAATTACTTTATATTGTCCAAACTTTGAATTTGTTGTGAAAGTTCATCAATATTCCTCGAATCGTTTAAATTTATGCTTATGAGGACTTTAAGAACGAACATGTCAAACAATTTCCGACCAGATTTGCGAATGGTTAAATATACAAAACTATACAAAGCACATGGCCAGTGTTTGAGAAACAAGTGTGTATATCGCATAGAATAATGGACATACACACGTACACATTATTAACAAATGTTAAGAATTGTGAATAGGAACGTAATGCTGATCTCAAGAAAATTATATGCAAACTAATCTTCACAAAAAATCTCGTTTCCCATTTGTATTACTGAAACAAAGTAGGACGCATTGGATATATATGTAAATAGGTAATCAAAGGATGGTTAATTATATCTTGGCACAGAACCAAACACTTCACTCACTATACCATATTTGACCCTTATAAAACTCAATCATGACCATCGACTGAAAGGTTTACATTTGTGTGGCTAACGTCCTCTGCTTCACACACAGCTTAATGACTGATGGACAGTCATCTACCTACATTAAACTTAGAAACTATTTGCTCCAAACAAATTTACGATTTATGAGTAATGTCGACAGCTGTTAATACTTAGTTAGACCCAGTTATAACTTAGTGGTCTTAAACTGAATCACAGCAAAACGGTGGAGAAACCCTACAAGTTTCGTACAATACAATGCAAGAGGAGACAAAGTATATTGATGGTGTGCCCACATATGTGAGGCAAGATAGGTATGTTAGACTTTTATCCGCCAGTCAAACGTAGCATAGGGAACACATTTTGTGTTTGATTCTGGATCGAAAGGATAGCCAGTCTAGGGTCCAGAGCAGCGAGAAGGTGTGCACTGGTTGTGGATGAGGATGACCCTATCAGTTGTGTTTTGACCTTTTTGAAGTTTCTTGAGTATATATTGAGACGAAGCAGACCTTGCTTTTGTTTGTCAACTTGTAAGTAATGCAAATGTTATTGATGATTCGCAGCTACTTGAAGTGACTAAGTAATGCCAGTCAGATAGAAATGTCTGAATAGCAGAACAATTAAATTACGGTGCAGGGGGAATACACATACGCTACGCTCAACAGACTAGGTAATGTTAGCAATTTTCTGTCATATTACAGAAGATTCTACATGTTCTGGAAGTCTGAAGGCTGTGATTGTCGAGGTGTGCTGCTGAAAGGTAGCAGTGGATGAAAATGCCAAGAAGTTGACACGGCAAGTGAAAAATGGATCAAAATGCCAAGAATTTGACACGGCAAATGAAAAATGGATCAAAATGCCAAGAAGTTGACACGGCAAGTGAAAAATGGATCAATGTGCCAAGAAGTTGACACGGCAAGTGAAAAATGGATCAAAATGCCAAGAAGTTGACACGGCAAGTGAAAAATGGATCAAAATGCGAAGAAGTTGACACTGCAAGTGGTAAATGGATCAAAATGCGAAGAAGTTGACACTGCAAGTGAACAATGGATCAAAATGCGAAGAAGTTGACACTGCAAGTGGTAAATGGATCAAACTGCTAAGAAGGTGACACTGCAAGTGAAAAATGGATCAAACTGCGAAGACGTTGACACTGCAAGTGAAAAATAGATCAAAATGCGAAGAAGTTGATACTGCAAGTGGTAAATGGATCAAAATGCTAAGAAGGTGACACTGCAAGGAGGAAATTGCCGAAGATGCGAGGCTGACAGTGGAAAATTACATATTTGATTAATGTTTACTTTTGTCCTTGTCTGGGGATGGGACATTTTAGAACATGTGTTTTTCTGACGGTAGCTTAAGAATATCAAAAAGTATGTACTGCTAGTTAACATAGTTTAAAAATCAATAGGAACATTTCCACTTGTATGTGCGTGCTGATTTAACATTGGTTTTCGTTAATATCCTTCGAAATAAATCGTGAGTGCTGGCCGACGTCATATTCGTACAAAAATTATATATTTATCATTTTCCTAGAGAGAAATTATGACATTGCTGTATGAGTATAAAAAAATGGATCAGATCCCGGAAACGTGTTTGCAAACATGATTTGATATCAATGTGTTTATGTATATTTAATATAATTATTTGTTTACTAGTTTTTTTAAGTCTTTTAACTGCAATTGTAGTGTAATAGTGTTTCCTGGATTTTATATTATCCAAAATGGACTTCGGTTCTCTTTGACCAGATTTATGTTTTTGATTATTTGCGACGTATATAGCTAATAATAGAAGCATTGTATTTATTTGATGGCCTTATTTCAAAATCAGTGTTAAAATTAGCAAGCAAAGATTTTACAAATCATGTTACATGTTTCTCATTTTCAAAATCAGTGTTAATGTTAGCAAGCAAAAT
This sequence comes from Unio pictorum, assembly GCA_030141615.1. Taxonomy (NCBI): domain Eukaryota; kingdom Metazoa; phylum Mollusca; class Bivalvia; order Unionida; family Unionidae; genus Unio; species Unio pictorum. The sequence goes on from JARLTB010000136.1 coordinate 552,962, forward strand.
TTTTACAAATCATGTTACATTTTCCTCATTTTCAAAATTAGTGTTAATGTTAGCAAGCAAAGTTTCTACAAATCATGTTACATTTTTCTCATTTTCAAAATCAGTGTTAATGTTAGCAAGCAAAGTTTTTACAAATAATGTTACATTTTTCTCATTTTCAAAAACAGTGTTAATGTTAGCAAGCAAAGTTTTTACAAATCATGTTACATTTTTCTCAATTTCAAAATCGCTAAGTTGGGTCAAGATCACACCTGGGCGACGTGCTAAGTATCATGTGACAACCTTCCATTGCTTTTGGTAAGATGAACTCAGAAATCTTTTTTGCGTTTATTTTAGTCCTATACCTGATCTTTTGATAAAACCCTTTATCAGTTGTGCCCTAACACTTTAGTCCCCAAGTTGTGCTATGTAATGACCAGTTTGGGCTGAGGGTTTCATTTTCCCCATATTATTGAATTTAAAGTGATTATTTTGACCCTGGAAATGAATACGTGCTCTGAGTATCATTGGGCAAAGACATTTCATGGATTTTATACGAAATTCAAAATGATGAAATAATCGTTTATGTCATTCAACAAGAGAATTTTAATACATCATTACAACAATTATTAACAATTACGTCTTCGACATGGGATTTGAAACTCGATTGACTGATTTGCATTTATATGAATTATGTTTCTAATTTTTTGATTATATTTGAATATATTTCTTTTAACGGCGCTTTCTATTTTCTCCCTTTTTAACTTTTATTCGAGGGGAATATATTATTTGTTAAATTTTACAACGCGTTTTGTCTTCACTCGTATCTCCCTCTAATTGTAAGAGCAAAGACTCTAACATTCTAAACATTATAAATAGTTATTGCAAATATTTCTACTGTAGAGTCAGCAAATCAAAAGTCAGATGTGCATATTAGAAGCCTTGTCTTCATGAACAGTCGCCAAGCATGCCAATGTCGATTGCGTTACATCATGAAGGAGAAAGAGTTGAACAAATTGTCGTAACCAATCAAAATATCAACTGCCATTATCACGTCGCATACTGACCACGTTTTCCTTGTTTATTCATGGGATTTTTTTTGTCTTGCTAACAAAGATTTCTCAACAACACATCTAAGCAAGGACACATGCTTTTACAGCATCTAGGAATGGAAACATGATTTTACAACAGCTAGGCATGAAGAATGATGTTACAGCATATAGGCATGAATACATGATTATACAGCATCATGGCATGGAAACATGATTTTACAGCAGCTAGGCATGGAAACATGATTTTACAGCAGCTAAGCATGAGGACATGCTTTTACAGCATATATGCATGAATAAATGATTATACAGCAGCTAGACATGGAAACATGATTGTACAGCATCTAGGCATGGAAATATTATTTTACAGCATCTAAGCATGAATACATGCTTTTATAGCATCTAGGCATGGATACTTAATTGTTCAGCATCTAGACATGGAGACATGAATTTACAACATCCAGGCATGGACACAAAATTTAACATCATGTTGGCATGGAAACATGAGTTTAGAGCATCTAGGCAGGAGACATGATTTTACAGCATCTAGGCATGAATTCATGACTTTAAAACATCTAGGCATGGGTACATGCTTTTACAGCATCTAGGCATGACGATATGAGTTTAAAGCATTTAGTCATGACGACTTGAGTTTGTACAGCATTTAGGCATGAATACATGATTTTACAGCATCTAGGCATGAAACATGATTTTACAGCATCTAGGCATGGAAACATGATTTTAAAGCATGTAGGCATGGAAACATGAGTTTAGAGCATCTAGGCATGGAGACATGGGTTTACAGTATCTAGGCATGAGTTCGTGATTTTACAGCATCTAGGCATCTGTACACGCTTTTACAGAATCTAGGCATGAATACATGATTTTACAGCATCTAGTCATGGAAATATGATTTGACAGCATCTAGGCATGACGATATGATTCGTGTATTAATTTAGCGGTTTTTGTCATAACAAAACACGCGAAGTTCAAAATGGGTTTTACGACAGGTTTACTATTTTTATGGAAGCATACTAAAACTTATTTGGCTTGAAATCGCCAGAGACTGTCTCAGGCTGTCTTAGCAGATGAATTAGATTTTCATTTACGAACCATATTACAAAATAAATACAACAAAATATGAAACAAAGATTTTAATAAAATAAGCAAATACTTCAAACCGATTCAAGTAGTTCGACTGCCATAATATCTTGTGCTTACTTGTTTCAAATCCAAAGATGCCGATCATTCAGGTAAATATATCTGATTGCCCACGGATCACCAATTGGCTAAGGAACACTATCAAATAGCCTATAAGAGCACATGTAAGACAAATATCCATCTACGGTATGCCGACGCACCGACTAATGAATGCACCGTCGTGACATACCTCCTAAATGAATACAGCATCGGACCATTAGCAAATACTCTTACAAAACTTTTGAAACAGCATCCAAATAGTGTCATTTCTTCTATACAGCATTTTTAAAGCATCGAAAGATTGCCTCTTCCCTTTTACGCCCATGTTGTTCCAGCATCCAAACATTGTCCCATCCTTTTTACAGCCCAGTTAGTACAGTATCGGAAAATTGTCCCATCCATTTTACAGCCCAGTTGGTACAGTATCGGAAAATTGTCCCATCCTTTTTACAGCCCAGTTAGCACAGTATCGGAAAATTGTCCCATCCATTTTACAGCCCAGTTGGTACTGTATCGGAAAATTGTCCCATCATTTTACAGCCCAGTTGGTACAGTATCGGAAAATTGTCCCATCTTTTTTACAGTCCAGTTGGTACGGTATCGGAAAATTGTCCCATCCTTTTTACAGCCCAGTTGGTACAGTATCGGAAAATTGTCCCATCCTTTTTACAGCCCAGTTGGTACAGTATCGAAAAATTGTCCCATCCTTTTTACAGCCCAGTTGGTACGGTATCGGAAGATTGTCCCATCCTTTTTACAGCCCAGTTGGTACGGTATCGGAAAATTGTCCCATCCTTTTTACAGCCCAGTTGGTACAGTATCGGAAAATTGTCCCATCCTTTTTATAGCCCAGTTGGTACGGTATCGGAACATTGTCCCATGCTTTTTACAGCTCAGTTGGTTAAGTATCGGAAAATTGTCCCATCCTTTTTACAGCCCAGTTGGTACAGTATCGGAAAATTGGCACATCCTTGTTACAGCGGTGTTATCACGGCGTCTAAACAAAGTCATATAATATTTACATTTCTGTTATTACAATATCCAAACCGTATCACATCGGCTTAACAGTATGTAATTACAGCATCCAAACGTTGCCAATTCAGTTTATAGCCCTGTTTTGTTTGTATCCAGATGATATATGACTGAATACCATTATCAGAAAATATCGAATTAGACACGAGTAAATGTCGCCATTATATTTTTTTTATGAATAACATAAAAGAAAGTGAATATCAAATGGCGTGATTGGATCATCAGAGAAATTGTTTAGACGCGTATTTAGTCGATTGCACTTACATATCTTTCACTTACAATGTAATTTATAAAGCGTCACTCTAAAACGTCAAATATTGTAAATGTCCCTCGTAGGTGAATCAAATATAGCATAGATCTCTCTAAAATGATGGTAGGTCTGTTCCGGAAAAGAACGTGCCAGTTGTAATACAGAACAATGACAAAAGGAATGTATGAAAACCATATCAAATTATAAACAAGCTATATCTCTGAAAATAGAACAAAGCGCCTACACAGCACTAGAGTAAGATATTTCGCAACGTTTATCTATATATCATGAACCGTTGTATAGTTATACTCCGAAATCGAACGTCTGCGTAATTGATACAGCGACAAAACATTAAATCTATCGTAATTGACACACTTTGAATATAAACAGGTCAATGCAGGCTTCTAATCTAGTAGTTGTACATGTCACTGAGTTGTCCTAACAGGTCAATGCAGGCTTATAATCTAGTAGTTGTACATGTCACTGAGTTGTCCTAACAGGTCAATGCAGGCTTATAATCTAGTAGTTGTACATGTCACTGAGTTGTCCTAACAGGTCAATGCAGGCTTCTAATCTAGTAGTTGTACATGTCACTGAGTTGTCCTAACAGGTCAATGCAGGCTTCTAATCTAGTAGTTGTACATGTCACTGAGTTGTCCTAACAGGTCAATGCAGGCTTCTAATCTAGTAGTTGTACATGTCTGAGTTGTCCTAACAGGTCAATGCAGGCTTCTAATCTAGTAGTTGTACATGTCACTGAGTTGTCCTAACAGGTCAATGCAGACTTCTAATCTAGTAGTTGTACAATCTAGTAGTTGTAATCTAGTAGTAATCTAGTATATTGTCCTAACTGATCTTGAGAATTCCTCCTGAAATCAAGATGGACGGATTCCATTTATTTTCGCCTACAGTGCAAGTAAACTAATAAAGAAGACTCTGTTCATACTTATGTAATTAAATTGCGAAATTAATTCCTACATAATTTTTCTTAGAGAATTATCATGCCATTGTATGTGTCTAGTATAGTTTACACATGGAAGATTACTTACTAAGAGTAAGAAAGATACATGCTTATTTCATTGATTTTAAAAGTCCGTTATCTAGTTGGTGTGTTTCTATTTTCAATGATTATTATTACATACAAACGTTCAAACGTGTCTCATTTATTTGACCTGCCGTTAGACCAGTTCTCAACCTATTCTAAAATTAGATCAACGTATTTGTCTTGTTCAGTTTGATTTACAGATTTGATACACATTTACTGCCATGTTCTATCTTGGCCTGTCTAGAGTGAAATGACTTCAGCAGCAACTTAATTTGACTTATACAATAATACTAATCGTATTCTTCTTCCAACATGTATCGCTATATGTTTAATGTAAATGAGACTCTAATTCGTTTAGCCTTCTCTAAACAAATTTAGGATACGTCCTTGTATTGCGTTTTAATTTCTTTGACAGTAAATGTATCTAGCTTTTCTGGTTTGTGTTACAATACATTATATAACACAGCGGCGTCGCTAGGGTTGGTGTCACGCAGTGCGGTGAACTCATGGTTCACCCCTCCAGACTTCCACCATGGATTTCTTCTTCTTAAAATAAGTCCACATTATAAAAATGACAAGACTAAAAACAAATTTAATTGAAGGTCAGAAGGTAAAAGTATTTAAGAACTGTAACTACGGTAAGTTAATGGGTTTTTTTTACATTAAACTTACTTTATTTAAAATTTTCATATTGGTGTCACCCCTCGTAGATGGCGCAATCAATAAGTTGGAACTTGGTAGGTACCGTTTATGTGTCCATAGTGGAAAATGGGCGTATGTATATGAGCGTGATACGCCGGAAATTCTGTGGATTGACTGGCCTAGGGTCGCGCAGTTAAATATTTCCCAGTTAGTAAGGGAATACTAGTGGAATTTCTATGGCATGGCGGGCTTGCGGTACGGAAATAGGATGATAAAGAAGAAACCATGCTAAGGTGCGGTTAATGGACTCTTGGGCAAGTTGTCTCCTCTGGGTCGCCAATTGATTAGAGCAAAGATTATTAATTATAGCAGACACGGCTTTCTTTCCATTTTACAACTCAAGTTGTATGGAAGTCTTTGGAAATTTGGGGAAAACATATGACTTCCAGCGTGACTCGCGCCAGGGTTTTTACACCGCTCGGTCAAGTGAATACCCCTGTGCGTGTAACAAGAAAATTTCTGGTGACAGCCGTTTGGGATATGAGTGAATAGTTCTGTCATGGGGTGCAATTCGTTCTGTTTTATTATGTATGAAACAGAATATTGTTTCGCATTTGGAAAGAAGAGGAAAGAAATGTTATGGATAGTGCGCCTTTAATTTCGTTTATTGTGATTTCGCGACATTTAGTAAAGGCGAGAGCAGATATAAGCATTTGCTACTGAGAAGGATCTTTAAGAGGAGAACTTATGTTCAGTCAGGACGGAATATTTTATCTAGGATATAATACAGCGATGATACAAGAATTGTATATGTAGTAGGGCGCGCAGATGGCGAGATGTTGAGAGACATTGATGATGGTCGGCTGTGTTAGTATTGACTTATGTTAGAGGGAAGAAATTGGCTGGTTATTATGTTTTTTAAAGTTATTAGTTTACAAGAGCAATTAATAAAAGCAAAAGAACGTGTGTTTGACAACACCTTCTCCCCGCTGTATTTGGTAAATTCATAAACCTTATGCTGTATTTATTGAAATTCAGTAAGGGATTCGGGGGCTTATAATAATAATAATAATAATAATAATAATAACAATAACAACCGCATACAGTTTCATTGGTTTTAAATAGCAATTGGTAGTGTGCTACCAAGTACATCGACACAGGCAAATTGTGAGTATTGAAAGAGTATTATAAATTATTATGATGGCTACAGGCAGAGGTACACCTACCTCATTATTGAATACGCCTTTACCACAGTCTGTGCATTGGCGACTCTTGTCGCCATTGTCGCCTATTGATAGGAGGCAAAGAAAGTTAGTAGACGTAGACAGTGGTGTTCAATGCTATGCGACTTCAACTCCGTGCGAGGCTGATAGTGGCAATGGACGTGCACGTGATGGATGGGCTGAAGATCTGAGGTTCAGAACCATTAAAGAGAGAGCACCTGAGAACGTGAAGGCAGACATTTATGATCGAACCACGTATTCAGTATCCAAGAGAGCGAGTAGTTCGCCTACTGCTTCAGACCATTGACACACTCATTACGGACAAGTTTGACAGATTAAGTACCACCATGGGTCATTTGTTGACAAAATGTTCGAATGGGAGCCGCAGTGAGGTTAAAGAAGTAAAGGAGACGCCAGACTTGCAGTTGACCAAGAGGGTCGAAACTGGAAACACTGAACTCTGTGCTTCTGCGGCTCCAACTAGAAATAAGGCAACAGTTAAAGCAGACATTTATGATGGTTCTCAACCTTATCTCGACTATATGACACATTTCGAACACTGCGCTATGATTAATGAATGGAGCGAAACTGAAAAGGGGTTGCGTTTGCAGCGTGTTTAAGGAGAGACGCTCTCCAAGTCTTAACCGATCTCCAAGTCCAGCCCGGTCAAGTCGAATTTGAGAAATTGAAAACTTCATTGGAAGCTCGCTTTGCGCCTCGTAACCAAGATGAGTACTACAAGGCACAGCTTCGAAGCTGTTTCAGAAAAAAAGGAGAAACGCTCCATGAATTAGGTCAAACGATACAGAGACTGGTTCCTTTGGCATATCCTGGTTGCCCGCCTGATATCCGCGATAGGCTTGCAAAGGACCATTTCTTAGGAGCAGTACAAGATGAAAACCTAAAACTTGAAATTTGGCGGCATCACCCGAGTAGTTTGCAAGAAGCCATCAGAGTAAGGGTTGAATGGGAGGCTTTCCTGCGTGCCGGCGTAAGACAGAAGCCAGTAAGTTCTGCATGTAGAGGCTATGAAGAGTCAGAAGACAATGACGAGGATAACACAAATAGAACTGTAATAGCAAGGTTAGAAGCAAACGTAGAAGAATTAATAAAACAAAATAAGAAGTTGAGTGAAAAGCATCAAGATGCATTAGGTCGTTGGCACGAGTCGGGATATAAGCAACGCGATTCAAGGCGAACAGGGGTCCAGTGTTGGAATTGTAATGGTCGGGGTCATTACCAAAGCGAATGCACCAAGCCTTTAAACAGATACAATGAAAGATGGAGAACAAGAGGCCAAAGAGAGGGAGATTATAGGAGGACAAGAACAGAAAACGCCAAACCTGTACGTTATGTAAACGAGGAGCCGGGACTGTACACGCAATGTTGTGTTAATGTAGTGGAGCTCACTTTGCTAGCAGACACAGGCGCTGCTGTTTCGATCATCAGCAAGAGGCGGTATGAAGCACTTGGTCATCTAAAGCCAAAACTCGACGCCGTGGATAGTCAACTAATCAGTGCATTAAGTAACAAAATTGAAACATATGGTCAGGCTGAATTTTGCATTGCTTGGACAGGTGTCAGAAGGCGACATGTTTTCGTTGTAGCTGACATTAGGCCCGATGGAATACTTGGGTTAGATTTTTTCGGCTGCATAAGTGCGATATTAGTATTACGCAGTGTACACTGCAGATGCAGGGACTAAAACTCCCATGCCACTTTGCGGGGTCTATGGGCTGTCATCGTATCACCTTAGCTGAAACCATCATTGTCCCGGCAGAGACGGAAATTATTACGCGAGGTTGGATGGCGAATGTTGGTTGTGGGAAGCTAGCTACAGAGTCAGTGCTTGAGCCTCTATCGATGTTTAGGCATGAAACTAAAATCCTTGTCGCGCGAGTCATCATTAAGACGATGGACGGAACAGTGCCAATACGGTTGCTAAACCCGACTAAAGAGGTGGTAAACTTGCAGGCTGGTGTTTGTTGTGCTGAAGCCAGTGCGGCCCTATCGACACAAATTGTCGAAAGTCAGAAACCGGATTCGAACAGCAGTCTGCCTTCACATTTAACTGAATTGTTTGAGAAATCAAATGTCCATTTGACTCCGGATCAAGCACGCGACCTAAGCAAACAATTAAATGAATTTTGCACAGTGTTTGCTAAAGATGATGACGACTTGGGCAGAACAAACTTGATCAAGCACACTGTCAAGACGGGCAATACCGCGCCAATTCGAGTCCCACCTAGAAGATTACCGTTCCAGCTCCGACAAGAGATTGACATACAAGTTGACGACATGCTAAGAAAAGGGGTTATAGAACCGTCTGTAAGCCCTTGGGCTGCCCCAGTGGTCTTAGTAGCTAAAAAGGATGGGAAGAAAAGGTTTTGCGTGGACTATAGGGCGCTAAATGCAGTTACAGAGAAGGATGCGTACCCTCTTCCTAGAATTGATGATAGTCTCGATTCACTGTCAGGTATGAGCTGGTTCTCCACATTAGATATGATGTCAGGGTACTGGCAAGTAGAAATTGAGCAGGCAGATCGGCCTAAGACAGCGTTTGCAACGCGAAGGGGTCTCTATCAGTTTAAAGTCATGTCGTTCGGTTTATGCAACGCGCCTGGGACCTTTGAACGACTTGTGGAAGCCGTCTTAGCCGGGTTGCAATATGAAGTTTGTCTAATTTACCTCGACGACGTTATAGTTTTCGGGAGCACGTTCAAGCAGTTGCTTGAAAGACAAGCACGCGTCTTTACCCGTCTTCTAGGGGCTGGCCTAAAGTTGAAACCCAGCAAATGTACACTATGTGCGAGAGAAGTTAGGTATTTTGGTCACACTATTTCAGCGGCTGGAGTTGCAACTGATCTTGAGAAAGTGGCAGCTGTTTTGAAATGGCCTACTCCAAAATCAATTACTGCAGTGCGGAGGTTCCTAGGGTTTTGCAGTTATTATAGGCGGTACGTAAGAAACTTTGCCGATATTGCAGCTACCTTACATCTGCTAACGACAAAGAATTCAGTTTTTCACTGGACAGAAGAACATCAGGCGGCATTCGAAAAATTACGTAAAGCGCTTTCCTCTGCACCAGTGTTGGCTGTACAAGACTTCAATAGCCCCTTTATACTCGACACAGATGCGAGTGGTGAAGCCATAGGTGCTGTCTTGTCCCAGAACATAGATGGCAAAGAAAGAGTGGTAGCTAACGCTAGTCGGTGTCTGGACAGGACAGAACGTCAGTACTGTGTCACTCGTCGTGAGCTGTTGGCTGTCGTACATTTTATTCGTCACTTTAAGACATACCTTTATGGCAGAAATTTCAAGGAACGCACTGACCACAGTAGCCTGCGGTGGCTCATCAGCTTCAAAGAGCCTGAGGGACAGTTGGCCCGTTGGTTGGAGCAGTTATCAGAATATGATTTTGTGATAGAACATCGCCCTGGAACCCGACATGCCAATGCTGATGGTTTGAGTCGTTTACCTTGCAACGGGTGCAAATATTATAGCAAATGTAGCGTGGGATTATCTGCTATACGGCTAGACAGTGGGATACATTTTGGAGGGATACAGAGACAAGATGCTACGTTGTCACAAATCATTAGTTGGGTTGAGAGGCAGCAACGCCCCGCATGGGAAGAGGTATCTGGGAATAGCGCAGAAGTTAAGGCGTTATGGGGGACATATAAATTATTAGAAATGTCAGACGGGATACTAGTGCGAGTTTGGCTAGCCCGTTCTGGCAAGCCAGTCTAAAGGTTCATCGTTGTACCATACAGTTGGCGACATGACGTCCTAAAACAATGTCATGATGGAGCCGCGGGGGGACATTTAGGTGTCGACAAAACCCTCAGTAAAGTGCGTCAACGTTACTATTGGCCCGGTATGCGGAATTATATACGTGACTACTGTGCGACATGCTCCGTTTGCGCTCAGCATAAAAGCCCAAAGCAGAAGCGCCGGGCGAAACTTCAGGGCATATCGGCTGGTGAAGCAAGAGAGCTAGTAGCCTTGGATATTTTAGGACCCCTTACGAAGACAGACGAAGGCAATGCATATATCCTGGTAATTGGAGATCATTTCACTAAGTGGATAGAGGCGGTGCCTCTGCCTAATATTGAGGCCATCACGGTTGCAAGAGCGTTGTTGGATAATTTTATTTGTAGATTTGGTGTACCTCGTGTACTATTATCTGACCAAGGCCGACAGTTTGAAAGTGCCGTATTCAAAGAGCTCTGTGTAATGTTAGGGATTAAGAAAACGCGAACGTCTCCCTATCATCCGCAATGTAATGGGATGGTGGAACGGTATAACAGAACTTTATGCCAGATGCTTGCAGCATATGTAGATGATAAACCAGAAAACTGGGACCAGTACCTTTCTCTTACGAGCATGGCCTATCGTGCATCTGAGCACACTTCCTCTGGATTCACCCCAAACAAGCTGATGCTGGGTAGGGAAGTGATTCTCCCTACAGATCTTTTAGTAGGCAAAACACCAGACGAGGCCCCAAAGGATCTGCCTCGATTTGTGGCAAATTATAGACATGCAATGTGGGAGGCCAACGAAGAAACACGAAAACAATTAGGCACAGTTATTCGGCATCAGAAAGTCGCCTATGATCTTAAGGTTCACGGCCAGTCTTTTAGTGATGGTGACATGGTGTGGTTGCACCAGACACTAAGAAAGAAAGGTAAATCACCTAAACTTATGGTCAAATGGACTGGACCGTGGCGAATTGCAAAGAAGATAACGGATGTTACATACCTGATTGCACGGACCAATCATAAGGCGACTCAGATTGTTCACTTCAACCGACTAAAACCATGCTTGGTGCGACCTGAGTGTGAACACCAAAACACCGATGGCCAGGAAAATATGCGCGATAGCGGTGATGAAACCGAGAAGGAAGAAGAGGAATCACCATATCCAATTACAGCCCAAAGGGCCAAGTTAATGGAACAAAGAAGGGCGCGACGAAGAAACTATGCTGTGTTGTACTAAGGTTGATACATACATTGTAAATGAGTTCAGATATGTCATGTGCTAGTAGCACTGACAATGAGTAAAACTCCAAAATCTGATATAAGCGTCATACACTGGTAGAAACGGCAAATAAAAGTTATCAATGGGTGGATAATAATTTTTCCCCGTGATTATTACATGGATGGGTTGAGACATATTGTCAACGGGTGACATCAAACGCCGCGCAGTTAAAATTAAATCAGAATGCGCCCAAAGGCTATGTAAATAGTGTGATTATTTGTTTTATATTTTCAAATTCTGTGACGACAGATGTCGGTCTTGCTTCGTGTTTTATTGTTGTATGTATTAGTTGGATAAATTTGTAATAATGTGGTGTTAGAGCAGGAAAGTTCTATAAGCTGGTTGCTGCAAGGAACCAGGTGGTAAATTAGGTCTAGTTGTTTGAATTGTGCTTGGAGCGTAACATGGCTAATTTAAGGAGAGAAAAGGGTATTATGTATGGCTGTCTGGAGGTTGTTGGACTGTGTTTTGCTTCTTTTTATTTTTGTGTTGCTGTAGGGTACGGTTCAGTGGTGAAAAGATGATTGAAAAGGCAGTGTCAAGTCTAGCGTTCTGTTAGTGACAATATGGTTGCGCCAGTTGGGCGTTGAAGTCATGGTTGACTTATTTTTGAGGTTCTTAAGAGGACGTGGATCATTTGAAGAACGCATTCTCTAACCTCGTGGGGAGTACAGGACGGATCCTGTATTTTGTTTGTCATTGAACTGTTAGCGACTTGCCAGATGAGAATTGATTTATACAGAGTACATTAAGAAAGAAGGAAAAGATCGTCTACATGCATCTTTATGATCATGCATGGTCCAGTGAGGTTTTCATTATGCATAGTTTGACTTATCTGCATGAATGGAATGGTGTCAATTTGGAAAACTGTGAAGGACAATTCAAAGCACGTGTTAATTATTTAGCAGCATAAAGAAATGGTGGTGCACACCACAATTATAGTTGAATCGTTATGTGATAGTGTTCCAAACTTTTGCGTTTGGGGATAGGTTTTCTTAGGGTTTTAGGTCACAACAGGTGTGGAATTTGTAGTGAATTAACAGTGAGAAAATAGGATCGTCTGGCACAGACTGAGTTGAAAAATATTTGGGCATTGAAGTCATGGTTGACTTGTTGGAGGTTAGTAAGAGAAGGTGTCTCTGAAGAACGCAGTCTCTAACCTCGTGATGTGTACAGGTGTATCAAGGTCTATTGGGAGAACGTGTGTCCTGGTGGAAACGCAATCTCCAGACCAGAGTTGTAATGTAAAGAGGAATGGTTCTGTGTGACATTTGTTGTCTGTTGTTAGAGACCTATGCTTAGAGAAGTGTGTTTATTACAGTCAATTTCGAGGAGTTCGTGAGGGAGTTTGAACACGACTAAGTGGTTGAAACATTATTTCAGGTTGGATTCAACTTGATTAAACTTTTGTATAGGTTTTGTTGTTGTATATAATCATATTGGTAATCGTTTATCGGGTGTGGGGTTGATTTTAGAAAGAAAAAAAAATCAAATTGCGATTTAGACCACAGAAATATGACGTTTGTGTCACTCGTGGACGAGTGATCTTTTAAAGTCGGGGGTAATGTAATAAATTTGGAGTATGTGTATTTGACAGCATCCCGTTTTTAATTTGTGCGAGTATTTGGTCTTCGGTGCCATGGAATCATTACTAGCCCGAAATAGTTAGCCAGTTAGTAGGGGAATACTAGTGTAATTTCTATGGCATGACAAGCTGTTGATAATGAAGATAAACTATGCAAAGGTGCAGTTAATGGACTTTTGGGCAAGTTGTCTCATCTGAGTCGCCAATTGATTAGAGCAAAAGATTATTAAATATAGCAGACAGGTCTCTCTTTCCATTTTACAACTCAAGTTGTATGGAAGTCTTTGGAAATTTGGGGAAAACATATGACATCCAGCGTGACTCGCGCCAGGGGTTTGACACCGCTCGGTCAAGTTAATACCCCTGTGCGTGTAACAATATTAAGTAAAGGTGCTGAGGCGGCATTATAAAACGATCCTATAGTAGCCGTATAACCTTGAAAGCGATTACTGCGGATAGAACCGCCTAAACACCAAACATATGGAAAAAGCAACACCCCACCCACAAGATAAACAAACCGACGATAACATAAATAAACAAATATACAGAGATGTATGAAGATAGGTGGGAAAACTTTCTTCAGAAGAAGAAAACGCCTCCACACCCAAGAAAGAAATTGGCTCAACTGACACCACAGTCACTAGCAGAGAATCCTTACGCTAGCAGCTGATGCGAAAGCATTGCGATTGGCTGGAAAGCACGGGAATAAATACCTGTAAATGTATTGGCTATAGGCAGCGCTTCATGCGACAAATCTGGCGGGAAATTTTAGACCCAATATCACACTGATGCTGGCCACTTTCGTGTCTTTGTATTGAGCATAAATCATATTAGTCAAATAGACCTTTGCTATGTATTTACAGCATAACATAATTATTTGGACCTATAGCGTAAATGTGCTAAGAAATCGAACAATGAGACATTGCGTATAATACAGAACTTTAGTTTTGAGGCTGAAATCGCCATAAACAGAAATACATGTAATATGGCTTGCTGCATTCTGGCAGCTACAAACAAGTGGTTGGTTCAAAGAACAAAATTGTCCAGCATAAAAAAGAAGCTATAAATATTAAACAAAATTAAACAGATGAATTATGTAGTACCAGAACAGTATAGCACCATCATGCTCCCCGTAGTAAGGATATATTCATCATGTATAGAGAATTGGAAATGAACTTGAAACGGAGGCGCGTACTTGCAAAATGAGCTGTTGGTCTTCAAGAGCTGTTAGAATATCCTCATACGCTACTGACAGTCGAAAAGGCAGTTAGACACATATTAATCAAGGTCGAGTGAATGATATCCTAGCAAAGCACTGTCGACGCCCAGGGTTCTATGTCTATGAAACCCACAAGACCGTAAAAACGAATTGGCACACACGGCATAATGCTGATCGTTAGAAAAAGTGATTTAAGGGTTTTCAAAGCTGACACCTTTTAGTCTAACCTTATGTATTTTAAATGCATCCGATCTCCAGCAGGGGCAACATCACTCACGATGTAATCATGTCCTCAAATGAGTATGCTTGTTTGTCGGATCTCTTTGATCAATATTGATATTATTTGGCAATGATTAAACTATTTAAATTACAATTACCACCAGGTGTAGAACTACAACTTATTCTATCTGATTCAATTGGGGCGATATATACATTCAAATGTCATGGAATGGTATGCTGTTTATAAATTGCTTGCGTTGACAATACTATTGGAAAGTTTTATTAAATCTGATCAAAGATAGTTGAATATGTATACGCTATTCTCTTCCAACATATTAGATATGGCTATTTTTCAGGCACTGTGAACATCATTGATAATATATGAAATGATTGAATGCTCACGTGGAATACTTAGAGGAGTTGTCTTTGCGATTTATATCTTCATGTGAAATGACTGTGTTCTCTGGTATGTCAATGTAATATACAACAGAAAGTTATGATGTTTAATTGACTTTTCAGCTCTACATGGCTGTATTTGTGGTCAGTTTATATTTTGTAGATACTAAATATAGCTTAGAAAACAATGACGATAATGTAACATTTATACATTTTTTTTGTGTATTTGTTTAATTTTATTTGCGATGTTGTGTGTGTGTGTGGGGGGTGGGGGGTTCTTCGGTGGTGTTGCTGTTTTCTTCAGGTTTTGTTTAGTTATTGTTCGTTTTGTAAGTTTGTAAGCAAGCAAAGTTTTCATTTCTGGTTATGTGTGATTTAGTTGCTAATCGATTATTACTGAAATGATACTGTATCAAACATATATGAATTTCTTCAGCTGGAATCAGCGTGGTCTCGAGGTAACCTTATGAGTTCGGTTTCTTAATTGTTGTATATAGGTGTTACGAAATGAACATAGTGCCTGTATATTGTATATAGTTATTAACATGTCTGATAAACTTCTTCCGAATCGGCTAAAAAAGGACGTCACGATGGTAAGAGTTGATACTACATACATCAACATTGCAACATTGCAAAACAAATATCATGTTTTTACAGTAATTTATTAGGACTCACCTGTATATGTATCGCTTGTATTTTAGAAATACCTTACTCCCTTATGATTTATTTTATCGCCAGTAAACGACAGCGTTATTGCACCTAAATATATTAAATATACCAAGGCAAGCAAATAATTGGAAATGTGCCTATGTATGTGGCCAGGATAAGTATATCTTAATGAGGTAATACGATACGTTGCAGGCAGCAATTCACTACTCTATTGTAGAATCTGCAAATTCGGTTAATAAGGTTTACGTTTTAATTTAAGGATATCACATTGTTTGGCGTATACTTAATTTGTCATGTTTCTTTTTATTTCTTTGTTTCTATTTTGTGTTCTTTTTATTAATTAGGCACTTATTAAGGACATGTTTACTCACACTGTTTTCATAATTTATTTTGATTATTCTTTCGCCAAATGGAATGATTTGTACTAGATTAATGTGTATTACTTTGCCGATAAGTACTAAACAATATATGTGATCTAGGCCCTGTTTCTCTATAAATAAATACATGGTCTTAAACAATATGAAAACAAAGCCAGACTGGTTATCACCCAACATCGTATTCTATAATCTTTTTGGACATTTTAGAATAGTTTGTATTTATTTTTGAGAATCCATTTGTAATCGTGCAACATTTAGTGTGACCGTTAAATTACTAACACACTCTAAATACAGCAATTTAAGTAGTGTAACATTTAATATGACCGTCAGTTAACTACGACACGATTTAAATACTATAACTTAACTAGTGTATCATTTATTGTGACGATAAGTTTACTACCACGCTTTAAATACTATAACTTAACTAGTGTATCATTTATTGTGACCATCAGTTTACTACCACGCTTTAAATACTATAACTTAACTAGTGTATCATTTATTGTAACCATCAGTTTACTACAACACTTTAAATACAGGAACTTAACTAGTGTATCATTTATTGTGACCATCAGTTTACTACCACGCTTTAAATACAGGAACTTAACAAGTGTATCATTTATTGTGACCATCAGTTTACTACCACACTCTAAATACAGGAACTTAACTAGTGTATCATATATTGTGACCATCAGTTTACTACCACGCTTTAAATACAGGAACTTAACTAGTGTATCATTTATTGTGAATATCAGTTTACTACCACACTCTAAATACAGGAACTTAACTAGTGTATCAATTATTGTGACCATCAGTTTACTACCACTCTTTAAATACTATAACTTAACTAGTGTATCATTTATTGTGACCGTCAGTTTACTACCACACTCTAAATACAGGAACCTAACTAGTGTATCATTTATTGTGACCATCAGTTTACTACCACGCTTTAAATACTATAACTTAACTAGTGTATCATTTATTGTGACCATCAGTTTACAACCACACTCTAAATACAGGAACTTAACTAGTGTATCATTTATTGTAACCATAAGTTTACTACCACACTCTAAATACAGGAACTTAACAAGTATATCATTTATTGTGACCATCAGTTTACTACCACACTCTAAATACAGGAATTTAACTAGTGTATCATTTATTATAACCATAAGTTTACTACCACACTCTAAATACAGGAACATAACTAGTGTATCATTTATTGTGACCATCAGTTTACAACCACGCTTTAAATACAGGAACTTAACTAGTGTATCATTTATTGTGACCATCAGTTTACTACCACGCTTTAAATACAGGAAATTAACTAGTGTATCCTTTATTGTGACCATCAGTTTACAACCACACTCTAAATACAGGAACATAACTAGTGTATCATTTATTGTGACCATCAGTTTACTACCACACTCTAAATACAGGAACATAACTAGTGTAACATTTATTGTAACCATCAGTTTACTACCACACTCTAAATACAGGAACTTAACTAGTGTATCATTTATTGTAACCATCAGTTTACTACCACACTCTAAATACTATAACTTAAGTAGTGTATCATTTATTGTAACCATCAGTTTACTACCACGCTTTAAACACAGGAACTTAACTAGTGTATCATTTATTGTGACCATCAGTTTACTACCATGCTTTAAATACTATAACTTAACTAGTGTATCATTTATTGTGACCATCAGTTTACTACAACACTCTAAATACAGGAACCTAACTAGTGTATCATTTATTGTGACCATCAGAATACTACCATGCTTTAAATACTATAACATAACTAGTGTTTCATTTATTGTGACCATCAGTTTACTACCACGCATTAAATACTATAACATAACTAGTGTATCATTTATTGTAACCATCAGTTTACTACCACGCTTTGAACACAGGAACTTAACTAGTGTATCATTTATTGTGACCATCAGTTTAATACCACGCTTTAAATACTATAACTTAACTAGTGTATCATTTATTGTGACCATCAGTTTACTACCACGCTTTAAATACTATAACTTAACTAGTGTATCATTTATTGTAACCATCAGTTTACTACCACACTCTAAATCCAGGAACTTAACTAGTGTATCATTTATTGTAACCATCAGTTTACAACCACACTCTAAATACAGGAACTTAACTAGTGTATCATTTATTGTGACCATCAGTTTACTACCACACTCTAAAAACTATAACTTAACTAGTGTATCATTTATTGTAACCATCAGTTTACTACCACACTCTAAATACTATAACTTAACTAGTGTATCATTTATTGTGACCATCAGTTTACTACCAAACTCTAAATACTATAACTTAACTAGTGTATCATTTATTGTGATCATCAGTTTACTACCACACTCTAAATACTATAACTTAACTAGTGTATCATTTATTGTAACCATCAGTTTACTACCACAATCTAAATACAGGAACTTAACTAGTGTATCATTTATTGTGATCATCAGTTTACTACCACGCTTTAAATACAGGAACTTAACTAGAGTATCATTTATTGTGATCATCAGTTTAATACCACGCTTTAAACACTATAACTTAACTAGTGTATCATTTATTGTGACCATCAGTTTACTACCACACTCTAAATACTATAACTTAACTAGTGTATCATTTATTGTGACCATCAGTTTACTACCACACTCTAAATACTATAACTTAACTAGTGTATCATTTATTGTGACCATCAGTTTACTACCACGCTTTAAATACTATAAATTAACTAGTGTATCATTTATTGTGACCATCAGTTTACTACCACACTCTAGACACTATAACTTAACTAGTGTATCATTTATTGTAACCATCAGTTTACTACCACGCTTTGAAAACAGGAACTTAACTAGTGTATCATTTATTGTGACCATCAGTTTACTACCATGCTTTAAATGCTATAACTTAACTACTGTATCATTTATTGTGACCATCAGTTTACTACCACGCTTTAAATACTATAACTTAACTAGTGTATCATTTATTGTGAAGATCAGTTTACTACCACACTCTAAATACTATAACTTAACTAGTGTATCATTTATTGTGACCATCAGTTTACTACCACACTTTAAATACAGGAACTTAACTAGTGTATCATTTATTGTGACCATCAGTTTACTACCACACTCTAAATACTATAACATAACTAGTGTATCATTTATTGTAACCATCAGTTTACTACCACGCTTTGAACACAGGAACTTAACTAGTGTATCATTTATGTGACCATCAGTTTACTACCATGCTTTAAATACTATAACTTAACTAGTGTATCATTTATTGTGACCATCAGTTTACTACCACACTCTAAAGACAGGAACTTAACTAGTGCATTATTTATTGTGACCATCAGTTTACTACCACACTCTAAATAATATAACTTAACTAGTTTATCATTTATTGTGACCATCAGTTTACTACCACACTCTAAATACTATAACTTAACTAGTGTATCATTTATTGTGACCATCAGTTTACTACCACACTCTAAATACTATAACTTAACTAGAGTATCATTTATTGTAACCATCAGTTTACTACCACACTCTAAATACAGGAACATAACTAGTGTATCATTTATTGTGACCATGAGTTTACTACCACGCTTTAAAAACTATAACTTAACTAGTGTATCATTTATTGTGACCATCAGTTTACTACAACACTCTAAATACTATAACATAACTAGTGTATCATTTATTGTGAATATCAGTTTACTACCACGCTTTAAATACAGGAACTTAACTAGTGTATCATTTATTGTGAATATCAGTTTACTACCACACTCTAAATACAGGAACTTAACTAGTGTATCATTTAGTGGGACCATCAGTTTACTACCACGCTTTAAATACTATAACTTAACAACTGTATCATTTATTGTAACCATCAGTTTGCTACCACACTCTAAATACAGGAACTTAACTAGTGTATCATTTAGTGTGACCATCAGGTTACTACCACACTCTAAATACAGGAACTTAACTAGTGTATCATTTATTGTAACCATCAGTTTACTACCACACTCTAAATACTATAACTTAACTAGTGTATCATTTATTGTAACCATCGGTTTACTACCACACTCTAAATACTATAACTTAACTAGTGTATCATTTATTGTAACCATCAGTTTACTACCACACTCTAAATACTATAACTTAACTAGTGTATCATTTATTGTAACCATCGGTTTACTACCACACTCTAAATACTATAACTTAACTAGTGTATCATTTATTGTGACCATCAGTTTACTACCACACTCTAAATACTATAACTTAACTAGTGTATCATTTATTGTAACCATCGGTTTACTACCACACTCTAAATACTATAACTTAATTAGTGTATCATTTATTGTGACCATCAGTTTACTACCACACTCTAAATACACGAACATAACTAGTGTATCATTTATTGTGACCATCAGTTTACTACCACACTCTAAATACAGGAACTTAACTAGTGTATCATTTATTCTGAATATCAGTTTACTACCACGCTTCAAATACGGGAACTTAACTAGTGTATCAATTATTGTGACCATCAGTTTACTACCACACTCTAAATACAGGAACTTAACTAGTGTACCATTTATTGTAACCATAAGTTTACTACCACACTCTAAATACAGTAACTTAACTAGTGTATCATTTATTGTGACCATAAGTTTACTACCACACTCTAAAAACAGGAACATAACTAGTGTATCATTTATTGTGACCATCAGTTTAGTACCACGCTTTAAATACAGGAACTTAATTAGTGTATCATTTATTGTGAATATCAGTTTACTACCACGCTTTAAAAACAGGAACTTAACTAGTTTATCATTTATTGTAACCATCAGTTTACTACCACACTCTAAATACAGGAACTTAACTAGTGTATCATTTATTGTAACCATAAGTTTACTGCCAAACTCTAAATACAGGAACTTAACTAGAATATCATTTATTGTGACCATCAGTTTACTACCACGCTTTAAATACAGGAACTTAACTAGTGTATCATTTATTGTGAATATCAGTTTACTACCACGCTTTAAATACCGGAACTTAACTAGTGTATCATTTATTGTGACCATCAGTTTACTACCACACAATAAATACAGGAACATAACTAGTGTATCATTTATTGTGACCATCAGTTTACTACCACACTCTAAATACAGGCACTTAACTAGTGTATCATTTATTGTGAATTTCAGTTTACTACCACGCTTTAAATAAAGGAACTTAACTAGTGTATCATTTATTGTGACCATCAGTTTACTACCACACTCTAAATACAGGAACTTAACTAGAGTATCATTTATTGTAACCATAAGTTTACTACCACATTCTAAATACAGGAACTTAACTAGTCTATCATTTATTGTGACCATCAGTTTACTACCACACTCTAAATACAAGAACTTAACTAGTGTATCATTTATTGTGACCATCAGTTTACTACCACGCTTTAAATACTATAACTGAACTAGTGTTTCATTTCTTGTGACAATCAATTTACTACCACACTCTAAATACTATAACTTAACTAGTATATCATTTATTGTGACCATCAGTTTACTACCACGCTTTAAATACTATAACTTAACTAGTGTATCATTTATTGTGACCATCAGTTTACTACCACACTCTAAATACAGGAACATAACTAGTGTATCATTTATTGTGACCATCAGTTTACTACCACACTCTAAATACAGGAACTTAACTAGTGTATCATTTATTGTGAATAAGTTTACTACCACACTCTAAATACAGCAACTTAACTAGTGTATCATTTATTGTAACCATAAGTTTACTACCACACTCTAAATACAGGAACTTAACTAGTGTATCATTTATTGTAACCATAAGTTTACTACCACACTCTAAATACAGGAACATAACTAGTGTATCATTTATTGTGACCATCAGTTTACTTCGACGCTTTAAATACTATAACTTAACTAGTGTATCATTTATTGTGACCATCAGTTTACTACCACACTCTAAATACTATAACTTAACAAGTGTATCATTTATTGTGACCATCAGTTTACTACCACGCTTTAAATACTATAAATTAACTAGTGTATCATTTATTGTGACCATCAGTTTACTACCACACTCTAGACACTATAACTTAACTAGTGTATCATTTATTGTAACCATCAGTTTACTACCACGCTTTAAACACAGCAACTTAACTAGTGTATCATTTATTGTGACCATCAGTTTACTACCATGCTTTAAATACCATAACTTAACTAGTGTATCATTTATTGTGACCGTCAGTTTACTACCATGCTTTAAATACTTTAACATAACTAGTGTTTCATTTATTGTGACCATCAGTTTACTACCACGCTTTAAATACTATAACATAACTAGTGTACCATTTATTGTGACCATCAGTTTACTACCACGCTTTAAATACTATAACTTAACTAATGTATCATTCATTGTAACCATCAGTTTACTACCACACTCTAAATACAGGATCTTAACTAGTGTATCATTTATTGTAACAATCAGTTTACTACCACACTCTAAATACTATAGCTTAACTAGTGTATCATTTATTGTAACCATCAGTTTACTACCACACTCTAAATACTATAACTTAACTAGTGTATCATTTATTGTAACCATCAATTTAATACCACACTCTAAATACTATAACTTAACTAGTGTATCATTTATTGTGACCATCAGTTTACTACCACACTCTAAATACAGGAACTTAACTAGTGCATCATTTATTGTGATCATCAGTTTACTACCACGCTTTAAATACAGGAATTTAACTAGTGTATCATTTATTGTGACCATCAGTTTACTACCAAGCTTTGAATACTATAACTTAACTAGTGTATCATTTATTGTTACCATCAGTTTACTACCACACTCTAAATACTATCACGTAACTAGTGTATCATTTATTGTGACCATCAGTTTACTACCACGCTTTAAATACTATAAATTAACTCTTGTATCATTTATTGTGACCATCAGTTTACTACCACACTCTAAATACTATAACTTAACTAGTGTATCATTTATTGTAGCCATCAGTTTACTACCACGCTTTAAACACAGGAACTTAACTAGTGTATCATTTATTGTGACCATCAGTTTACTACCATGCTTTCAATACTATAACTTAATTAGTGTATCATTTATTGTGACCATCAGTTTACTACCACACTCTAAATACTATAACTTAACTAGTGTATCATTTATTGTGACCATCAGTTTACTACCACACTCTAAATACAGGAACTTAACTAGTGTATAATTTATTGTGACCATCAGTTTACTACCACACTCTAAATACTATAACTTATCTAGTGTATCATTTATTGTAACCATCAGTTTACTACCACGCTTTAAATACTATAACTTAACTAGTTAACTATGTCTTAGTCTTGTTTATCTTAGGAAACTGGTGCAAGCATTTTCATTACGCTGTGTATGCTCGGAGCCCTGAAATATAAACTAGTTATAAGACCAATGTGTGGGACATGTATTATTTATGTGGGGAATATCCTTGATTCGTTTCACTTGCTGAGCGTTGCATTTATAGCTTGTAGAAATATATTTTGGAGAAGATAATACCGTTATTTAAATTTAATAGTAAAGATAATACCGTTATTCAAATTTAATAGTAACGATAATACCGTTATTCAAATTTAATAGTAACGATAATACCGTTATTTAAATTTAATAGTAAAGATAATACCGTTATTCAAATTTAATAGTAACGATAATACCGTTATTCAAATTTAATAGTAACGATAATACCGTTATTCAAATTTAATAGTAACGATAATACCGTTATTCAAATTTAATAGTAACGATAATACCGTTATTCAAATTTAATAGTAACGATAATACCGTTATTCAAATTTAATAGTAACGATAATACCGTTATTCAAATTTAATAGTAACGATAATACCGTTATTCAAATTTAATAGTAACGATAATACCGTTATTCAAATTTAATAGTAACGATGGCACTTCAGTCTACTGTGAAGTTAATCCGACTGAAATAACCAGAATAAAATGTATCGTTTATATATATATATATATATATATATATATATATATATATATATATATATATATATATATATATATATATATATATATGTATATGTATATATATATATATATAAACAAAACATAACATCAGTTGCAAATATTAGTGTCGTCTGAATATAGTTGAATACAGTTATATTCTTAAGGTACCTTTCGGTGTCTGGACCTTCTTTGCTAGTGCAGTTCACGTACATTTTCTTGTAGACAATTCTCCAGGCTAATCAATAAGTGTAAACATTTCCTCAAGAAATTTTCACCCAATCAAACATCAACAAGAACTTTAAATAAAACCCACACTGTACAGCTACATTCACACCAGAGTTGATATTTTGATATGTTGAAAATAATCTTTAAACCTTGCCTTAATAGCGATTTCCAAAGACGTGTTCGCCAAACCGAATCCAAAACATGGTTATCATAAATAAAGGAATCATGTAATTGAATTGCAGGCACGTAGAATACTCTTTTTTTTCTTATGAGGACAGTTAATGGTTGTTCACGATTCCGAATCCATCTTATTTAAGATTATGTTTATTTAATGCAAGGAAGCAGCATATCGTTTGGTGCTTCTTCCACGTTTGTAATGACGGGATACGAGTTATCTTTGATATACGGTTGCTTGCTCGAGTGCAGCAAATACACTCGATCTATAAATCTTTGCTACACATTGAAATTCTACAAATCAATTTGATCTATTAGATCTATAAATTTTAAGTTATATAACTTCAATAGCCAGACAGTCTTCAATTGAGTTTATGCTTCAAGTTATGTCAAATATAGAATGCAATAAATGAGACAAACGTTGCAAATATTAACCATATTTACTAAATTTCAATTTCTTCAGAAAACGAATCAAGAAATCCAAAGTACTACTAGTATTAAAATGAAAATTAACATTGGGAAAAAAATTAAGGAAAAGATGAATATTGCCACTTAAAACTAAACACGTCGAGCAGAAGAAAAGAATCGGTTTACCAAGTTGTATAGTATATGTACGTGCAGTCCGGCTTTGATGTAAAGTAATCTAATTATTAGGTAATAGTATGTATAATCAGTATGGGTCTTCTGTAACATTATTGACTTATTAGGTAATAGTATGTATAATCAGTATGGGTCTTCTGTAACATTATTGACTTATTAGGTAATAGTATGTATGATCAGTATGGGTCTTCTGTAACATTATTGACTTATTAGGTAATAGTATGTATAATCAGTATGGGTCTTCTGTAACATTATTGACTTATTAGGTAATAGTATGTATAATCAGTATGGGTCTTCTGTAACATTATTGACTTATTAGGTAATATTATGTATAATCAGTATGAGTCTTCTGTAACATTATTGACTTATTAGGTAATAGTATGTATAATCAGTATGGGTCTTCTGTAACATTATTGACTTATTAGGTAATATTATGTATAATCAGTATGGGTCTTCTGTAACATTATTGACTTATTAGGTAATAGTATGTATAATCAGTATGGGTCTTCTGTAACATTATTGACTTATTAGGTAATAGTATGTATAATCAGTATGGGTCTTCTGTAACATTATTGACTTATTAGGTAATAGTATGTATAATCAGTATGGGTCTTCTGTAACATTATTGATTTATTAGGTAATAGTATGTATAATCAGTATGGGTCTTCTGTAACATTATTGACTTATTAGGTAATAGTATGTATAATCAGTATGGGTCTTCTGTAACATTATTGATTTATTAGGTAATAGTATGTATAATCAGTATGGGTCTTCTGTAACATTATTGACTTATTAGGTAATAGTATGTATAATCAGTATGGGTCTTCTGTAACATTATTGACTTATTAGGTAATAGTATGTATAATCAGTATGGGTCTTCTGTAACATTATTGATTTATTAGGTAATAGTATGTATAATCAGTATGGGTCTTCAGTAACATTATTGACTTATTAGGTAATATTATGTATAATCAGTATGGGTCTTCTGTAACATTATTGGCTTATTAGGTAATAGTATGTATAATCAGTATGGGTCTTCTGTAACATTATTGACTTATTAGGTAATATTATGTATAATCAGTATGGGTCTTCAGTAACATTATTGACTTATTAGGTAATAGTATGTATAATCAGTATGGGTCTTCAGTAACATTATTGACTTATTAGGTAATAGTATGTATAATCAGTATGGGTCTTCTGTAACATTATTGACTTATTAGGTAATAGTATGTATGATCAGTATGGGTCTTCTGTAACCTTATTGACTTATTAGGTAATATTATGTATAATCAGTATGGGTCTTCTGTAACATTATTGACTTATTAGGTAATAGTATGTATAATCAGTATGGGTCTTCTGTAACATTATTGACTTATTAGGTAATATTATGTATAATCAGTATGGGTCTTCAGTAACATTATTGACTTATTAGGTAATAGTATGTATAATCAGTATGGGTCTTCAGTAACATTATTGACTTATTAGGTAATAGTATGTATAATCAGTATTGGTCTTCTGTAACATTATTGACTTATTAGGTAATAGTATGTATAATCAGTATGGGTCTTCTGTAACCTTATTGACTTATTAGGTAATATTATGTATAATCAGTATGGGTCTTCTGTAACATTATTGACTTATTAGGTAATAGTATGTATAATCAGTATGAGTCTTCTGTAACATTATTGACTTATTAGGTAATATTATGTATAATCAGTATGAGTCTTCTGTAACATTATTGATTTATTAGGTAATAGTATGTATAATCAGTATGGGTCTTCTGTAACATTATTGACTTATTAGGTAATAGTATGTATAATCAGTATGGGTCTTCTGTAACATTATTGACTTATTAGGTAATATTATGTATAATCAGTATGGGTCTTCTGTAACATTATTGACTTATTAGGTAATATTATGTATAATCAGTATGGGTCTTCTGTAACATTATTGACTTATTAGGTAATAGTATGTATAATCAGTATGGGTCTTCTGTAACATTATTGGCTTATTAGGTAATATTATGTATAATCAGTATGGGTCTTCTGTAACATTATTGACTTATTAGGTAATAGTATGTATAATCAGTATGGGTCTTCTGTAACATTATTGACTTATTAGGTAATAGTATGTATGATCAGTATGGGTCTTCTGTAACCTTATTGATTTATTAGGTAATATTATGTATAATCAGTATGGGTCTTCTGTAACATTATTGGCTTATTAGGTAATAGTATGTATAATCAGTATGGGTCTTCTGTAACATTATTGACTTATTAGGTAATAGTATGTATAATCAGTATGGGTCTTCTGTAACATTATTGACTTATTAGGTAATAGTATGTATGATCAGTATGGGTCTTCTGTAACCTTATTGATTTATTAGGTAATATTATGTATAATCAGTATGGGTCTTCTGTAACATTATTGGCTTATTAGGTAATAGTATGTATAATCAGTATGGGTCTTCAGTAACATTATTGACTTATTAGGTAATAGTATGTATAATCAGTATGGGTCTTCAGTAACATTATTGACTTATTAGGTAATAGTATGTATAATCAGTATGGGTCTTCAGTAACATTATTGACTTATTAGGTAATAGTATGTATAATCAGTATGGGTCTTCTGTAACATTATTGACTTATTAGGTAATATTATGTATAATCAGTATGGGTCTTCTGTAACATTATTGACTTATTAGGTAATAGTATGTATAATCAGTATGGGTCTTCTGTAACATTATTGACTTATTAGGTAATAGTATGTATAATCAGTATGGGTCTTCTGTAACATTATTGACTTATTAGGTAATAGTATGTATAATCAGTATGGGTCTTCTGTAACATTATTGATTTATTAGGTAATAGTATGTATAATCAGTATGGGTCTTCTGTAACATTATTGGCTTATTAGGTAATAGTATGTATAATCAGTATGGGTCTTCTGTCACATTATTGACTTATTAGGTAATAGTATGGGTCTTCTGTAAAATTATTGACTTATTAGGTAAATTTATGTATAATCAATATGGGTCTTCTGTAACCTTATTGATTTATTAGGTAATATTATGTATAATCAGTATGGGTCTTCTGTAACATTATTGACTTATTAGGTAATAGTATGTATAATCAGTATGGGTCTTCTGTAACATTATTGATTTATTAGGTAATAGTATGTATAATCAGTATGGGTCTTCTGTAACATTATTGACTTATTAGGTAATAGTATGTATAATCAGTATGGGTCTTCTGTAACATTATTGACTTATTAGGTAATAGTATGTATAATCAGTATGGGTCTTCTGTAACATTATTGATTTATTAGGTAATAGTATGTATAATCAGTATGGGTCTTCTGTAACATTATTGACTTATTAGGTAATAGTATGTATAATCAGTATGGGTCTTCTGTCACATTATTGACTTATTAGGTAATATTATGTATAATCAGTATGGGTCTTCTGTAACATTATTGACTTATTAGGTAATATTATGTATAATCAGTATGGGTCTTCTGTAACATTATTGATTTATTAGGTAATAGTATGTATAATCAGTATGGGTCTTCTGTAACATTATTGGCTTATTAGGTAATAGTATGTATAATCAGTATGGGTCTTCTGTCACATTATTGACTTATTAGGTAATAGTATGGGTCTTCTGTAAAATTATTGACTTATTAGGTAAATTTATGTATAATCAATATGGGTCTTCTGTAACCTTATTGATTTATTAGGTAATATTATGTATAATCAGTATGGGTCTTCTGTAAAATTATTGACTTATTAGGTAATACATATGAGGTAGGCACATTATGAGTCTTATTTACAGGAATCAGTGTATTAGGTAATATTGTGTATGACCAGCCTGGGTCTTCAGTAAGGAATCGGTTTAATAGGTAATATATAATATGATGTCTCCTCTGGAAATGAGTTGGTTTATAGGGTACTACATATGCATGTATATGTAGTATGGGTCTTTTGAAAAGGAATCGGTTTATTTGATACGACATATGCATGTATATGTAGTATGGGTCTTCTGAAAAGGAATCGATTTATTTGGTACTACATAAGCATGTATGTGTAGTATGTGTCCTTTGAAATGGAATAAGTTTACTGGGTAATACAGAATATGTATGTACAGCTGTGTCTTTTGTAAAGGAAACAGTCTATGAAGTATTGCATCATGTTTATACCTTCTGTGTCCTATGTAATATAATCGGTTTATTAGGTATTACAAAATGTGTACTGTCTTGGTCTCTGTAATATAATCGGTTTATTAGGTATTACAAAATGTGTACTGTCTAGGTCTCTGTAATATAATCGGTTTATTAGGTATTACAAAATGTGTACTGTCTAGGTCTCTGTAATATAATCGGTTTATTAGGTATTACAAAATGTGTACTGTCTAGGTCTCTGTAATATAATCGGTTTATTAGGCATTACAAAATGTGTACTGTCTAGGTCTCTGTAATATAATCGGTTTATTAGGTATTACAAAATGTGTACTGTCTAGGTCTCTGTAATATAATCGGTTTATTAGGTATTACAAAATGTGTACTGTCTAGGTCTCTGTAATATAATCGGTTTATTAGGTATTACAAAATGTGTACGGTCTAGGTCTCTGTAATATAATCGGTTTATTAGGTATTACAAAACGTGTACTGTCTAGGTCTTTGAAATTTAATATAAATGAATTTCAGCTAATGCCGAGAGCGAAAGCCAGATTTGTCAGATCCAATTATAACTACAGAAGAAGAAATTTAGTTTCATTTCAAATACATTTGTTTTGGAGGCCATAAATCAATGGCGATTGAGAAAAGATCCTGCAAGACAACATGCTTAAGGAGAATACGATTCGATAGAATGACAACATAAATGGAATTAGACCAAATTTTTAACATACTCTTTTCAAGAGTCCCTTAAATATCTAGTTATTTTAACAAAGAAGCATTCAACATTGGAATTACCAAACATTAACCAAATTACAACAGTACAATCACAATTCTACAACAAAAAGACCATTCATAATTGCTGATCCAGCTGGATGCGTTAATTATTATTAAAGGCCTGCTGTAGTTGACTTTAAAACATGTTATAATCAATGTCAAACATTACACAGCAATGATGAGGCAAACATATCCAAACCATTACAGTTGCAATTCTGATTCGACATCGACATTTTCATTACATGTATCCACATCGACATTTTTATTATCTTCTGTATTGAAAATGCACGTAATTAATTGTACTTATGTTTCATCCACATTGTCTATATAGAGAGTGCCTATCAAGCGAATCAATGTGATGTGAAGGAATACAGACAATTTAAACAATTTCGAAATTGTATTAATCGCCTTGTAAAATGTTGGTAACTTTTCTTATTGTAAATGCCAAATTAATTCTTGCAGGTAACTTTCATAATAGTTAACAGTACATTAATTCTTTGTGAAATGACTTGCTTTTTATTTATAATCTCATTGATAGCTTTCTTATGGCTCTTACCTTTAATTTGTTTTGACTGAATGGACATAACATTGTTACGAGTCGGGCATCCTGTTATAATACTCCTAAATTAGGCAAAAAGCGAACTGAGTGAAATTGACAAACTTTTCATAATGTTATATTATACCATATCATCATCATTATCATCATCATCAGTAACTCGACCTCGTGCATGACTGTTGTGGATAGAATGTTGTCTCTAGTGACATGGCCATAACATATCAGCTTTCTTTTGTTAACCGTCATGTGGAGGTCTTCATAATGGCCTACTTTGTTCCTGATGGTGTTGCGTACTTCTTCATTTCTGATGCGGTCCATGTAAGAGATGCCCAGGATGGCTCTGTAGCATCTCTTTTTAAGTGCCTGCATTCTTCGTTGTAATTCTGCTATCAGGGTCCAGACCTCACATGAATACAGAAAGATTCAGATGCTCTCAATAGTCTGAGTTTAGTTTTCAAACATATATTTTTGTTCTTTTCGGGATGGATTTTAGCTTTGACATAGCTGCCTTTGTTTGTGCTGCTCGTGATGAAATGTCTGCTTTTGATACTTTTTTCGTTGATTATAGAACCAATATATTTGAACTGGCCCACTGTCAATAGTTCCTGTTTTCTGACTTTAAAATTGATTTGTGTGCCACTATTTGTCATAAGCTTTGTCTTTTCAGCGCTTAACTACATGTCTAAGCTGGAAGATGTTTCATCCGGATTCTTCACTTAGGTGGCAAGCTCGTCTTCGCTGCCTCCAATCCCATCAATGTCTGCAAAGCGTAGGTTGGTGATGTTACGCCATCCAATGCTTACTGTCCCACAGTGGTTTACCAGGGCTTCGCTCATGATACGCTCTAATTAGATGTTGAAAATCGTGGATGATAGTAGACAGCTTTGACGTACTCCCGACTGTTTTCTGGAACAAGTCCCCTAGAGAATCTTGGGTAATTACTGCACTGGTAGCCTTGGCGTATAGCTGCCTGATGATATTGGTCAACTTTTCACCATGTTGCACATTTTCATTGTGACCCACAATGCCTCATGCCACACTGTCAAAAGCCTTTTTGAAATTTTCAACACATGGTAGATGTCTTTTTGATGTTGTAAGTACATTTCCCACAGAAACCTGAGATTGAATATGTGTTATGTTTTGCTTCTTCCACTGTAGACCCAGGCCTCTTCGTCAGCGAATGTCTCCTGTCTGTGGTTTCAGTTTGTTCAAGATGTTCTTGAGCTTCGCCTTGCCAGCTTGGCTGATCAAACTGAAACTGATGGTTCTGTAATTGTGACCGAGCTTTTGATTGCCGATTTCGGGGAGTGTTATAATCCGTGACTGGGTTCATTGTGTTGGTCATTTACCTGTACGCCATATACTGTTGCAGATTTGTGTTAGTAGTTCTATAACTGACGCCCCCCCCCCCCATTATTGTTAAACTCAGCCGGGATGTTGTCTACACTAGCTGCCTTCCCATTCTTCAGTGCTCTTATTGCTGACTTCACCTCGTTTTTGAGAATGGAGTAATCTGCATCATGTGGACTTTTAAACTTGAAACACTTCTCTGGGTCTCCTGTATACTGATGGTTGTAGAGTTCTTTACAACACTCAGTCCATTTTTATGCAACGTCACTCGCTTCGTTAAGGCATTTTCCATTTTCGTTTTAAATGGTACTGAATCTTGGTTGCTAATGTATGGTGAGGTTTCATTTGACGCGGTAGTACATAGTTGATCTATCTAGTTGGAGGGAGGGAGATCTTAAATTATCCTCATCCAGTCCTCCACAACAGCATAAACTTTGTATTTATTGTATTTAAAGAATGTAATAGTTATGTTCCTGAATTGCATAGAGGTACTTTTACAAAAAAAAATATTTTTCTGGGCTGGTGATGGACTAATATTTAGGGTAGTACCTCACGATGTGTATGTTACATTTACAAAGTGCACATCTTTAAATGTATTTTCTCAAACGTTGTTCAACTACTGCGACACTAATTTCATTCATGGCCATCCATTGTTTTGAGTGTTATACTTCAGAATCAGAGGACTCCATTTTGATATAAAGTCTGCATTTTAGTCTCTCTAAAATATCTAACGTTCATTTGTCAATAACTGCGATCTCATTCATTCCTCATGTTTTATATAAAATGATACAGCAGATGCGAGGTCCTCTTTGATGACCACGTATTTGCATAAAAGCGAAGTTTCTACCTTTGCATACCAAAACTATTGAACGACTGTTATGGGAGAATGATGGCCAGTTTATATGATGGCCAATTTATACTAGTAAATCATGACAAGACTGATTTGTTTATGGACATGCATTGTTCCATTCAGCAATAACATAACAAACACAGAATTTTCATTGCTACTTCTATGTATTTGATAGTATTAACACAACTAAATGAAAGGATAACATTTGATTGTGTTGGTAGAATAACATAATGCCTCCAATTACCAGCTGTTGAGGACAAATATCGATTTAACGATATGATCAAATAAATTGCCATGATGCGTCAGTTACCTACAAAGCATTTGGAAAAACATTAACATATTTATACATGTTTACAAGGTAGTGTATTCCTACGTTGTCTTAAACGTGGTGGATTTCAAGTGAACGAAGTACGTATCGGAACGTGCCTGTGTGCAACGACATCAATAGCAAGAGCTTCGGAATTAACTGCCAAAACATTTATAAAAAATGCTAATATTCAAAATGTGTAACTAAATCATGTACCTAGTGTCAAACACTCGTAAACCATTGAGAGTGAAGAATATAGCACAACACAAGCCGATCTATACGTAAGCCAATATATATATATATATATATATATATATATATATATATATATATATATATATATATATATATATATATATATATATATATATATATATATATATATATATATATGCTTATCTGAATCATACTACAGTCAGGAAAACAAACTATTAAACTTAAATATTTAAGTACTTCTTGTAGAAATTTAAATTTTATAGTCAATATTGACTTTTACTTGAACTAAGCGCTAATATATACATCATTTATGTCGTTCCAAAATACAATTTTGATCTCGTAGTTGGAAACACATATCAGGACAAATTCTAAGCTCTGCCTTGACTTGATTTTTTGTTAGTGTTATACTGGGTTTTTAATCTTTTATAATATTGTACAGTTAGCCCATTCATTATTTTATGTTTATCCCTGTAATTTGTAAAAGAATGCCTAGATGTGAGAAAAATAGATTTAGAAACTGCACAAAATATATGAAAACCGTAAATCTGATTGTTACAAGTTAAGGCTCTAATAAACAGTAACAACGAAAACATTAAGGTTTGTGACATTCAAATTTATATTCTTGGAAAAAACATACAGATATAAATACATACATACATTCACAGGCATACAGACATTCATAGATATACAGACATGCATATACATACACACACAAAACCCACACACACAGGCATACATACATAAAAATACATACATACATACATACATACATACATACATACATACATACATACATACATACATACATACATACATACATACATACATACATACATACATACATTCACACACATACATACATACATACATACATACATACATACATACATACATACATACATACATACATACATACATACATACATACATACATACATACATACATACATACATACATACATACATACAGGCTCTAATTAACTGTAAAATTGAAAGAGTGAAGACAGGCTCTAATTAACTGTAAAACTGAAAGAGTGAAGACAGCAATCTTTGTACAAATTTAGAAATAATTATCTGGAAAAGATTGTAAATGTTGAAAAAGGAATTGGTTTCAAATACAAAAATAATAAACGATTAATCAACGAATTAATTTAAATATTAAAAAAAATCGGTTTCCCTCACCCATTGCAACTAGGATTTCGAAACAAATGCAGTGGCATCACTGCAGCCTTCATTATCAAAGAAGGAATAGCCCATTATTTGGAAGGCCAATCAAAAGTGTATGCTGCATTTCTGGACAATGCGAAGGCCTTTAATACGGTGTGGCATAATGGCCTCTTTTATAAGCTATTCCATCTCGGAATCAACGGAAAACTGTGGAGATTAATTAGAGATTCATTTCAAGAAGTTAGGGCTCATGTTCTGCTCAACGGACATCATTCCAAACCATACGCTGTCAATCAAGGAGTATGTCAAGGAAGAACGCTATCGGCATGGCTATTCTTAATCATGATAAATGACATAATATCCTTGCTGGAACCTACAAAATCTGGAATACAAGTTGGCACTCTGAGTATCCCCTCTGTTGTACTAGCAGATGACACGTCGTTGCTATCTTCGTTTAATGGTATGTTTGTTTTACTTCTTTGATATGACCCTAGTGGCCGGTTTCACTTTAAATCCAACTGTTCATTCATTGTTTTACTTCGTAACCTCAGTGATAATGCATCGAATTGGAGACTGCGGTAAAATGCTAATGAAAGCAATGTGATCAGATTCTCGAAGAAGAAAATCACACAGAAATCTATGTTCATGCTTGGAGATAAATTGATTCCTATAGTTTCTTCTAGAACCTACGCTGGGGTTACTCTCTCCCCAGATCTTTCCAATACTGCTGCAGTAACAAATGCTTGTGATAAAGGAAAGTCAGTATTTTATTCCATTGTTGGGACTGGCATTGTAAAGGGTGGAATACAATCCAAAATTAATAGTGCTACAATATGGTCAAAAATAGTACTACAATGACATATGGATGTGAATTGTGATCCAGCTTGAGCCAGTCACAGGTATACGATCTTGAAGTATGTCAAAGAAAAGCGGCAAGAAGAATTATAGGTCTCGATCAGCGCTCTTGTACAGAAACAATTAGCAGTCTTGGACTGTGGACCATTGAGAGTTATGTGGATAAAATCAAACTTGGCTTCTTCAATAAAATCTGCAGAGATAAAGGTTCATTTGCATGGAAAATTATATTCCACAGAAGAATCCTTGACTTTTTGATACATGAGAGCGAGAGCGTTGGGTTTGTTAAAGATATATATCGTGTTCTTTTGAAATACCAGTTTGGCGGGTTTTTCCACCTATACCTGAACACTATATTCTACCCCGAAATCGGCATGGAGGAGGAATATTGAAATGGCAGTTCACTGCTGCGAGGAATCATTGTGGAGATCTAAACTTGAAATGAGACCTGAACTTTTACATTATGGAAGTGTCCATACTATTCTTCAACCACTTGCATTTTGGAAACTTGGTAAATGTGTTCTTAATAAAAATTGGACTTTCGCTAACATTGCTTATTTAACTATGTGTCCCATTACAATAGAGAAGGAAAATAATTGTAAACTATGCAAGAGATTGATTATAGACAGAACCAAGCATATGTTACTATTCTGCAACGTCCTAAATGACGAGCGTAACACTATGTTTGAAAAAATAATAGATGCCATCGACATCCTAGAATCCCACTGGCTTTTATGTCAGGACAATGACACCCTACTTCATATCCTTTTGGGCAAGAGAGTGGACATCTTTGATTCTATGGATGATCAATCATAGCAGACATTCATGTGTGTGGTGGCTGATGGAATAGACACAATTTACAGAAGAGCAAATGAACTTTAAAATGTATCCCATAGTATGCTTGTTCAGTAAATTAAGGAAATGGACCCAATTCATTTATATCTAATAAATAACTCACATGTGTTCTAATTGGATGAGAACATGATAATCAATTTAAATCATTTTAGCTGAATGTAAATAATTCTAATTCCATTATTTCCCCTCTCTTAATCTATGTTGCGTATATAACTCGTTTGCAACGAGTTCTCTCACGTATGTGTTTTGACATTAAGTTCTCTTTGCTTCTGTTGCTATATAGTGTACTGTAAGTAATTTAATCACAAACTATGTTCATAACTTATCTGTATTTACGAAACATTAACTGAATGAAATCTCTTCTGAAGAGGAAATAAAGAAAGTCAGTCATACATACATACATACATACATACATACATACATACATACATACATACATACATACATACATACATACATACATACATACATACATACATACAGGCTCTAATTAACTGTAAAAATGAAAGAGTGAAGACAGCAATCTTTGTACAAATTTAGAAATAATTATCTGGAAAAGATTGTAAATATTGAAAAAGGAATTGGATTTAAATACAAAAATAATAAAAGATTAATCCACGAATTAAATTAAATATTAAAAAAACAAATAAATATCACATCATATATACGGCCTGGTGTTAGGATAATATGACTGGGTGGGACATCGTGCTATACGTCTGCGGCATGATGACATAATGCTAGACATGGCTATAAACTGACTCACTGCATAAATCGTAGCGATATGACTGAAAAAAATGTTAATGCTACGTTAAAAGACTTAATCAAACAAACAAGCAAAATCAAATATACGTAACAATATAGAAATGTCTCAGTTTTCATGAACGCTTTCAGTGTCTTTGCTGAATGCACTCCCACCTTGATTTCATCATGTTACACATTTTAAGCTTTTTTTAAAATTTACAAATATCTGTACGGCCATCTTAATCTTTTTTACACGTCTTTGTGAAATGCAAAAGGTTAGGAAAGTATATACTTGAACACGTTGAAATTAGTATTCCTGATCAAAATAAAGATCCAATAAGTTTCTTGATTGGATAGTAATTATTGTAAGACAACAACATGGCTGGAGTTTGCTGATACAAAAAGTGCTTATTGATGAATGACTAAAATAAATAATTTTACAATTACCTTAAAGATCCAATATTGATTAAAAGTAAAACAATCCGCACTAATATATCACTACAACATGAAGGTGAATATAAGTAAATTACGTTAAACATACAAGGACAAAGAGTATTGAATCAACGTAATTTCACACGACGAAGAAGATGTTTTACTCAAGCAGTAAAAATGATTCACGGTAATTCCACACGAAAAATAAAATGTTTTACTCTTATAGTACCAATGTTGTACTTTTATTTCACATAGCAAATTGAAGAATGCACTCGAATGGTGTAAAATGATGTACTTTACTCATATAGTAACATGATGAAACGACAGATATACAAACTACAGTTATAATGTCTAACAAACTCCAAAATTAACCCACGACTAACAGATTGCATGTAACGAGTTACTAATAACCCTCCGTCACTATCCGATTTGGCTAACAGTCACTATCCGATTTGGCTAACAGTCACTATCCGATTTGGCTAACAGTCACTATCCGATTTGGCTAACAGTCACTATCCGAATTGGCTAACAGTCACTATCCGATTTGGCTACCAGTCACTGTTCGATTTGGCTAACAGTCACTGTTCGATCAGGCAATCAACAGTACATCTACTCACGTCTACCATTCAATTTCTTGGTCAATCTTCAATCTAGCAATCAACGCCAACTAGTTGGTCTGGAACTCTTGATCACCTTCTAATCAACCAGCAATTTATTTATTAATTTCTGTAATAATGGTTTATTCCGATCTACAGCTGATTTGGTCAGCATTACAGCTGCCAATGTTTACTGACAAGAACTTTTGCAATGTCAATACTTTATCATACGGTTATGCATTTATAAAAAGACATTGTATCCCTATACATGCGCTCCATGAATCGCTTCTTTTCCATCGAAAGCAATTTGCACGTGCGGCAAAGAATGAACTAAACGTGCTGTTTCGAAATATTGTACCATATATATCTATCACCCTCGCCCTCGGATATCGTTGTACACAAAAGGAAACCTGAGTACATGTATTTAATATATAAAAGGAGTAATACACTTCCGTAACAATTACGATGGGACTTGAATCTTGTTCTTTTCTGTGTTTTTTATCATGTTTGAAATAGGTAATTCTAATTAACTATGACGTCCTTCGGTTAGATGTGTACACATGAACTGATCCCAAGGGCGATAGCCTTAAGAGTATGTGTGTTTTCATCGCATTATTCAATTTATTTCACAAAGGTTTCCTGATGAACGGATTACTCGTTCTATTCCCGTGAAAGGTGCCAATGGATTTATGAGGTTAACGAACGAGCAATGTGTTATCAAGGTTTTTTTCCCCATTCCACGAAGACTTAGTAATATGATCCTACTTCAACGCTGTTCTCATTTCCATTCTTATAGTTCTATATCGACGCTCTTAACTTTAACAATCGAAGCATCTATTTGTTTTGGCGCTTTACGGTATATAAACACCATCAGGTTTTTTAGAATAAGGCAGTTGAAGCAAAGCGCGTTGCCTGGGGATGTACCTCATTCGATGATCCTGGTAGCTCCAGTGTTAGGATTCTAACACACAACCGCGATGATTTCAGCAACGTATCAAACTTGGGTTCTGTTTGTATATGTGTGTGTGTGTGTGTGTGTGTGTGTTATAAGAGCCTGCTTAATTGGTCAACTGTAATAAATAGGATGAGATTAGTATCAAATGTATTAGGTCTTCCTGAGACATTAGTATTCTAGTATACAACTAGCACCGTATACATTATTAATTATTATCCATGTTTTTTGGTCGTCATTGTTTATGTGAAATTTTGCATCCATAGCTTGAACGTTTATTAGCTATACCAAAACATCCCAAAGATTTCGTATTGACATAAAAAGACGTTCTGATCGTTTTATGGGTTACACAATCAGTATTTGCATCTCGAAATTGCGGAAATGAAGTAAATTTATTAAAATTACACAATGTCCCCACATTTTGATTTATCTTAGCATATAAAAATGACATTAAACTTGTGTTATGATACAACGTTTCACTGAAATTCGATATTAGAATGCCAAAAGCAAACCGTATTAACTCTAATGAAACAATGTATTAATTAGTTACGGTAAATGAAAGTTTCATAGAAAACACATTGGTATTCCATTATATAAATGTTTGTTTTCTAAACATCTACAATCAAGATGAAGTTCCATTTCTTATATTTGAATCAATACGTTCCTTCCCTAGAACTATTGACATTGTTTTGTGATGTTTAAACCAGAATAAAATATTTTGTTTTGCTTCTCGGGAAATCTATTTTTAAACATGACTTTACCCGAATATAGTATTAGCTAAGCCAATTATGAATTTAAACCTATATTGACTAGCGATTTATTTATATTAGAATAAAAGCGTATGGACAAGCAACCTTATCTATACAGATGGTCAAATACAAAATATTCAATTTGTGGACCTTAGAAAAGCATTTGTC
Organism: Unio pictorum; assembly: GCA_030141615.1. Lineage (NCBI taxonomy): Eukaryota > Metazoa > Mollusca > Bivalvia > Unionida > Unionidae > Unio > Unio pictorum. The sequence continues at coordinate 592,748 of JARLTB010000136.1, forward strand.
ACTGTTCCATGCATATTTAAAACGCAAATAAATTTATTATGGACACGCATGCCAAAACCATATACTAATTTCATGGTTCTGAGAATAATATGTCGTAGTAAATGATTCCAGCTCCAGCTGATCTAACACATTGTTTATGGTCACCAAGGAGACGGTCCGCAGTCTGGTGCGTTGTCTTTTATATAAATGACATAATGACAGGAATTTTGTTGCAGTTGACTACAACATAAGAGTTCAGCCCATACAGCAACCTAAACTTTTACAAAATGACATTGATAACCTAAACTAATCTGCACAATTATGGAATATATGCTTGTAACAATAATAATTGAATATAATGTAAATGAACGGATACAAATCTGCATATGATTAGTTTATCCAAGGTAGCGACATTTTTTTTAAATATCGTACATAATGTGTTAATGACGTTCCAGTTTCAGCAGTATGAACAAAAAAACATTGGCATTTAAGAAATATATGCACCACGAAAAATTGCGCATGACGCATTTTAATACTTGGGTTAACATTTTGCGCACAACATATTACATAATTAGATGGTCAAGTATTAGCAAGACCGATTTTAAGAACACATATGATAAGCATGGGTCTGCTTTTCTGCATAATAAAAACGGTGAACTTGAACAAATTATTCAAGGGAGAGCAGACTTGTTAGGTCCATGAGATTTAGTATAATCTCGACATTAAATTCAATTTTGGGGACCTTAGTTCAGCGCAGATTTGGAAATATGTTAAACTCCCCTTCAAAATGATGGGTCAAGAAAATACGTTGCTTAAGTCTGATGAATTAAAAGAATAACGCGATCACTTTTTGATATGATACCGTCTGCTTCAACAGATTGTCACAAGTCTTGGGTTTTTCTTACCCATCATGCATTCCAATTATTGACCAAAATAAAATTAGTTTGAACAATTTTTTCTCAAATATATTTACTTTCTTTAAGTACTGATCCTTTCAGGTGGATTGTTTTTCGTTCTGATGTAGGAAACAGAGTCAATCAGGATTAAGAATGGTGGTATCTAAGACGACAAGTTCTGCCAAACTAACACTCTATGCGTATTTTCACTGAAGACGTGTTGACGATAATTCCTCGACTAATGGAGAAAAATCTTATTCTTGTGATCAACCGCCCACCTTCACGAGATAAAAACAGATTAATAATTGGTCGTATCAGATATCTCTTCACAAGATCAAAGGGGGTTTAATAACGAGAAGAATAAACTAATTTTTACATTATAAAAATATTTCAGCCCAACATAATTTACTTTGTGATGATCATCTTAGGGCAAAGAGGACAAAGCGAGTACGATTTATGTGTAGCCCACGTTTCAAGTCAGTTAAATGATTAAATATGACATTTCGATTTCGCAAGGATAAAATCAAATTATACCTTTCATATTGCTATTTGGCAGACTGTGAATTGTAGGTATACAGTGACATATGAATTACAAATATTTAATGTGTATATTCAACAGAAGCAACATTAATTTAACAAATAAAAATACACTTTAGAAGTTGAAAGAATGCTTGTCGCCATAAAAAATGAAAATAATGTCCTTATTTCTGAATATTTGGATATATCTTAGTTTTCTGCAAGGCTCATGTCATATTTTAATTATAATAATGCCTTAAATTGTTGGAAATGTTAAGATCACATTAATTGCAATCTTGAGTGACTGCAGTGTTCAATTTTTAAGGCAACACGTTTTCTCACTCATACGTAATTAAAATATGATAGAGTCAAACATCCTGTTATATGAGTAATACTAAACCAGGCAAAATTTAAACTATCATGGAATCTGATCTACTATTCAACATGTAATATTAGAACAATATAATTTAAGTATGTTGGGGCATAATCTACACTATCTTAGTGATGTCATTATGCCGCCGTCGCCTTTTTTGTTATATTCTGGGTCCACCGACACACGTCCGCGCCTCTATACATCATGACATAGACACAGGTCATGACATTGATATATGTTGGAGGTAGAGTCTCGTATGGGCGTCAGTGACCCCAAAAAAGATTCCGAAAGGTCAAACGGTCAGCCTGTGACACTATTATTTGAGCAATAAAACTTATGTGCTATGCAGTGATTGTGGAAACAAAACTACGGCAGTGATTATATATACATATATATATATATATATATATATATATATATATATATATATATATATATATATATATATATATATATATATATATATATATATATATATATATATATATATATATATATATATATATATATATATATATATATATATATATATATATATATATGTGTGTGTGTGTGTGTGTGTGTGTGTGTGTGTGTATTTATATGACATCATGCCGCAGACATGTAGCATGATGTCCCAACCAATCACATTATCCTGACACCAGGCCGACCAGTCCTAACACTAACCTCTTAATGCTGAGCTTCAAGCGAGACAGCTATTAGTAACATTTTTGTAATTCTTTGGTATGACTCGGCCGGGGATCGAACTCACGACCTCCCGTTACCGCGACGGACGCTCTAACTACTAGGCAACAGGAGCGGTTTGAATAAATGTATGTGACTGCTTATACACAAACGTTGAGTGATAACTGGTTCCCCAAAAAAATTATAGGGAAAGAATTAAAGGAACTTTTTAATAGTCCATAGAAGATGGCAAATGGAGGAAATGTCAAAAATATGACTAATAAATTGAGATAACTGAATCGTGTGAATTGACTACAAAGATATATGATATATTTAGCGAATTTTCCCCCCAAAAAGTTCGAACGCTTTCTCTGGTTAAAGAATCTACGAGTGACTTTTCAAAGAGAATGAAATAAACTCGAACAGATCTATAAGGCAAATAAAACTACAAAGAATCTGTTGAAAACCAGTTGCGAACGAGTATTAAAAGAAACATAATTACTCACAAACTACTTCAGAAGCAAGTGACGTTTTGTCAGTGCCGAAGATGTTCAAGATAGAGCTAACTAAGCAAATGTTTTAGGACTAAAAGTGTAAGCGTGGCAACCACATTCTGACGTATACCAAAGTTCCATATTAGAGAATAGTCGACCACCGATACTAAAAAAGAATTAGGAAATTATATGCTACGTTACAGGAGAGAGTAGACGAGAAGGCTGGGACATATTATTTTAAGCTATTGTCAAATGCGACGAATGAAAACCTCTCTGTCGTATTTACATGCGTTCTAAGACACTCGACGTCGTTTGATAATGCAGTGAAATGGTGTCTTGTATGCTTCTAGTTGGCGTAATACTTAGAGTCGGGTCATTTGCGCTTGTTGGTCTGAACCAATATTGGCTAAAGTCGTTAGAGAACTATGAAGACCATTATGAGAAAGTCAAAGTACAATGCGGTATTTCATCTGAGAATGACAGCATTTTTCTTTCGATTTACCATGTATCTCACAGATGATGGTCCTTCTTCGGATGTCTCGCATCCACACAGATTTCAAGACGTTGCAAAGCAGGAGATAATAAAGCAGTGACGGACACATCAGCGCTAGAAGCCATCTATGATTGTGCGCATGTATAAGGGGATCCATATAATGAGACGCAACAAATGCAGTTGTCTGCCTTTGCAAACACGATACATACCATTAAAATATTTTAAAAACACAGTTATTACATGATAACTTGGACGCTACCATGTTTTAAATGTGACATTGGGATTAGACAATGTAATTAACTTGACATCCTTGTGGAATTTTTCCTGAATATAATAAAATGCGCATAAATAAAGGACACACACCTGTGGCTGCCCAACACAGACAAACTTAAATGCCTGCGGGGAGGGAGTAGCGACCCCTCCCCAAAGGACCTAAAATGGCCACCAATATGGTGGCTATAAAAGCTGCATTTTCGATCAGGAGAAAGCTTTCGATAGACTTGAATTGAATTATACACAAAAAGTACTGGAAAAATTTGGGTTTGGAAAAAACTTCCAAAATTGGACCAAAATAATGTACAATGATATATCTTCCAAAGTACAAATAAATGGAACTGTTACGAAACAATTTGGAATAAATAGGTCAGTGAGGCAAGGATGCCCCCTGTCCATGCTATTATATGTAATAGCAATAGAAATTCTAAGTATTAAGATTCGCAATAATACTAACATAAAGGGCATAAAAATTCCTAACCTAAAACAGGAATTTAAAATGCTCCAACATGCAGATGATTGTACAAACTTTATAATCGATCCGAATTCCTTTCAATACCTAGTAAAGGAATATGAAGATTTTGGCAAAGCATCAGGATCAAAAATAAATCATGATAAAACAGAGATATTATTGATAGGAAACTGGAGGGGGAGCCTCTGTGGCTTGCCCCCCGACATTATTAAGAGAAAGGTCAAAGCCCTAGGAATATTCTTTGGGGAAAATGAGGAAAAAGAAAATCTAGATAAAATTAAAACAAAAGTAAAAGAAATAATTGAAATCTGGGCCCCAGTGCCACTTAGTCTAATCGAACGTTCACAGGTTGCAAAAACATATATGTATTCAAATCTGGCATATTTAGTAAACACTGTGGACATAAAAAACAAAACATTAGCAATATTAGATAATGATATAATAGATTATATATGGAATCAAAAACTACACTATATACAAAAGTCAATTTTATATAGGCCAAAAAATAAAGGGGGTTTAGCCTTGCCAAACCCTCTTTTAATAAAACAAAAAAGTATCTTAAATAGGTTTAAAAGAATTAACAGTAACCCCCAAACACCTTGGGAAGCCATATACATTTTTTGGTTAGGGATTAGTATGAAACATAGGCAAGATATATGTAGGAATAATCAATTAGTTAGGACTATAGAAATACCTGCTTTATATAGAGAAATAAAAGGGCTTTTAGTTAGATATAGTGGTAATAAAAAACTTTGGGAACTGAGCAAGGACGACACATATGGACTGATTTTAGAAGAAGATACTATAAAGAATAAATCAAAATTAGAAATTGACAGGCCTAATATAAATTGGAATAGGGTTTGGGGAAATTGGACAAGTATTAACTATCCAAAAATACAGAGTTTAATGTTCACCTATATCCACAACACCTGGCTAACGGGTGAAGTGGCTTACAAGAGACGGATAATTAAAAAACAAATAAATTGCCCACTATGCAATAAAGCAACATATACAAAGGACCACGTGATAACTCAATGTGATAAGACAAAGGAAGAGAGAACAAAACTAATAAATGAACTTACTAAGATCGACACATATGACAAACGGCAACTACTCTTCCTGGACGGAAACTTCAACAAACTTTTGGTTAGACAAATAACGGACTTTATTACGGCGACTTTAATAAAATGTGGTCCCTTAATGAAGGTTAGGGGAATAAATAATATTTTATGTAATAGAAATTTTTCAAGAAAATTATAATAATAATTTTAAAAAATTTAAATTTTTAAATTTTAAAATTATAAAATTTAAAAAAAAAAAAAAAGGGTTCTAAAGTACATATGAGGACGCTGTAGGGCTATACCACATGGCGCCACGCGAAGTGGGAAGGCCTGCAGAAGAGTGTGGAAAAGAAATACCCAACTAATTTAATTTTTTACCCTTTTTGATAGATTATATACCTTTCATGATTTTAAATCCAATGTATTTCTTATACTCTTTGACACTACTATGCAGCTCTCTGGAACCTTTTTCCATCCTTTTTCTGTCAGGGCTACATCCTATAGTAGCCTTGACCCCCGTCTTAAGGGGAATTTAAACAATTTTGGAAATTTTTGGAAATAGTAACTAAAGAATGGCCGGACAAATTGAGGTAGAAATAGCACAGCCAAATAAATTTGTGCGATTTTCTATCTCAAGGAAGACGGACCAACTCCTAAATATAAACTTATAGATGATAAATTGAGACACATGGAAAATATCTAAATATCGCACCTCAATTTATCCTAAATTCAAATTCAAATTAAATATAAATAATAAATTATATAAATATAACCAAAATTTTACCAAGTAGTAAACAACTGGAATGATCTGAATTAACCATGGCTATCCTGTACACAAACACAAGTACATATTTAATGTACTTCTTTCTATACACAACAAATAGCACTATACATATAGCAAACATCAGGATTTAAGGGACCCCTAGCCAGGGTCAACAAAAATGAAAGAGTCCCTATAGAGTGGGTAGGTCAAATCCCAACTATAGGGGACTCTTAGAATAACACTAAGGATATATAAATACCCCTTTTCAATTATAACCCCTTAGGGGGAAAATAATTTTTTAGAACTTAAAGTATGAAATAAAAAATACAACATAAAAACATTTGGGGGGAACACACTTACAAATAAACTTTTTTCAAATTTTTTTTGATTGGGGGGGGGGGCATCTGTCTGGTGCCTCCCCAAAAAAAATAAAAGCTGCCCATATGTCTCTAGTAGACACATACACTGGACGTTGAACAGAGCAGACGTGTATTTCTTGAGCTCGTAATTCACACAGATGTGAGAGCTCGTATTTCATAAAGCAAAGGCGCGTAAATCCACCGGAGAGCTACTGTAGGAATACTATGATAAAGGAATACTATGAAAAAGGACTACTATGAAATATAATAATATTTAAAGAAACAAAACGGATACAAAGTGAGTAGATTTCAGACGTCAAACAAATCAAGCAGTTGAACTAGCACGGGAAAAAATGTCGGCTAAGAGAACAATGTTACATCTACAAAAATATTTCAAAACAAGGCGAATAGAACTGAATGGCGGGGAGTATATAGAATGCAGATATAAGTATGGGACACATGAAATTTTATTCCCAGACTTGAATGGAACAGGAAAACCAAGTATAACATCAATACTAGTACATTTACAGATAACAAATGAGCGGGTATCTGCCAATGTGTACTCCATCAACTATGCAAAAAATGGCTATCTCGTACGATACAAAGAAGAAACACCGGTTTTACCACATGGAGAAATGATAATCTGCGGACATAGAGCTATAATTAAGACAAAACAAGAGACAGAACATCAGGAAATTCAGAACAAATCAAAAAAGAAAGAAAAAAGGATCACAGTACAGAAATTAGAAGAAAACGAGTCCATCCAAGATCAAACAACAAGAAAAACGGCATTAGATGACGAAATTGAAAAAATGATGAGAGAAGAAATGTGCAGAAGAGCTCGAGAGGAATATGAAAAGGAAAAACCACAAATAATAAGACGAAGAGAAAAACGAAGACAGGAAAGACAAGAACAAAAAAGATGTAAACTGGCATATGACGAAACACTGGAATAAATCATAATTTAATGATTTTGGAAAGAAAAAAAAAATGATAAAAAAATAAAAATAAATAAATAATAAAAAAAAAAATAAATAAAAAAAAAAAACAAGAAAAAATATATATATATAGCATACAATCAAATTATAGCATAACATCCTACTAAAATCAAGGGAGAGCCCTTACCTTAAATATGGTCTGCAAAGATCAGGGTAAGGAGTACTCTCCAAAAAAAAAAAAAAAAAAAAAATATGTCTCTAGTAGACGGTGGCAACTATAAAACATCTATTGATTGATTGATTACAACAGAAACTCTGGGGAAATGGTGAGAGGGGGGAAGGGCTTTCGTATTTGGTCTACATGATCATACGCACTTGCGAGCCAATGTTGACCCATAATTATCAACCCACAGAGTTTCACGCCTTTTTTTATCCTCATGATAAATCAATTATTATCAAAACATAATTTAACGTAAGCAATAATTTATTAAGGAAGGATAAAAATTACTTTTATGAATAGCCTGTGGCTCTGTCAGAGTAGTGAATTGGGTGAGCGTCGATATTGGGTTCATATTGAACTCTACGCACTACCCTCACTCATGGATACGGTTTTGACAGAGACTACCGCTACTTAACCTGTATTAAGACTAGCCTGTGACTTTGTCGGAGTTGTGATATGGGTGGGTGTCGATATTGGGTTCATATTGAACTCTGCGTGTTTATGAGTTTTCATTCACTCATGATCACAGTTCTGGCAGAGATTACCTCTACTTAGCCTGTAGTCAATTATAAATTAAACTACCTTTAAACAAAATAATTTAACCCTGCAATCAATCCACAAAACTTCATGCCCTTTGTACCCATGATAACTCAATTATAAATAACATTATAAATATTAAAATAATGTTAACAACAATATCTACTTAATTAATAATTATGTATAAGACTAGCCTGTGACTATGTCGGAGTCGTGATTTGGGTGGGTGTCGATATTGGGTTCATATTGAACTCTACGTGCTTACGAGTTTCCATTCACTCATTATCACGGTTCTGGCAGAGATTACCGCTACTTATGTAATAAATAAATGTAGCATGGGTTAAAACCTCCTTATTAACATCACCCTCTTTTCCAAGCTCTTCTCTGTCAGAATAAGAAAGCTAATGGCACTTGATATTCAAAATTATTCGATCAATTTCTAATGACCTTGAACTAGACTTCACAGAAAGAGAGGATTGCATAGACAATATTTAAAGGACAATAAATGGAGCCATTGATGCTATCACTGACAACGAGGGAAACGTGGAGGACCAGATTACAGAACAGCCCTTCTTAGGGCTACTTAATGTTAATTGATGTAATTGTTCTAAATCTTTCTGTCTGTCTGTCTGTATTGTCCTGTCGGTTTTATCTGTTACATTTGAATAGGGTTAATTAATGTTTAGTGTTGTAATTGTACTGAACCTATTTCCCACCCTTTGTACCTCTCGGGAATAGGGGAAGACTAGTGGAACTGTGGGGAAACGGGCTCTTTTCTATATAGGAATCGCCTGGATTGGTGTAGGCACATGTGTACAGCCTGGTACATCTCTGTGCCTAATCTAATCAGTCTCTCAGGGAAGCTGGTGTTGACCCATTCCCCCCCCCCCCCCCCGTTTCTAAATCTCTGTCTGTTTGTCTGTATGGTTCTGTCGGTTTCTTTGTTACATGTTCTTAGATATTGAATTCTCGCAATATCGATTGGTATGAGAATTCCATTTGACTAACCAAACATTAAATCTCAAATATGACCACTTCGGATCACACCCAACCAAATTCATAACTTAAAACAACCTAACCTGAACAAAATTAAATAGTCACTCTGACACCCTAGTGTAGGTATTTTGTTTTTTCTAGGGTGAATTTCCCTTTTCGAGAAGGGATTTTCGCCGGTAGGATGGTGGTGACTTGTACAGTACACTTTGTACTTAACTAGGGGCATAGTGATATTTAGGAAATTCTGTAACTTATATATCTCGACACAATTGCACAGGTGGCTTACACATGATTGGTGTAGGGCATCCACTAGTATAACTGGATTAAATTTGAAATAAAATTAAAGGGACTGCAACCTCATGGACAACACACACACACTCACTTACATACTTATATGACCTTATTAGAAATATAAGGTAGTCTTAACCCAGGACTATCAGGCCCTTATTAGAAATATAAGGTAGTCTTAACCCAGGACTATCAGGCCCTTATTAGAAATATAAGGTAGTCTTAATCCAGGACTATCAGGCCCTTATTAGAAATATAAGGTAGTCTTACCCCAGGACTATCAGGCCCTTATTAGAAATATAAGGTAGTCTTAACCCAGGACTATCAGGCCCCGCAACACAATGTTGCAATAATAATGAAATATACTAAATAACATTACAACAATTCACATCACAACATAGTATAGCACTTACACTCTGGCACAATGTCCTATGGGGTTGCAATTATTAACTTAGGGTGTGGCGCCTCGTGTTTCTTCGTTGGGGTCCGGGTGTATGTGCGGCGCTGCCTCTCCGTGTGGGACGACAATGAATTAATTCCGGGATCTTTTCCGCCTTTGCCTCTTCCTGCTGACCTGCCAATGAAGTTGATAAGGGTAGGTGTGGATGGGTCTTGCCTACCTGCCCCAGGGCTTCCATCTATACCGATAGTTACTTATTAGTAATTCGGTATAACGCCCAAATTGATAAGTGCACTATTGTGCACATATAAAAAGGGTAAATAAATGTCCAGAGATATGCTGGATATAAAAGTAGCACAAATGACCCATAGTGGTCGGTTGTTACTTAAAAACTCCAACTTGATTGATTGATACAACAGAATCATATATAGTGATATAATAAAAACCAGAATTGAATAATAAATAAACACTCATCTTGGGTAACATAACTATGTTACATGAACAACGAAAATTTGTATAGTTTCTGTCTCAAGGGAAACGGACCTACTCATATAACAAATTAGATAAACTGAGACACACTTAATCATTTGAAAATAATGCACCTCCATTTATAGCAAATTCTAAATTTAATTTTTTTTTAATTAAACCATTAAAATTATTTCCATAGTGGTGAAGATAATAATAAAATAAGACAACTGGTATGATTTGGAGAGATATATGGCTATCCTTAACACAGACACAAGTATAAAATATACTTTTATAGCAACCACACAAATAGATCCATACACATAGCATACACCAGGATAAAAGAGACCACTAGCCATGGTCAACAAAATTAAAAGTAGCTTACTAGAGTGGGTAGATCAAAATCCCAACTAGAAAGGACTACTTAAAATACACTAGGAAAATAATAAATACCCCTTGTCAAACTATAATATAACCCCGATGGGGAAAACTAATTGGGGACTTTAGAAGTAAAGAATAAATACAAAACAACATAAAAACATCGGGGGGAACACACATACATATAAACTTTTTAAAAAAAAAAATTTTGATTAGAGGGGCATCTGTCTGGTGCCCCCAAAAAGAAAAAAAAAGAAGAACGAAAACCAAGAATAACCCTTATAAACAATCTTTTAGAGTAATGAAAGGGAAATACACAAAACAAAGATGACATATTATAGCATACATTGGTGGACAAGGAAACAATACACAAAAAATAGACATACTTAGAAGAAGAAAAAAAACAACGGTGTTACCCAAAAACTTAAACCAGCTAAATGTGCCGGAGAGAGTTAAAGGGTATCAAAAAAGAATAATAAATAAAAACATATATACACACTACTACACCCATGGGTGGACAAGGAAAACATTACACCATCGTAGACACTATTGGCTAACAGACGGTGTTCCTCAATCAACTTGAACCAGCTTGTGCTGGGGAGAGTAACGAGGGTCAACCCCCCCCCCCCCCCCCCGCACATTCTGATCCTGCCAATTTACAAAATAAATCACAAACAGACATAAATTCCACATTATAAAGACACTAGACTCTCCCCTTAATATGCAGATGCCTACTAAGTAGCAGATCGTACTGTACATCAAGTCGAGTGAATTATGCAATTAAGATCAGCACAGCCACTACAGCAGTATGATCAACATTTGCCAACAAAGCAATACAAGAAGATTCAAGAGTAGCTAGCTACATTGCTGTAGTAGACACTAGGAACAAAATCTTCATGGTCGTACTACATCTGATGTCTTTACTGAAACGGCTTAGTGTGTGCTCGAAAAAGCAAATCAATTACCAGTGATTCAATTATATATTTTTGCGAGTCAACACTGTACTAAAAAGTACACGTAATAATCTTTGACAAGAAATGATTTGAATGGACCAATTGTCTGTACTATAACCGAATGGTGACACTCAGGCCTGGCTCAAAGATTACTGGCGTCACCTGACTAGACTATGTTGTTAATATCCAGTTGTCTGTGCAGTTTACTAAAGCATCATTGACGATCTAAGGTATCGCTGTTAATTTATTTATGACTTTATCTGTATTGGAACCAATAACAAACCACAGCGAACAAGCATGCCAAAGCTCAATAAACAAAATTACTACAGTACCACGAAGTATGAAAGTCCCGAATACCATCTTAAGTGGACTTTGTGTTCCTGAATGTTTCAGTGTAAAGCGTTCTAGCAACAGTGGAATAAAAGGTATCGGTCACGACACTAGAGGCCTCTTTGTCCATATCCTATGATACCCACACGCATCAAGGCTACCAAACATGTCACACATGTGCGTCCAGAGACTATTAATTGCTTTCCAAAGATATTGGCAAAGTCAACGAAAAATACAACTAAAGAGCCACCGATGTCTCAGTCAAGCATGGAAACAACAAAACAAACTTTTAATAACAATTGGATCTTTGAACACCCCTTTTGTACATAGTTGGCCCCAATGTCAAACTCAAACTTTAGTGCTCAAACACCCATTCAAAACATACAAAGAGACTGGGCCAGGTGTGTATGCAAGGAACATGATGGGTTTAAACACGAGTGCAGTGATAGGATTGAGTATAATAAAGGAATGTATAAATTGGTGTATGCTAAGACGTTTAATAAGGCAGTGTATAATATGAAAGTTTGTATGAAACTCCTGCTCAGGGTAGTAAAACAATTTCAAGCAGACGCACTTCAACCAAAACATGTGCCTCCACGACAAAAAGTTGCAAAAACAAACATTTACACACGGCCTGTAACTGAATCTCATCGATTGGAAAAATAGACAGATTAAAAGGTACAGAGAGGAACAAAAAGAAATGAAAGAGGATTGGTGGATTGTGTGACACCAATAACCTTGCTAATCTATTGTAAATACTTGTGGGATCAGTTCATGCGGGCAATAACGAACCTAAAGTCATTATTGAAGATTCATAGATTTGTCATCGGTTTCTTGCTCGTGAGCTTATGGACAGAGAGACACATGTCGTGCCCTGATGCATGCACCAGTTGAAGATACTCGTGATATACAATACACCAGTAATGCGTTCTGAAACGATAGTGACGCAGCGAGATGATTCGGTCTGCGGTGACATACTGTTTCGTTTGTATGAAATGTATGATTCTATGAAATGTGGTTGCAAACGAAACTCGGAGCGTGACTTCGTTGCATACAGTCGCATAAATGAAAGAACAAGTTAATGTGATTATGGTTTCTGCAACTGTGACAGCATGGGAATGACGCACTCTGGAGCTACCATTAGCATTCTTACAAGTGTATTTCAGCTGGCGTAATGCCTTATACAAACCGTTTTTTTTTGGGGGGTCAGCCGGAAAATAACTCGATGGTGTTTTCATCCGATTCTATCACATTCTGGCATAATAATGAGCTTTCCTCCATCGCGTAAGACAAATCAGTGAAGAAATTCCAAGAAGTTGGTGTTGATTAGGAAAAGATCTACAGTATCATTCCTTATCATGCGCTCACACTCAAATATGCCATTGTCGTATACTTCCAGATGTATGGGGTTAATATTACATGGTCGATAGTAAGGTTGGACTGGCCACAGTCCAGTAGATGAACAATCTATATGTACGGGATGCCGCGCCCTACACAGAGAAAACTACTTCATCAACCCAAGTTAATTTAGTTTAAACGCCATCAGCGGTATATGTGAGGGCTGGTCTGAACCGACAGACGTAGTTGCAAGAGTTGCAATATGTCGTGGGGTTTCGTCAGTCTTAGAACCAGGTGATTTGATATCGATTACTACACATCATCTATGTAACTTCCATTTCATAATAATCGAGTGACACATATTCGTTTCCGCTTGTGAATGACGATGATCGCGTTGTTAATCTGTGGAATGAATTATTGCCGCTACAACTGTCCATTAGAGATCCAGCTTAAACATTAAATATCAGCAAGAATTGTCGTGTTTTGACCTGTTAAACCAGTTTGTGTAGTTAACATGAGAAAGCCTATATATATATATATATATATATATATATATATATATATATATATATATATATATATATTACGAAACTGACTTCGGTGTGACAGCCTCAAAAATATCCACAGAGCTTGTCCGTGCTCTGCACGCATCGCCAGGCTATATTTGCAATGCCAGTTGTATACGATGTTTAAAGTGCAGACGAGGATGGGATGTAAGACAACTTGATTCGCACCTCAGACGTTTCGGGATCGATTACCCGAATGATAAGACATGCATCAATGTTGGTTAACATTTAATTACCGTCAGAAGAGAGAATGATGCCGCCAGGTAATAACATCGTGAACGAGACGAGTTAACAGGACGTGTCAGATTCAGCCATTGCAAGTCTGGCAATGGAGAGTAACCTGAGTAATAAAGACATCACGCAAAGGTATGAAACAAAATCAATAATGTACAGAAGAAACGAGACATTTTTAATAATAATTCAGTCTAAAGAAATATTTGATGCAGTATTTGAAGCACCCATTTTATTGGATGCTCATCAATTCAATAAAAAGTACAAGACATGTTGAGACAATTTGAGAAGCTATCACAGATCGATGATGTTCAATACCCTGTCAATACCTAAGTGGGATTAGTTGACAACGTAATAATGGTGGTGTTCATCTGTGCACGTTATTCCATTTATTGAAATTAAATGTAATAAATTTTGGACATTGTCGGTTTTGCCATGATGATTAGCCAAATTGCCAGACACAGTGACAATTACACGAGAACAAGCGACGGAAGAATGATGTTTGTCAAAGTCGCTAATAATGCAGATCATAAAATATAGTTAAAAAATTGTTTAATTTAGCTGATGATGCAGTTGTAGAAACTAATATTTTCTAATCCTAAGTTCACATTTGGATTTTCACAGCTTCAATATCAACGTACTAGTGATTCATTGATATTTGTCTTGCGAAATTCCCTTTTTTATTAACTTTGTCTTTGTTTTAACGCTAGCATATAAATCTGAACTAAATTAAGTACAGTAAATTGGTAAAATATATATTCTGCAAACCGCACGCCGCATCAACGTCATCGCATGCCATTTTCCTTAATTTAAGCCCATATATATTCAAGACATCGCGTAGAGTTGCAAATGTATAGTTAAGACATCCTGCCGTGAAAACAAAATAAACGTTTATATATAAAGGATTTACAGATTTAAATATCTTCGGATATCTTCGGAAGGACAAACCCATTCCGTACTGACGTCTTACATAAACTAAACATAACCACACATCACCAAATGAGGGATATAATTTGAAATGAGAGAACAATGAAATAGCTGAAGAACCTCTACAGTGGAATAAATAGTATCGGTCACGTGAATAGAAGCCTATTTGTCCCTCTCCTAAGATACCCACACGCATCCAGGCTATCAAAGATGTCACACAAGTGCGTCCAGAGATTATCCAAAACACGATCAGAAATGTGCCAATGATTACTTGGAATAAGATAAACTGTGAACAAAACGGAAAAAGTAAACAGAAACGTTTTGGTGCGCTGTGCGATCGTTCAGAACTGAAATAGAAAGAATTGATATTTTCTTAAGATTATACCTTTATCTTTCAAGTAAAGATGGTAATAACAATAAGGAGAGGTTTTATTGCCGATATACGTAACATTTTGCACAGATACAATATTTATAAAATTATTGAACCTATAGTTAAATAAAAAGTATTTCCCAAAAACAAATGCAATGACAACAAATTATAAAGCGTGCTTTTAATTGTATGCAAACGACAGCTTTACATACTTTTGCCACGCTCTCATGTCATACAGGGGTAATTAACATTATCACTTCCACAAATCTTCATTTTTAAGCCAAACTCAAAACAACAAGAAAATCACAATTAATTACATTTCTTGCAAATGTCAATGTTTCGACTAATACCGTAGAGATTTGTAAGCATAACATATATTCTTACATAGATGCAATAATCCATGCAATTAATTACTGCCAAAACAAAGTGCGAGAAAACATAGTTTGAAACACATGAATACTTTTGATATTTTTCCTAGTGTGTTACGTTATATCAACATCTCTAGGATATGGATTAAAAAAATGATATAGACGAGTCCGAAAAACTTATAAATGTTATGTCTGCATTTGTGTTCTCTGCGTCTGTAATATATGGATTGGTTATTTAATAATGATATCGATTTTCAAATTATCAGTTTTGGAAGACATCGTAGAAAACATTATCGTTTTAACTGTACGCAATTTTCGGCTTACGATAAAATGTCACTTGATGTACAAAATTAATGTTGATATTTACACTGATTACGTAATAGGCTTCGTAGGAGTGCACCATGCATGATGACAATGATTACGTATATAGGCTTCGTAGGAGTGCACCATGCATGATGACAATGATTACGTATATAGGCTTCGTAGGAGTGCACCATGCATGATGACAATGATTACGTATATAGGCTTCGTAGGAGTGCACCATGCATGATGACAATGATTACGTATATAGGCTTCGTAGGAGTGCACCATGCATGATGACAATGATTATGGTCAAAGGAAAAGTACACTTCTAAGGAACGTGAGTCATGTTCATCTTACTATTATCTATAAACAAGGCATTTAACAGCTTCCTACGTTTGAATACAATCACATCTGTTTGTATCGGAAAGATGAAACAAAGACCGATGATCATAACGTTTTATGGAAATATTCCTCAGCCCGAAATAATTTGCCAATTACGAACAGCAAACATGCCTGAGCGAAGTGTTAGTGGGTTTATATGGTGCCCTTCTTTACATTCTTGGGATTCAGGTCGGAACCTCACGAGTGTCTCTGGAAGTCTCTATAAACATCTTTGAATATTGATCTTGTGACACCATGTGCAGCATTTAAGATTGGATACTGGCATATAACACAATGGAATAAACGCGAATGGACCGTTGCGTCGTCGTAAGGTACCATGTGTGTCGCCATGGTGGAAAATGTGCTGATGTTATACAGGCTCAGTGTGTATTCTGTTGATAATGTCAAGATTAAAGTCAGAGGACAGGAACTGGAAACAATGAGCCAATTCTAATATTTTGGTTCCATAATTAGGGAAGAGGGATCAAGAGCAGAAATTTTGTCAGGAGAACCCCAAACAACGGCAGCTATGTCGAAACTAAAACCCATATGGAGAGACAAGAACATCTGTCTGAAAACTACAAGAAAACTATTGAGAGCACTAGTCATTTCCATTTTTCTGTATTTATGTGAGGCCTAGACCCTGACAGCAGAAAATGCAACGAAGAATCCAGGCACTTGAAATGAGATGATATAGAACAGTCTTGGCATCTCTTACATGGACCACATCACAAATGAAGAAGTACGTAACACCATCAGGCACAAAGTAGGCCGTTATGAAGACTTCTTCACCACTGTCAAAAGAGAAAGCTGAACTGGTATAGCCATGTCGTCACTAGAGCCAACAGTATATCCACAACAGTAATGCAGGGTAGTGTCCAAGGTGGTAAAAGGAGAGGTAGACAGAGAAAAAAGTGGAGTGGTAGCATCATAGAATGGACCAGGAACAGTTTTGCAGTGACAAAGGCATTGACACATGATCTTGACAAGTGGAGAGAACTGGTCAGATGTTCAGCAGCACAGTGCCTCAACGACCACACTAGGTCAGGAGACTGATGATGGTGATGGTTGATAATGACGAACTAATTAAAAGTCCCCTTACGTCATCCAGATTATATATTACAGTTATGATGAGTTTCATTGCTTTAGTCTGAAGATGGAATTACTCGTGTTAGCAAGGAATTTCATACAATTAGAGGATAAGCAACGCAAATTAAGTCTAAATTATATTTCATCATTTAGTTGCAGATTAAAAATTACGATTAGTTAGACGCAACATTCCAAAGCACGGATACATGTGCAAATTAATAAAGACCAAGTACATTAGACAATATAGTACATGCGAAAATGAACACAAATTGCGTCTCAGAAGGAATAAGGGTACCAGCAATTATGTATTGTCTTAGGTGTATATATTTTGTTTATTGGATTGACTTCGCTTGCGAAGATTTAGGAAGGAGGATGCCCACGACTATTGCACTCGCGCTAGTGGCTGGTAATTGATTATATTGATTTAGTACTGACAATCGTGATGAAAATACACCAAAGTCTTGTGAACTTGATCCGATTTCGACATCACTGTTGCTTGAGTGCATATACCCAATATTGCCTTCACTAACTGATGTTGTTAATATCTCTCTTTCATCGGGGGAATTCCCATCATTTTACCTAACTGCCATCGTAAAGCATCTGTTGAAGAAACCAACACTTGACTATAACGATTTATAGAACTACCGTCCAGTTTCTAATCTCCCATTCATATAACAAATCTTATAAATGGTTGTTCTAACCCAACTTGTATCTCATTTGAATTCAAACAGTCTTTTTAGCAATGTACAGTCTGCATATCGATCCTGTCACAGTACGGAAACTACTCTTCTGAAAATATTTAATGACATTCTCTCTTCTTTGGATGATGGAAAGATTACAATCAACACTTTCCTGGATTTATCTGCTGCATTTGACACAATAGACCGTGATATATTACTTCACCGTCTCCAGCATGTATTTGGCATTCAGAATATAGCCTTACAGTGGTTTAAGTCCTACTTAGTGAACAGGACACAAATTATATCTGCAAATGGAATACTTTCCAGCCCAGTTGACTTATGTTTTGGTGTTCCACAGGGATCTGTTCTTGTACTTGAATTTCTCATTCTATACACTCAGCCGCTCTCAAGTGTCATAGATCATCACCCAGAGTCGCACCAATTGTATGCTGATGACACCCAAAAATACATGTCGAGCCACACAGCTGAAGTTGATGCTACTATCCATGGAGTAGAGAGGTGCATTTCTGATGTGAAATCATAAATGACATGTAACTAGTTGCAGATGAATGATGATAAAACTGAGGCTATTCTAATTAAAACACAAAGACTTTCTCATTCACATCCTTTACCTCAGACAATAAATATCAGCAACACCAACATTAAATTCTCCCAGTCAGTACGAAACCTAGGCTTTACTCTAGACAGTACTGTCACATTGCACCAACATGTCATGAACATATGCAAGGCTGCATATCTTGAGCTGAGACGCATCAGTTCCATTCGTAAATATCTTTCAGCTGATGCCACTTAAACACTTTTGTGTTCATTGGTACTTTCAAGATTGGACTATTGTAACTCAATTCTGTCTGGTTCGTCACAATATTTACTCCAGAAACTTCAAAAAGTTAAAAAGACAGCTGCACGGATCATCTTTAGAGTACCTCGATCAGAGCACACCTCACTACTGCTTTGTACCCTTCACTGGCTATCGATTCGATACAGAATCGAACATAAAATTTGTTCTATGTGCTATGTTTCAATGAAAGACTCCAGTCCAACATACCTATCAAGCCTAACCCATGTGTATACACCAGCTAGATCCTTACGCTCTTCTTCTGACAATCGTATACTCATTGTTCCCACGGTGAAAACAAAGTCATATGGACAACGCTCTTTTGCATACCAGGACCCGGCGACGTGGAACGAATTGTCCATTAAAATTAGACAGAAAGACACAGTGGTCTCTTTTAAGAGTGCTCTTAAAACTCACCTGTTTCGACTGCAGGGACAAACTTAGAGACCTTATTATGTTTTGTATCTTATATGTTTTCAACATGTTTTTATGTTTTCCAATTTCATGGATTTTGTCATTTGTATTTCTGTAGTGTAGTCATATCATTATTGATGGTGTAAAGCGCTTAGAGCTTCAAAACATTAGGCGCTATACAAAGTCCTCATTATTATTATTATTATTATTATTATTAGTATTATTATTATTATTATATATTCATATATATATATATATATATATATATATATATATATATATATATATATATATATATATATATATATGTGTGTGTGTGTGTGTGTGTGTGTGTGTGTGTGTGTGTGTCGACAGTCCCTACTAGATAGGTCAGAATTCGTAAATAGGATACGATCCTTTTTCAAAGTATTAAATCAATCTTATTTTGTTGTTAACACAAGTAATAATAATATAGTATTCAAATCGCATTTTCTTAACTTTAAGATATTTATTTGTTTTTACGTTTATTTGGTCTGAGACTTTTAAACGGAAACGTTGTTTCTTTTGGATGAATAGTTTATTAGTTGAGCTTGCATTCAGTACTTAAACTTATATGCTAGGAATCGTATTAAAGAAAGGAACGGTATGGCAAATAAATTTAAGAAATCTAAAATCGGCATGAAAACAACACAAACACGCATGTGTCTTTTGATGGATAAGGCTAGAAGAAGATTCCATGCACATAAACTCCTCCAATGTGATTTATCTCATAATGCACATTTGCCATTAAATTGGTGTTTAAATTTAATCAAGTCGCTCAAAAACTTTATGTCGATGCCAAAAGCAAAGCCTAAAAGCGTAATAAAATAAATTATACGATAGTAAGGTATATGAAAGCTTAAAACACAACATTATTTTGCAAATCAAATACAGTGGTGTTAGTTTCCTAGTAACAGCTCCAAAACCACCGGCATTTTATTATATAACACTTTGAAGACTGTTTGCATTAATAGCACTTTTACGAGCATCCTGCAACTTCTTTATCGTATATTGGCACCAACACGTTCCTTCTCTGGGACGATGGCCATTGTATTGTGATTTGCAATCCTGACAAATAGGTTATTTGCTTTCATGGTAGCATTAAATGCTTACGAATGGTTTTATTTCTCCAGACTTTGACATTGTCTTTTTTGAATTTTTGGATCATTTTATATAGATACGTGTTCATAATCAAACCTTATTAACTCCATTAATGTTTATATAAAGTGAAGTTAGTAAACGGAATGAATATATTGTTTATATCAAAAGACATGTTAATAATATTAGTCAGATACAGGAAAACTCCGAATAATCAGCTCATCTACAGTGGGGAGGATGGCAAACGTTCTCTAGAGACTTTAGATGGTGAAAGCCTTGCATATACAACAGTGTGGGTGGTGAGTTTAATAGCTATTACAAAAAAGGTAAATAACTAATCAAGTATATATCAAGCCAAATGTGTCAAAGTTAAAACAATTATTCAGTTTGCTCTAAACATGAATAATATTATTCAACTAAATATTCGTTAGTGTCATACCTTTTCTCAGTGTGCTTCTTGTTCTTTTCATCATTTGGTGGAGAAAGACACAATAGGTTCATAGTTTAAAAGTAAGAATTTATTACAGATTATTGTGTGTTTCCTTTATCGTAAATTATATTCTGTCTTTTCAATCATGCCAAAATACATAGTCTTTTAATTTGAACTTGATCATAATCAATTGAAGTATTGAATGTGGCACTGCTGTGCTTTAAAGTGTAATTACTGTGAAAAGAACTATAGTAACAATGTGGCATACTCTAGCGTCGAGGGAAAATCCAGTCATAAAGGGCTTGGAATACTCTAGCGTCAAGGGAAAATCCAGTCAAAAAGGGCTTGGGATACTCTAGCGTCGAGGGAAAATCCAGTCAAAAAGGGCATGGGATACTCTAGCGTCGAGGGAAAATCCAGTCAAAAATGGCTTGGGATACTCCAGCGTCAAGGAGAATTTAGCGTGGTGGGACTATCTAGCGTCAAGGTGAAATTTAACATGGTGGGACTATCTAGCGTTAAGGGTAATTTAACATGGTGGGACTATCTAGCGTCAAGGGGAATTTAACATGGTAGGACTATCTAGCGTCAAGGGGAATTTAACATGGGGAATATTATTTGGGCCTGATAGTGACAAGGGACATTGAGGCAAAGAAAGCAAAGATCTTTTCGAGATATATGAGTAACCCTGAAAACAAATCACACAATTTCCTATCAAAACAGAAAGGAAGGAAAATAAAACCACAAATCTACTAACCACACAGAAGAAGCGCAAAAATGCCACAAAATATGTTATAAAAAAAATCACAAAATATTCTATCCACACAGAAGGGAGCGCAACAATACCACAAAATATATTATCAAAAATCACAAAATATTATATTTACACAGAAGAGAGCGCAAAATACCACAAAATATTATCTTTGATTTTTTTTGTATTATCGCTTGTTTGTGCACAAAGATATACGGCAAGCATGATTATAATAAACACAACGACACCTAACAATAGTAACAAAGAGAAGTTTTCCTTCACGTCAGCGTAACTTAGAGTTGCAATCTTCTTTCAAGACAAACGTAGTATCCTTCTGTGGGCGTGAAATTAAAATACTGAAGAAACTTAAGCGCTTTGCTATAGACTATAGTATAGATAATTTCAGCAACAAACTAAACAACATAAATACCGTTAGAACAATAGAAAGCCCGAAATCGTCTATTAAAAAAGAAATGCGTTTAAAAATAATTAAAGATTAACGATGGCTAGCCAATAAAATCGAATTTAAGAAAGGCAATGACATTTGTAGATATACCTCTCACTCTGATATTATATGCGGATGTAATCTGCCATGTATGAACAGCTTGAAAAAGGTATACGCAAAGAGAAACCTCAATTCAAACTGACTATTTCAGATTTGCTCCTTCTTTTTTTTTTTTTTTTTTGGGGGGGGGGGAACACACCCAGACACTAGTCAAGGGTGGAACAGGGAAAATACGCATATCAAAACAAACCATACAATCTACTATACACACACGGGCAGAAACCAAAACGCAAATATACTAATCACACGATGGAAAGAAGTCAAAGAGGATCTATATTAATAAAAAAAAGAATCAAAACAAAAAATATTTATTCGTGCTATAAGATTTGCGCAGAATCTGTTGAAATATTGTTGTGTCAAGTATTTTATTTTAGCTAAATGTTATTCATTTAAATAATTTACTTTAAGCTATTCTCCCCTCGAAATACATATGCTCAAAATAACATTCCTAGAAATAAAGACATGGAATTATAGTGAATTGATACAATTATTAAATTGATGTGATTTAATAAAAACCAATCGGCACATCGCCAAAACATAGACCACCAAAGGTACATCAATACTTCCAGCGTTGGATTGTTTGGGGAATATCATCAATAGTCATTCAGAACTTCAACCATTAAGTTTTGTGTTGGAAATTCTAGAATTATTTGGGATTTAATTCGCAACACAGCAAGTTCATTTGACAGTTTACACTTTGTATTCTAGGGAAATACATTTTTTGCTGAATTTTACAAACTTGTTTAATTCACCTTTTTAGTATTTATATTAAAACCATTGAAGGGGTCCCGAGTGGTGTAAAGTGCTCTTCGTTACAGAGAACTGCCATCTCACCTCTCTCTGCGTGGGTTCGAGTCTCAGATTCGGTCAATGTCGGTATGTGAGAAAGCTTGTCAGTAGCTTCTCGTGGATAAGTGGTTCTTTCCTGGATTTTCCCCGGGTGCTTCCTCCACCATTAAAACTGGCCGCGATGGGTGGTCAAATAGGTCATTACATATCTCTCCAAATTGTCCATCTTGTGCTGGAAAATGGCTTTAAACCTACAACAACAATAACAACAACAAAAACAACAACAAAACCATTGAATCTAAAAATGGCTATTTTGGATTTAGATTACAATGCTGTAAGGTGTTTTAAATTGTATCTCTTATTTTAGGGAAATACGTTACTTTTTTTAATTTTACCAATCTTTCAAAATTTTCTCTCGTTTATTTTACTTTGTTAAAGCCCATACAGTGGCCACGGTCAATAAATCTATTGAAAATAGTCAAAGTTTGTAATAATTTGTCTTGGTCTCTCTGTCAGACAGAGGATAGAAAAGCTGGATTACAATTCCTATACTACACTATATACTATATCAGTTTCTCGTTATGCAAAGTTTTCCTTTGGAGTATTTCACGTGCCTTCTCTCGTACCCTTTAACTCCAAATTTTCACAAGACTGATTTCGTTAAAGATACATAATTTCTGGATAAACACACACACACACACACACACACACACACACACACATATATATATATATATATATATATATATATATATATATATATATATATATATATATATATTCAGGTTTCCAATCCATATATCTTTTTCAAATATAAAATTCCTTTTCGATAGCTTTAACCGAAGTGTATACAACTCTTTGCGTCTTGTCGGATTATCCCAACGCTATGTTTAGAGTTTTCAGTACTCTGAATAAAACTGTACGGTATATGATATGCTACCATTCCTGGCTATTTAATAGAAAACTGCCATTTTTTTATTTTAATTCGATCTTAATCTATTTATATTCTCAGCATACATATGTTAATCAGTAAATAACGGATTAACTAGATGTACACGCATTTTTCTAAGCAACTAAAGCGCACGGAACATATTCAATCACAAAATACATTGTTACCATGTTTATTCTTCTTTTAGCGTTGTTTTCGTCACGTACTATAGTTATTGAAAGTTTCTGTACAACAATAGGCGCTGTAGCCGATTGAGACTGACATTTAAAATCCATTCCTTATATATCACCCTACGATAACAAGTTGGACTTAAACACGTCTCATGTATTATATTGTTCCCTACGATAACAAGTTGTACTTAAACACGTCTCATGTATTGTAATGCTCCCTACGGTAACAAGTTGGACGTAAAGACGTCTTATGTATTATAATGGTCCCTACGGTAACAAGTTGGACGTAAACACGTCTTATGTATTATAATGGTCCCTACATACGTGTATTGCATCTGCTCCACTAAAACGATAATCTTTTTCTTCATGTTTGCCCCAACTGATACGAGTATACTCTATGTTTTCTAGATTGGCTTGATGTGAGGGGGAAATGAAGCGATAAATTAGGAAAACGAAAAAAGAGATCTTCAAGTTATCAAGTCAATTCTGCTCTGCTAATATGCTATGCCCAATTTTTATTCTATGATGGCCAACCAATACAATTACTTAAAGCAATTCTCCGCGGAATCTCACTGGCAAATCTCACTGGCCCACATCATTTCAATTTACAATTCTTAATAGTACTTCTAAAAAATGAGTGATCGTCCTGTAATTGACATTTGAATCCATTTGTATTCACATCAGAATATTTTTTAGCCACCACGATTTATCAAAGTGACACGAAACATCAATGACACAAGAAATACCTTTTAATTGAGATTCCTAACATTGCAAAATATAATGTAATAACAATTTATATTCTATTGAATGCAAACTTAGTGTCATATAAAACACACAACAGTAACGAGTATAAATATCTTGAGCTACAATAAAAAGAAGAAGATGAACTGCTGATTAAAACAATTTGTATTTAATTATGAACTATTTGCATGATGACAAAAATTATACTTATTGCGTCAGTAGAGTGCCCCTGTAAAATATTATTTATCAATAAAATAATTAAGCCTTGGCACAAGCTAACCTGCATACCTTCTCAATAAATCCAACCCGCGTTGATATATGAATAGCCCAGCACATTTATATTATTTGTTAGGAGTTTCTAAGTTCGGTTTGCGGGTTGGGGGGGTTTGAAGGTTGAATGTAGTAGTGGGAGGGCACTTTCTTATAGCAAGATCATATATTTCAAACTAGAAATATCTTCATAAAGCAATTACGCTTTTACAAGAAAAACATCCAAACGCTGCCATAAATATCTCTAGAAAAATTGTAATGTAGTAATTAATGTACAACCATTTGATCCTTTTGCCTAGATATATGATATGATATGACAGTATTTGGATCATTAGTGGGCCATAACCCGTGATATGATATGACAGTATTTGGATCATTAGTGGGCCATAACCCGTGATATGATATGACAGTATTTGGATCATTAGTGGGCCATAACCTGAAGCCAAATTAACAGTTTCCATTGTGCGCATAAACGCCATGAGGATGAGGTTATGATTCCGTCGCCTAGTAACAATAAACAGGCCGCTGTGCGGTCCTAAACTTGGGGTACCCAAAAGGCCGTCCTGGGGTCATAAACTCGAGGTACATGCACTACGGTACGCACACTTCGTTAATTCAAACAAACAACAATAATTATCATTCCGTTTACGTGAACAAAACAAAGAAAACACGGGACCCAAGTGGCCAAGAGGTGTAAAGCGCTCTCCGTTACGGATCATCTCACCTCTGCGTGGGTTAGAGTGTTGGCTTCGGCCAATGTGGGTATGTGAGTCGTTGGTCGGTGGTTCTTTCCGGGGTTTTCAGGTTTCATTCTCCATCATTAATATTGGCCGTCATGTATAGCCTATCTTGCGCTGAAAAATGGCATTAAACTCTATAACAACAACAAAAAAGAAAACAATGTGTGGTCGATGTTGTTTTTTTTTTGTTTGTTTGTTTGTTTGATTAGTATTTTTAACGTAGCTTTAACAATTTTTTCCATGTTATCGCTACGACGTCTGCAGTGAGACAATTTATACTGATGTCTAGCACTGGGGCATCATGCCACATACATGTAGCATGACGTTCCACCAGTTACATTATCCTGACACCAGGCCGATCAGTCCTAACACTAACCTCTTAATGCGGAGCGCGAAGCGAGACAGCTGGTATCCCCTTTTTTTATTTAAAAATAAACAGCCTAATCAAACAAACAAACAAACAAACAAATAAAGTAACAAATTCAGCTAAAACAACATTATCCAAAACTGTCAGAAAGCGCATGGCTGTACACGTACGAAAAGTATCCGAAAACTGTCAGTAAGAAACCTCATTTGTATATCTTAAGTCTGTGCAGGAGAATGTTTAGATGAAACATGCAAAAAGGAGTTAGGTGACATGTGACCAGTGTGGTATCTGGGTACAGTTAAGATGTGCCTGCATAAACGCAGCTAGTCTGCCAACAACAAATGATACGTGACTCTGTTTAAAATAATTTGTTAACTTGTGACCTTGCATTTATATTGTAATAAATTTGGAGTATGTGTTAGTGAATTTGAACCATGCTGGGGTCGTTAGTAGTGAATTTGGGTACAAGCCGAATGACTGTCCCTTTTTGTAACATAGTCCATATTAAAATTCCGCGGTGTATAAAAGTGATGTGATTGAAATGGCAGTATTTATGGGGGGAATATAATGGAATCAATAAGTTGGAACTTGGTAGGTACCGTTTATGTGTCCATAGTGGAAAATGGGCGTATGTATATGAGCGTGATACGCCGGAAATTCTGTGGATTGACTGGCTTAGGGTCGCGCAGTTAAATATTTCCCAGTTAGTAAGGGAATACTAGTGGAATTTCTATGGCATGACGGGCTTGCGGTACGGAAATAGGATGAGAAAGAAGAAAAACCATGCTAAGGTGCGGTTAATGGACTCTTGGGCAAGTTGTCTCCTCTGGGTCGCCCATTGATTAGAGCAAAGATTATTAATTATAGCAGACATTGCTTTCTTTCCATTTTACAACTCAAGTTGTATGGAAGTCTTTGGAAATTTGGGGAAAACATATGACTTCCAGCGTGACTCGCGCCAGGGTTTTGACACCGCTCGGTCAAGTGAATACCCCTGTGCGTGTAACAATATGATAATTTTTAATTTTGGTTTCAAATACTAGTACGAAACATTTAGACACAAATTAGTATATAAAATGGCTTCCCAAAATACAATATTTGTATTGACTGAAAAAAGGCGTTGGCATAGTGTTTGACAAGGACCGTTTTAGGACGTTGTGCCATACATTTGTCGTGCACACCATTTACCCTCCCTTTCCATTTCTGCTATTGGTCAATGTTCTTTTTTTGTCTCACTATCATAAATGGTGTTTGTGTATTAATGAAGTTCAAATGCACGTCAATGACATTACAATATTATGAAGCAATTTTATGCATGCATATGTGTGACTTATGCGCAACAAATTTGGCATTCAAGTCAATGGAACTACGTATTTTTATATCTTTTTAAGTAACTAATCAAATATATGACGATTTCCTACAGTTAAAAATTTTTATGATATTTACAAATGCATTAACGATAAAACTTGAGGACATTTAAAGTGCTGAAATCCATATCCCCCAAAATCGTATTAAACTTAATAAATGACTGGAATCATTGTAATAGGTATTATTATTATTATTATTATTATTATTATTATTATTATTATTATTACAAACTGAATGATACTTTGAGATAAAAAGCTTCCTTTTCAAAATGCTGAAGGTACGCCAGTGGTACTCTAAATATGATTACGAGGTATTTATCAATTCTGTGGACAACACTATCGACACGATTCAAATGCATGTCCATTGCAACATCTCATATGATATAAATGATATGCATACAATTACACAATTTTGGTCAGCAAGCATGTATTTATACAGAATATATATTAAGTGTATCTGCTATATTTAATTTCTCTGTATAAGTATTTTAAGTTGCAAAGTGCACTGCAAACTTTAACAATATGCCCAATAAATGAAATGGGAAATGTATTCCGGAGGATTCTGAATGTTTTAGAGCGTCGAATCACTTACTAGATAAGATTGCGACAGTTTGCAATTATATTTATCTTATTCACAACAGCTGATCATGCCCCCTTTTTCCTGGTGGTACATTAAGTTAAATATTCCTTGCCTCACATCCATCAGCTATCCTGAAACCTGTGCCATAATCATCGAATCTGAAGGGACTATACCTAAAACTACATAATCTGATGTTAATGCTTGGTCACTTATGCAACCTGTGTATGCGTGTGAGACATATATTAGAGTATCAAGACTTTTGCAGTTCTGTGGAGTTTATAGTCACTCCAGTTGGCACTCTGAAGGTATGCATAGTTTGATATTTATATTAATATTTAAGTGCAGTCTACGCTAGAGTGAAGATCTGGCATGTGTCTGAACCTCTCCAGTGCTGCTGCTATCAGAGTTTCTTTAACAGAAATGTAGACAAGGCTCTGCAGTACAGAGCAGCACGCTGTTAGCAAGCAAATACAATTCTGGTGGACAATGTTGACGAAATATCAAAGCGTCTGGATAGGTCTTTGTTCAAACATCATAGTATAAATGTTCATTAAAGTCAAAATAAATTCCCACATTGACGAAAGTTACCTCCAGGGCCAAATCTATTTTAAAGCATTTGAAAACTTACGAATGTTATTTGCCATTGAGTGTATGCCAATCAATCGTATGTTTAGTTTAGGAGAAAAAGTATGCATGCATCGTAACAACTGTGCGTTTTCACTTTAGCCAAGTGTAACGATTTACATCATCATCTGTTTTCACGAAAGGTTTTTGATGGTGACTATAACTTGTTACCATCGTTTCTACAAATTAATTGCTTCTATCTACTTCTCCTCTTTGGATCTGTTTTGGAAGTATGGAAAGCGAAGATTCTGCAAATATAGATCTATTTCAGGCATGAAAAGCCAAGCACAAAAATTTATAGAGAAAGTCAGCTGCCATTTGATTGTATGATTAGTCTCAATCTTGTAATCTATATAGTATTTGTGATGGACTTGCAGAAGATTTTACATGTACTGCATTTCTTTTCTTTTTTTCTATCTGCTATCATCAACAATAGACTGATTGGTATAATAAATTAATATCACGCAGCAACTAGTGCATCAAATGAAACTGATAAATCTCTATACGATTTCCTTGCTCACTAAAATTATGTTCTCTCTATATTCCTTTACATGTTAGTGGTGGTAAATAAAATTCATCTTGAAACTTTTTACCAGGCATACTCCAATTTAATCATTCTTGATTGAAGTGAAGCTGGAGGAATAATACTTTTATATGGAAATATGTGTGACATAGAAACACGCAATACTTTTATATGGAAATATGTGTGACATAGAAACACGCAATACTTTTATATGGAAATATGTGTGACATAGAAACACGCAATACTTTTATATGGAAATATGTGTGACATAGAAACACGCAATACTTTTATATGGAAATATGTGTGACATAGAAACACGCTGAAGTTTATGAGGGAGAGTCAGAACCCCTTTCGCCTTTAAAGGCGGCATACAATCTTTGTACCCCAACAACACTATCACACTAAATTCATCCAGACACAACATAATAAATAAGACATACCTGAATGGAGGGTTACATTACAGTGTTTCTCTATAACGGTAAATGTGTTTACATTCACATGATAAAGCCTCCAAGATAATGTATCTTCATCATCTTAACTGTAATAACAACTATAAAGAAATGTCAAATAAAACACACCGAACAGCATGCAGCAAACGAAACACTTTCTTTTCCAGAAGTACGCATTCATATACACAGTGACATTTGTTATCAGCTTGTAAGCTCCACCGATATTTGAATATATGAAGAATGTCTCAGAAGAATGATCTAAGAATATACAGTGTTCCGTATAATTTCAATCTTCAAACTCCCAAAGAATTTATCAATCGATGTCCGTCGATTTGATTTGAAATATATGTACAGTCTTATCAGAATGTTTACGAACCTCCCAAAGGGAGCAATTTATTCCATTTCTAAAGTTATTAAAACTAATTTCAGAAAAGTAAATTGTGTCTGGTTGTATACATCATAACAATAATAATAATAACGAGGACTTTGTATAGCGCCTAATCTTTAGAAGCTCTAAGCACTCTACAACATATATAAAAATATGATTACGAAACAAAACCCACGGAATTCGAAATCATTTAAACATGCTGAAAATATTTAAAGTATGAAACAATATAAGGTCCTTAACTTTGTTCTTGCAGTCAAGAAAGGTGAGTCCTAATAGCACTCTTGAAAGAGATCGATGTGTCTTTGTGTCTAATTTCCATAGCAATTCGTTTCACGTTGCCTGGCCCTGGTATGCAAACGAACGTTGAATTCCCATTGTGGTGCTGCTGTGTACTATGGTCTAGGCCAAATAGGTATGCTGGACTGGAGTCCGTCAGTGTGTAACAGAATTGTTACCGAGAGGAGGGTGGACTAAATGAACAATACAAACACAATTTGTGAAAGAAAATATAAATTTATGTAATAAATTATAAATGAAAAAATACAGATGTAACAACACAATAATTCATGCACCAACCCACAATTACACTCACAACCATTCACAATACATGAACAAATTAAATAATAATACAAAAGGAATCTCAGATGTAAAGGGATCACTTGGATTATACACAGATCCAAGGATCCTTTACGAAAGTTAAATAAATGCAAGTATGATTTACGAAAAAAATAAACACAAACGACAAACTATCTATCGCACGATGGATTGCGATAACTAGCACGATCATATACTTGTATTCAATCAAGTTGCTAGCTTTTTATTGATATCTATGTGATCACTTGAAATATTATTGCGATCTGACATAAGCATGCAAATACAACAATGTATTAAATTATATAACAATTTCAATACACCTATGTGTCTCCCCTGTATAACCGCACGATTCAGCAACAGTTGAATCGTCTCCCAGTTTCCCCGAGAACCGAGGGTTGACCAATACTATTATCGGACGTTACCCTTCACGGATCCACCACAGTTATACGTTCAGACAGCATACAACATCTACCAGAACCAACGGTTCCTCACTCCCCTAGATGTCGACCCGGACGTTTTACAACTCTAAGACAGCTCCGACACTCGGACTTCTAGCTTTCCGGATATTTACACGTTACACAGATGTTGACGAACAGACAGTTCGACACACAGACAGATACTTCAATTCCGTTTGCACAAATTAACGGCACAATCACATTCAGATATTTATACAGAGATGTTCCAGAACAAACAATAGATGTCCCACAACAAATCAGACGATATCAAAGACGTTTATCAAAAGATGGTATCAGATGTGTTAACAGCTACGGTATCAGAAATGGTATCAACTACGTTAGCAGCTACGGTATCAGAGACGGTATCAACGATGTTATTAGATGCGCTATCAGTGATGTACTTCTACGGTATCAACGACGGAATCAGACGGTGACAGCTATTGTCAGATGTTATCAGATCTACGGAATCAACGATGTTATTAGATCTCCGGAATCAACGACGGAATCAGCTATAATAAACAAAACCAGACTAATAATAGTTGTCTCAAAAATAATCTAAGCTGTAGATTACGATATTTCATTTAAAGTCTAAAAGTGACTAGTAATTCCAAATATTCCACGTTCATTGCAATAAAGAATCATTATACGAAATGATAATC
Source organism: Unio pictorum (assembly GCA_030141615.1). Lineage (NCBI taxonomy): Eukaryota > Metazoa > Mollusca > Bivalvia > Unionida > Unionidae > Unio > Unio pictorum. The sequence continues at coordinate 624,645 of JARLTB010000136.1, forward strand.
TGAATAAAATTCACAATAAAACGAAATGTAAATTTAACACTCACCCCTTTGGCTGGAGATTGCAAGACGAGGTTATCTATCCTTTGATTAGATATTTTGGTTCCCGTAAATAATTATGAGAAATACTTCGCCTTATATACTCTCAATAGGTGAACATAAATCACATCGAGCTTGCCGTGCACCACGTAAAACGAGTATTTCGGATTTCATGTAAATTACAAATTGGCACATGCAAATCGTTACACGCCACTTAATCACCCCAGGTAATGCTTGTACGACGAAATCAAGAAAATGGTGAGTTTCGTTTGCAATTCAAGAAGAACAAAAATCAGTTCAATTTTCGCCTAATTCTGTGACAATACCTCCCCCCTAAGAATAAAAATGTACACATTTTTAAAACTAACACAGAATAGAAGAAAAATAACTACTGATGATATCTTACAACATTTACACTGGTTATACTACAAACTGGATTTTATTACTGGGCAAATTCATACAAATTTCCCATCATGCCCTACTCAAGTAGTCTGCGCCTATATTTTCAACTCCCCTTATTGAAATTGTCGCTCTGTCTCTTAATATACAACTTGAGCATATTCGCATGGAATGTTTTTACAATACCGTCCATGTCAATTTTATAGTCCATGTCACCTTTTACTTCTTTAACTTCATATGGACCTTTCCACTGGACTAATAACTTATTCGAACTCGTTGGAAGAAGCAATAGCACCTGATCTCCCACAAGAAATTTCCTATTACGCGCTCTGCGGTTGTAATACTTGGCATATCTACGCCCCGATTTAATCAATTCGTCACGTGCCATCTGGCATGTACTCTCAAGTTTATTTCTTAGATCTAAAACGTACTGGTAAGTCGTTTTTATTTCCTCGTTCGCGACATCACCAGTCCATAGTTCGCGTAGTATCCGCATCGGGCCTCGAACTGTCCTACCGTACAACAGTTCGAAGGGTGAAAACCCTAAACTTTCCTGCGATACTTCACGGTACGCGAACAGAACAGCGTTTAAATAACGGTCCCAGTCTTGCGGACGTTCCGCGCACATCTTTCTCAGCATGCTTTTCAGGGTACCATTAAACTTCTCTACCAGTCCATTGCACATCGGATGGTATGGGGTAGTGTTTAGCTGTTTGATGGATAACAGTCTACTTATTTCACCCATGAGGTCAGAGGTGAATTGGGCACCACAATCAGTGAGGATTTCCTCTGGCACCCCTACCCTACTGAAGATATCAACTAATGCTTCAGCTACCCTTTCCGTTTCAATAGTTGGTAACGCTACGGCTTCAGGGTATCTGGTTGCGTAGTCAACCAGAGTAAGTATGTACCGATTCTTTCTTTCGGTAACCGGGTGTATTGGTCCTACAATATCTACTGCCACTCTTTTAAACGGTGTATCTATTAATGGCATCTGTCCTAAGGGCACCCTTGTGACCCTTCCCTTACAGACGGTTTTCTGACATACGTCGCACGACCTACAGAACCGTGTGACATCACCATTAACACCTGGCCAGTAGAATTCAGCGACTACCCTGCTAGTGGTCTTAGCCTTACCTAGGTGTCCTGCCATGCTTGACTCATGCGCCACCCTAAGTACTTGAGATCTATATCTCTGGGGTACGACCACTTGCCAATACTTCTTACCCTCCCGAGCGCTAAACTCCCTATGAATTAATCCGTTCTTGCGTACGAATTTCGAGCTACCCCCACGCTTGCAATGTTTAATCGCGCCGGACGTGATTTTCTCAACAATTGTTCTGATGGATTCATCACGTTCTTGCTCTTGTTTGAAATCATCACGGGAAATTCCTGAGATCGATTCAGGGACTATTAATTTATGAAACGCGGTTTTCTCTCGCCGTGTTTGCGCTCGCGTTTCGACTGCCTGGGCCAAAGGTATTTTAAAATCGGCCATGGTTGGAAGACGGGAACCTTCAACATTACCGATCGTCAGATCGTAAATAGGATTGTCCATACAAAGGGCATCAACAGTTCCCGTTAAGAAAGGTGTTTTTACTGTGATCCTTGCTACGGGAATGCGACCCATCGTCTGATCAAGTAACATACATGGGGATTCCCACCCGAGCATTTGGTTATCCTGCACGAGACTACGTTTGATCACTACGCCCGTACAACCAGTGTCACGCAATACCACGACTTCTCGACCGTTGACAAACCCTCTCGCGGTTGGTACACGCGCTTCAGGAAATAAACACGTGCCAAGCGAATGAATACAAGGTTCTACCTGTACGATGTTATCAGTTATACCTTTACTTTGTATAGCCACTGCTACCTTATGTATAAGTGCCTTTCTTTTAGGACAGTCTTTTTGAACATGACCCAATGCATTACACAAGAAACACCGCACACGCTGAAAAACTGGATTCCCAACTGACCTTTTTACCTCAGCTGATTTTACAGGCTCCCTAGGCATAGGTCTTACAGACTGGTTTCCAGACTTAAAATCTTTCAAAACCACGTTCTGGGTTTCCCCATGAGCTTCGGCAAATAAATCGGCTTGCTTTGCCATATCTTTTACGTTTGTGAAGACTTTCTCCTTCAGAAATTGATCTAATTCTCGCCCAACTGTATTAAATAATTGATCTCTGAGCAAGAAATCAGTCAATCCTTCAAACGTCTTCACCGCTTTGCCGCATTCAATCCACCGCTCAAAATAGTTCGTAATTCTGACGGTGAACTGACCAAAGGTTTCTCCCTTATCGGGCTTGCTATACCTGAACTTTTTACGGAAACCCTGTTCAGTAAGCTCGTACCTTTTGAGAAGTGCTTCCTTTAGGACGTCGTACTTAAACACATCGTCCCTAGGAAGTCGCGAGTATACATCCAGTGCTTTACCTTTTAATAAAGCACTCAGATGCAGCGCCCAGTCATTTTGACTCCACTTCTGGTTTTCGGCATACCGCTCAAACCGATGAAGATAACTATCTATGTTATCTTTTTCATCGTCAAAGGGAGGTAATTTGGGACCCCTTAATTTGTTAGTGGCAGAATCGTGTTCTCTTCCAGATGTCGCTAATTCTACCTTACGCTCATGATCCCGTTGCTTTGCTTTTTCATCTAACTCTATTCGCTTTTGCTCCGCTTCCATTTCCCATCCTATCCTATCCTTTTCGGCCTGCTTCTCTAATTCTATCTTTTCCCTCTCGGCCTGCTTCTCTAATTCTATCTTTTCCCTCTCGAATTCTATCTTTTCCCTTTGGGCCTGCTTCTCTAATTCTATCTTATCCTTCTCAAATTCTATCTTTTCCCTTTCAAAGGCCCATTTCCTTTCATCGGATTCCCTTTCTAATTCCCTTGACCTTGCCCTTTCTTCCCTTTCCCGGGCTTGTTCTTCCTGAATAAATTTCCTCAAGCTTTCACCTTCATATCCAAATTCTTTGCCTAAGGCAACCAAGTCCTTAAGGGATGACATGACAAAGACAATTGTAATATGAATATAGATATATAACCAAACCAATACTTTAAACACGTTTATACTGGACACACGGACCTAGGTAAACTAAACAAAAATAAACTCCAACTAGAGTATTATCTTAACAGAAGGTCACGCTCAAATATAAACATTAAATGTATACCTTCACAAAAATGATTGACAGTTCACTTAATCCAACGATCCCACTTCTGACACCATTGTAACAGAATTGTTACCGAGAGGAGGGTGGACTAAATGAACAATACAAACACAATTTGTGAAAGAAAATATAAATTTATGTAATAAATTATAAATGAAAAAATACAGATGTAACAACACAATAATTCATGCACCCAACCCACAATTACACTCACAACCATTCACAATACATGAACAAATTAAATAATAATACAAAAGGAATCTCAGATGTAAAGGGATCACTTGGATTATACACAGATCCAAGGATCCTTTACGAAAGTTAAATAAATGCAAGTATGATTTACGAAAAAAATAAACACAAACGACAAACTATCTATCGCACGATGGATTGCGATAACTAGCACGATCATATACTTGTATTCAATCAAGTTGCTAGCTTTTTATTGATATCTATGTGATCACTTGAAATATTATTGCGATCTGACATAAGCATGCAAATACAACAATGTATTAAATTATATAACAATTTCAATACACCTATGTGTCTCCCCTGTATAACCGCACGATTCAGCAACAGTTGAATCGTCTCCCAGTTTCCCCGAGAACCGAGGGTTGACCAATACTATTATCGGACGTTACCCTTCACGGATCCACCACAGTTATACGTTCAGACAGCATACAACATCTACCAGAACCAACGGTTCCTCACTCCCCTAGATGTCGACCCGGACGTTTTACAACTCTAAGACAGCTCCGACACTCGGACTTCTAGCTTTCCGGATATTTACACGTTACACAGATGTTGACGAACAGACAGTTCGACACACAGACAGATACTTCAATTCCGTTTGCACAAATTAACGGCACAATCACATTCAGATATTTATACAGAGATGTTCCAGAACAAACAATAGATGTCCCACAACAAATCAGACGATATCAAAGACGTTTATCAAAAGATGGTATCAGATGTGTTAACAGCTACGGTATCAGAAATGGTATCAACTACGTTAGCAGCTACGGTATCAGAGACGGTATCAACGATGTTATTAGATGCGCTATCAGTGATGTACTTCTACGGTATCAACGACGGAATCAGACGGTGACAGCTATTGTCAGATGTTATCAGATCTACGGAATCAACGATGTTATTAGATCTCCGGAATCAACGACGGAATCAGCTATAATAAACAAAACCAGACTAATAATAGTTGTCTCAAAAATAATCTAAGCTGTAGATTACGATATTTCATTTAAAGTCTAAAAGTGACTAGTAATTCCAAATATTCCACGTTCATTGCAATAAAGCATCATTATACGAAATGATAATCTGAATAAAATTCACAATAAAACGAAATGTAAATTTAACACTCACCCCTTTGGCTGGAGATTGCAAGACGAGGTTATCTATCCTTTGATTAGATATTTTGGTTCCCGTAAATAATTATGAGAAATACTTCGCCTTATATACTCTCAATAGGTGAACATAAATCACATCGAGCTTGCCGTGCACCACGTAAAACGAGTATTTCGGATTTCATGTAAATTACAAATTGGCACATGCAAATCGTTACACGCCACTTAATCACCCCAGGTAATGCTTGTACGACGAAATCAAGAAAATGGTGAGTTTCGTTTGCAATTCAAGAAGAACAAAAATCAGTTCAATTTTCGCCTAATTCTGTGACACAGTGAAACAGCCCAGAGAACAAAATTTGTGTTTGATTATGGAGCTAATGGATAGCCTGGTTACAAAGCAATGGGAAGATGGCACTCTAAGAATGATCCGAGCTCCTGTGCTAAGAAGATTTTGAAGTTTTTGGAGTATATATAGAGATGAACCAGACAGAACTGAGTTACAATAGTCCAGTCTTAAAAGTACTAATGAACACACACGCGTTTTAGTGCCAACAACTGAAAGATATTGGCGAACTGAGATTATGCGTCTCCGCTCATGATATGCAGGATTGCATATATTCATGACATATTGGTGCAATGTGAAAGTACTGTCTAGTACTGACTATGTGAATTTAATGTTAGCGTTGCTGATATGTATTGTTTGAGGTAAATCATGTGAACGAAAAAGTCTTTGTATTGTGATCAGAATAACCTCCGTCCTATCATCATTCATCTGCAGCTTGTTACATGTCATCCATAATTTCATATTAGAAATGCGTCTCTCTACTTCTTTAATGGTAGCATCAACTTCAGTCTGGTGGCGAGACTTTGTATATTTGGATGTCATCAGCATACAATTGGTGAGACAATGGGTGATGATATAGGACGCCAGAGAGCAGTTGAGTGTATAGAATGAAGAGAACAGATCCAATAATTGCTTCCTGTGAAACACCACAACATAGATCAAACTGGCTAGAGTATATTCAATTTGCATATACAAGTTGTGTCCTTATGTTTAAGTAGGATATGAACCAAAGTAGCGTTGTATTTTGAATATGTAGCGTTGTATTTTGAATACGTAGCGTTGTATTGTGAATACGTAGCGTTGTATTGTGAATACGTAGCGTTGTATTGTGAATACGTAGCGTTGTATTGTGAATACGTAGCGTTGTATTGTGAATACGTAGCGTTGTATTGTTAATACGTAGCGTTGTATTGTGAATACGTAGCGTTGTATTGTGAATACGTAGCGTTGTATTGTTAATACGTAGCGTTGTTTTTTGAATGCCAAATACAACTGGTGAGACACTGGGTGTTGATATATGACATTTGAGAGCGGCTGAGTGTATGTAATGAAGAATTCAAGTCCAAGAACAGATCCCTGTGGAACACCACAACATAGATCAACTGGGCTGGAAAGGATTCCATTTGTAGGTACAATTTGTGTCCTGTTGATTAATTAAGACTTGAACCACTCTAAGGCTATATTCTGAATGAATGCAAAATACATGCTGGAGACGGTGAATTAATATATCATGGTATATTGTGTCAAATGCTGCAGACAGATCAAGAAGGGTGAGAACTATAATCTTTCTGCTATTCTAAGTAAATAGAATATCATTAAATACTTTCAGATGAGTTGTTTCAGTACTGTGACAAGGGTGATATGCAGACTGTACAATATTAAAAAGACTGTTTAATTCAAATGAGATACAAGTTGGGTTAGAACAAGTTTTTCTAAGATTTTTTTTTATATGAACCGGAGATTTGAAACTGGGTGGAAATTCTTTAAAATGTTATGATCAAGTGTTGCTTTCTTTAGCTAGGGCTGTACAATGGCAGTTTTGAAAAATGATGGGACATCCCCCAATGAGAGAGATCTATTGGTAACATAAGCTAGTGAAGGCAATATTATGTCTAAGCACTCAAGCAGCAGTGATGTCGGAATTGGATCAAGTTCACATGACTTTAGTGCACTCTTCATCACGATTATACGTACTAAATCCATAGAACCAGGTTCAAATGATGGTAACGGTTGTTCCTGAAATTCTGTTTCGCAACTGTATGTTGCCGACCAGTCAGTTACAAGTGTGTTGTCAAGCTTATCTACAATGATATGTACCTTGTCCCGGAAGAAATTTGCAAACAGGTCAAGAAAGTATACTGGAGACAAGGTAGTTGGAAGTATTGTACATTTGGTCATTGACATTAGTCTGTTAGTAATTTCGACGAGCTCTTTCAGTTGGAACATTCCGTGATCTTAGTACTGTAGTTGGTTAATTTTTTTGGCTGCATGGACTATGTGACATTCTTCTTAGCAGCTTCATATATTTGCTTTTTAATAGTGAGTCTAGTGGAAATCCAAATAATCTCCTCTTTATGGCAGTCTCTTTTAGCAGTGTGAAGCTGGTCACTGACAATGCTATACCACGGCGAACACTTTTGAATTTATACTTGGCGCTTGGTAGCTGGGGTATGTTTTTAAAGCAATGAATGCAGGCGGTTATCGAGTTATTATGGTGTAGGAGGTAAGCGCGTTGCTAGGTTTTCTCTCATGGCATGCATTAGTTTGGTTCTATTTATCATACAGAGAGTGCAGAGGTAATTTGGTATAAGTTAGTTGGATGCAATAGTGTTCCGCAGTATAGTATCATCATGTCTATGAAGAATCCAGTCTACAAAGTGACCATGTTAACTGACTCTTTATGAAAGGATCATTGGAGTTTTAATGTGTATTGGTTTAATGTGTATTGGTTTAATGTGTATAGGTTTAATGTGTATTGCTTTACAGAAAGTTGCAATTTCAAAGAATAATTAGGTTCTCACCTTAGGTGTTTACAAAACAAAACGTCAGCTATAACTGCAAAAAAATATCCATATCACGTAAACAAGATTATTATATTATTATAGCATGTAATGGAAAAAATATTAAAGCTAACAAACAAACAATTCAATTAAAAAAAAATAAGTTAAATCAGATATACATAACAGTGGGAATAACTGGAAACGTAAATACTATGGGTTAAATCCGTTTCAGTTTATTATGCCAGTATTAGACGTACAATATCTACAAAATAGTTAGAAAATCGATAGAATAATATCGACAGAAAGGTTTGAACTACAATGGTGAATCAGTTTGCCCGTTTGGCTACTCTTTAAGATCACACTGAAGGGAGGTTTAGGGTTTTACACTGTATGTGACTGAACGTCAGGTGCGGAAATATTTATATGATTCCTTGACGTATCCCTAAAAGAAATGCTACAGGGTCTTTACCAAGCCGTATTTGGTCGCTACAGTTCATGTAACTTAGAATCAGGTATTTGTAATTGTCGTCCTGCGTCAACAACATTAGCCATGACAGGTGTCATTCGGCAACAACGTTTAGCTTCATCACCTGAAGTGTCAGTCTTTTTTGTCTACACCATTTTGAAATAGTATTTACTGAATTGGGATATACTAATTTGTATACGTTTTAATGGAATAATAATGTCATCCAGTGGTGTTCGGGGTGCTCTGGGAGGGGTAGTACCTCTGGTGGGTGGCATCTCATGCTCCTTCGGGACTAGCTTTCCCATCTTTGGTCCTCACCAGGCGCTCAGCCCTCACTTGTGGCTCCGAGCAGCTCTAGCATGCACAGCGGCCACACCACGGGCAACGGCTTCGACTGGCCGGCTAAATCAGAAGGAGGGTAACCGACGGACCTCAAACCCTCGGTGAATTAGGAGTTTGCCTATCCTTGCATGTAAAGCCAGTTTCGACAGACTGGGCGGAAGAGATCAACTGAGTGATCCAAAGGCCACGAAGGCGAATCTGCAAACGTTTTGTGGAGAGCGTAGGGTATGACAGGGCACGGAAGACGTCATAGCCATCCAATGCAGCCGAAGTAGTCCCCAGCTGTGACGAACCTTCGAACCACTGAGTTATAACTACCAAGGCCGAGAGAGTGAGGTTGTCTCTGTGCAAAGGCTGTTTCATTTTAATCTCCTTCACAGGTTATGTTGTGCACCTATCATTCATCCTCATCATCACACTCATCGTTCCCTACCTACACCTACCAAAGTCCTACGGCGATGGGCGACTGGCGAAACAAAAGGTGGAGATGACCACTAGGAGATGTAGTCAGAGACCTGCACGTAGGCGGCCCTTAGACAAGTGGTCGTTTTGCTCTGTACCCAGGTCAGCAGAACAGTTCGACAGCATCCAGGGGTGACTGGGCATACCTTTTAAGGACGGCGCTGCTCACTCTGAATAGGGAGAGGCCTAGCAAAATGTGGCCTAATAAAGCTTGCCTTGAAAAAAATGGCCAGCATACCGCGACTGGCAATATCATCCATATCTGCGGTCGAAATAATCGAAGAAAAAACTTATTATTGGAGCATGGAACATCCGTACTCTCATGGACAAAGAGAACGCAGCAAGACCCCACAGGAGAACAGTTTTAGTTTCTAAGGAACTTTCACGCTACAATTGACATTGCAGCCTTGAGTGAAACCAGGTTCGCAGAAGAGGGTTCTCTTACTGAGCTAGCCAGCGGCTACACATTCTTCTGGAAAGAAAAAGCCCAAAATGAGGACAGGATCCATGGAGTCGGCCTGGCTATCAAATCAAGTCTTCTGAATCAGCTTCAGTAAATGCCTGTTGGTATCAATGAGAGGCTAATGCAATTGCGAATACCTATCAGCCACAAACGGCATGCAACAATCATCAGTGCATACGCCCCTAACCGCATACGCCCCTATCCGATCGAGTCAAGCAGAAGCCATTGAGAAGTTCTATACGGACCTCAGCTCTGTACGTAGCTCAGTTCCAGCTGACGACTAGATCATACTACTGGGGTATTTCTCAGTGAGCAGTCTCTGGAGGCATTCTACACTGTGCTAATCAGCATCTTGACGGAAGAAGAGATGCCAGACGACCTCCGTGATGCATCAATTGTGACCCTCTATAAAAACAAAGGCACCCGTGTAGACTGCAGTAACGACAGAGGCATCTCCCTGCTTTCCATTGCTGGCAAAATACTTGCTCGCATCTTGCTCAGCAGGCTTATTGCGGCAGTTTCAGAAGATAACCTCCCCGAGTCTCAGTGTGGTTTTCGCCCAGACATCAGCACCGTTGACATGATCTTCGCAGTGAGACAAGTCCAAGAGAAGTGCCTTGAGCAGAACATGAATCTGTATGCTGTCTTCGTGGACCTGACAAAGGCTTTCGATACGGTCAACAGAGAGGCACTGTGGGTAGTACTCAAGAAACGTGGTTGTCCTCAGACGTTTACCAACATCATCCGGCTCCTCCATGTTACATGACTGGAGAGATTCTCTCAGACGGTGAACCCTCCAAGAAATTCCCCATATCTAATAGTGTCAAACAGGGTTGTGTACTCGCTCCGGTACTCTTCAATCTCTTCTTCACGAAGGTACTGTTCCATGCCATCCGGGACATTGACACTGGCATCTACATTAGGTATCGCCTGGATGGATTAGTGTTTGATCTCCGTCGCCTAGCTGTTAAAACCAAGACACTAGAAAGACTCATCATTGAAACACTCTTTGCAGATAACTGTGCCCTCATGGCCAATGAAGAGACATAACCTACAGGCAATCGTGGACAGATTCTCTGAAGCCTCCGACCTATTTGGACTCACAATTAATCTAGGAAAGACAGAAGTCATCTTCCAGCCCGCCCCAAACACTGTCCACTCACTACCCTGTATCACCATTGGTGACACGCACCTGAAGAATGTGGACAGTTTCAAATACCTTGGCAGCACAATATCTGGTGATGGCTCTCTGGACAAAGAGATCACTGCGAGGACCCAAAAAGCCAGTCAAGCACTAGGACGACTCCGAACCAAGGTCTTGCAGCACAAGGACATACGCATGTCAACAAAGATGAAGGTGTACAATGCAGTTGTCCTCACGTCTCTCTTATATGGCTGTGAAACGTGGACACTCTACAGAAGGCATATCAGTCAGTTGGAACAATTCCACCAGCCCTCCTTGAGATCCATCACCAACCAGGAAGTCCTTGATAGAGCCAACACAACAAGCATCGAAGCCAAACTAATCCAGGCCCAGCTTCGCTGGACTGGCCATGTCATCCGCATGGATCAAAGCAGAATCCCAAAGCAGTTGTTCTTTGGCGAGCTAGCCCAGGGAAACCGAAACCAAGGCCGCCTTACAAGAGGTGCAAAAACAACCTCACGACGAACATCAAATGGACAGACCTTCAACCACGCGAGCTCGAGCTCGCTGCCTCACACAGAAGGCATTGGCGAGCCCTGGCCAGAAAATCCTGTTCCACCTTTTAGGCTGACCGCCGCCAGCGTCTTGCTGCAACTCGTGATAGACGTCACAGAAATTCATCCCAGATACCAACAACCACCGGCATCCCATGCCCCATCTGCAACCTCATGTGTGTATCGGAATTTGGACTCCGGAGCCACATGAACGTCCACCGTTGAATGAGATTGCACAACTTGTCTTCCTCGACTCGAGAGTCTACCAAGAAGAAGAATGTCATCCAATAAGTTAAGTAGCCTTCAACACTGGCGATTATCTAATTGGATGAATCGTAACTAAAGACGAGAAGTGTGTAATTTGCTAGAGAACAGGAACTCCATCTTTGTTCTTTTCTTGGTTAAATCAACGTTACTTTCAGTCAAAACTGAATACATCCTTATATAAGAGCCCGCATCACAATTGCCAAGAAATAACATTGGGAACTGTGGACGTAGACGAAAGCAGGACCACATAAACTTTGTACTTTTTAGAAAATCGATCTAAACCGTTATCGCACAAATAAAATATAGGCATATATGCTTTCTTCGGTGCATATTTGAACAGTTCATGTTTGCGATGTTACACATCTTTAAATACGTGTGCCTTGAAGTAATTAATATCTTACCACAAATAAGCATTTCTGAATTTAAATCCCTCAAGTCCATGCCTTCGTCAATAAAAAATCCTAAAGAATGGAAGTTTTGTCTGGTCTATATATTTTCTTCTTTTTTATCGATATTTTGTGTTTCCATTTAATGCAACTTCGTTTCTCCGTAAAACAAAATTGAATTCTCCAGTAAACAAAACTAACTAAATCCAAAACTATTTTCAAAATTGAAACTGCAATTTCGCTGCTAAGTCCCATTAAAAGCATGCATGTATGGTCCAGAAAGGGTCTATAGTCATGCGTAAGTAGAGCATATGTCGGACATTCTGTATGCCAGGTAGTTGGAGGCGAGCAAACAAAAATTTCCATTTTGCACAGTTTGCTCGAGTCTAGGACATCTCCCCCCGGACATTTCACCCCCCCCCCCCCCAGACTTCCCCCCTACCCCCGACATATCCCCCCGGACATTTCCACCTGGACTTCCCCCCCCCAATCAAATAGGACTTCCCCCCCCCAAGTCGTTCCCCCCCCCATTATCTTAAAACTTAATTCATATTTAATTATAAAAACTTATATTAAGTTATGTTAAAAGAAAAAGGTTATTTGAAATAAAGATAGCAAGATTTGTAACAAGAAAACCGAGTTTGGGATTTCCGGATTAACAACAAAACACTATTGATGGTAATGCAAATACAATATTTAATGATATATGAAAATAAGGAAATAAGTATGACTGATACGTGCGTGTATGGGTCCAAATATTGGACGAATTAGCATAATTAGCATGATCCTACTAATGCAACAAATACAAATGCTAACACATCGTATATCACAAAATGAAAATACGCCTTTCACAATAGCAAAACAAATGATGTTTTCACTCAAAATAGCGAATTGATAGTTTACTCCCTCAAAATAGTGAACTGACATTTCATTCATTCAAAATAGTGAACTGATATCAACAAAGCAGATATCTCAAGATATCTCTTCACCTCGAAAATACACACACACACACACACACACACACACACACACACACACACACACAGCACAGCACAACACTGCACACTCAGTAAGTAGTAAGTGTTAAAGAAAGTTAACATTTTCACATATTAAAAAAAAAATTATTGTTTAAAAGTTAATGTTGTAAGCAATTGCTTTTAAGTATTCTATGGTGTCACGATTGTCGAAGTCGGCGACTATGTTTGCAATTCTCGAAGAACAATCTTTGTACTTCTTCTTTGGTTGTTCAGGCAAATGTCCACCGAAGATCTGATTTAGGTTGACATTATTTAAGCTCTGTTCACGTTTAAGAATCTGAAGGAAGCTCCAGATATTTGGATGATAACAGGAAACTGCGGACTGCATTTTTCTATGCCAACCTTCCACAGCATTGTTTGTTCTGGGCAAACTGTTGGCAACACGTGAATGCACACTTCAAATGCTTTTATCGAATACCGCTACTACACGGCAATTACGACGGAGACGACCAATGTAGTTGTCCTCAAAATAATCCATGACAGTGGCAAACTCCTCTGACAACAATTCCTGAAGTGTTTCGAACGATTCGATTACCTTTTCGCTTTGAACGAATGCTAACGCAGCAATCATCCGAATTGACAAGGCAAAATCTTCATGATTCTGGTATCGATCCTGCAGTCCAACAGATTGAACTTTTCTGAATATATTTTGTGCAAGATGGAAGAAGCAGCCATGTATTTCAACGTTTGCAAATCATTCGGTGGCTGCATTAATTGCAGCCTTTTCGAAATCCGTCGTAATTGTTGTTGGATGAACTTGATTCTGCAGCACTTTGATTTCTTCAAATAAACGACAGTAAGTAACCTGTGTTTTGTTTGGTAGGAGAACATACAAGCATTTAACAATTGATCCAGTTACAAAAGCTTGTACTGTATATAATTGAAAAAACACTTCAGGTACCACTTTGAAAGTTCCATCCATGAACCAATGCTGTGAATCTTTAATCAAATTTAGTGTGCGTTCTGTTCCAAAAATCAAGATTCGGTTGGGGTCATCACATCCGCTGTCGTAGAGTAGGAAATTTTCTCCATCAGCCAAACTCTTGTATTCTTCTGGAATTTTAAATGTGCGGTCGACTGGAAGAGGGTGAACTGCATTCTTCTTCTGTTTAACTCTTCTGATGTTTCTCCGTAGATGTCGAATTGGCACCATCTGAACAGCAGCTTGCTGGCTTAGTTGCTGCAATTCTTGACCCAGAATTTGTTGCTGTGTTTCTTCAGTTTCCTCTGCTTTTCGTTTGATACTTGCCCGGACAGTCAAAACCTCACTATGAAACCGAATCAGCAGTATGAGTGTGCTCATGCAGGTAACTAACTACTGACAGATCTTCATTTAATTTAACTTTTGCCCTACATTCACTTGTATTTTTTCCTGCACCTCGACGACGCTCACACTCATAACTTATAACATTGTTTGCTAAGCTTTTTTGTTTACCATAAACAAAACCATTTAACACAACTTTATTTTTTCCTCGAAAACTCGCAACAGTTTCCAACTCATCTCATGGGTTTTTAAAAAAATGTATTGGTTTAAATTGTTTGGAGATTATATAGATACAGAACAAGTAAGACAAACCCATATTTACATTGTTACATCATAATCCGCTTATGTTGACATCTGTCCTGAGTACTGTACTGAAACAACTACAATTAATTGAATGATGGCTAATCCTTCTGTTGTTTATCTTAAATATACCAAATATGCACAATAAATAAAGGTTAGACTGAAGCCTCTTCATACTTCAAAGAAACCTCCTGTTCTACAGTGAGTAAAAGCATGATTGTATGAGAGAGAGAGAGAGAGAGAGAGAGAGAGAGAGAGAGAGAGAGAGAGAGAGAGAGAGAGAGAGAGAGTCAGGAAAGTAGATATTTTACATTTGATAATGCGTTTATTTCAGGTGACAACAGTCATACCTATGCACTAACGGTGATGCGAGGTGCGAGTATACATCAAAGTTAAATGTTACTATATATAAATAAAGTAGTATAAAGATAATGGGGGGGGGGAATGATTTTTTTTTTGGGGGGGGGGGAAAGTCCTATTTGATGGGGGGGGGGGAAGTCCAGGGAGGAAATGTCCGGGAGGGAAATGTAGGGGGGGGGGGGGACGTCCAGGGGAAGATGTCCTTATACCAGTTCGCTCTGATCTTAAAACATTTTTCAATTTTTATTCGGGGGGGGGGTAGGGAATAGAGACATATTTATCATGACATGCATTTATTATCATTTATATAAAATAATTGATGAATAAAAAGATTCCATGTTTATTCAATTTATAAGTTCAGACACAAACATACAAAATATGGTTAGATTACTGACAACGAATTCTCAGAGAGTTCAATTATGAACAGTCTTGGGTCAAGATAATATCACGAATCCATGGCAATCATAGTTTTAATCAGCTTTGCTAATTGTATATACAAGTAAGTTCAAATGTCGCTAGCGTCATAATAACGCTACCCACGTTAGATTGTACGCGGATAAATGCCAACAGCTCACACATTCCGGGAAAATCAGACAAAATTACTTTGCATTATGTGTCAGTAATTGACTTGATCCATTAGAACACGATATGGACACACTGACAAAGCAAACAAGTAAATTATATAAATACACTGTATAGGGATTTCATCTATTGCAGATATAACTGATAATACTGAAAACTGTTTAATCTCGAAAAGTCCAAGAATTAAATTTGATTATAATCAATCACGAAAGGTCAAGTATCAAATTTGATTACAATCAATGAAATAATTGTTGACATTGAATTAAGAGAACGAAATATTTCACAGCTTTCATAGTTAATGTGCCTCCATTGGCTGACAAAAACCTTAATTTGCATCAAGAATGTACTAATTTTATCAGTTCCCTCTATTAGCATTACCCGTGTTACGGTTAAGTAGTCTTGGTGAATTTTAATTCCAGATGCAGAGAATCACCATTGGCATGACATAATGGTAACTTCTTCACGGCTTTAGTTGAATACATTGACTTGGTATAATTGGACAAGTCTTATTTAAACAACGGAATATATGCTCAAATCATGCATAAAATAAATCTTGACTATTTTATTGTTTCGGGCTATTGCTGATACGAATAGTCTTAACGTGGTGGGTTGGTGTGGCATGGTCAAACATCACGTATAGTATACAAAATAAGTGAAACGATATAAACTATTATCTTGAAAGACTATTCAGGGACACTATGTTTTCGGAAAATGCAGTAGAAGTCGGCCTTGATAAGTATCATTGAGCCATTGCCTTGCAAATATCTTGTAGCATGAATACACAGCAACACGCAACGAGTATCATATGTTTGCTATGCATTGGGCACTGCGTACAAAGCACGTGGCAAACGTTATTATGCCATGTAATACGGGCTGCCATTTTTTCCCCAAGTCTTCCCAGTCCCATGAATTACAGTTATCAGTTATATTAGAGGCATGGCTGTCAAACTTTCCAAGTTATAATTACAGTTATCAGTTATATTAGAGGCATGGCTGTAAATTGAAGGCTATCAAACTTTCCAAGTTATAATTACAGTTATCAGTTATATTAGAGGCATGGCTGTAAATTGAAGGCTATCAAACTTTCCAAGTTATAATTACAGTTATCAATTATATTAGAGGCATGGCTGTAAATTGAAGGCTATCAAACTTTCCAAGTTATAATTACAGTTATCAGTTATATTAGAGGCATGGCTGTAAATTGAAGGCTATCAAACTTTCCAAGTTATAATTACAGTTGTGTTTGGTACTGATGATAGTGAAGAGAATTCAGAAACATTCCTTAATTGTATAATATAAAATGATTTAATTGCTTGTTAACAATTAACTTATTTTCCTCTCATTTTTCATAGCGTGCAGTGCTCTAAAATATTAATCTGGAAACGTTTCATTCTTCGGGTATGATTGGTCATTCGTTTCTTGAATCCATTTAAACATAAAGCATTGTAATTGAGATTAGATATGTATCATTAAAAACTTAGCATGCTGGACATCTTTATGTTACTGGGTTATAATGAAAATACTAGGACAAAGTCGTGCATTGTACATTTCCAATTACATATATACTAAAACAGTATAGATAGATAGATAGATAGATAGATAGATAGATAGATAGATAGATAGATAGATAGATAGATAGATAGATAGATAGATACTACGATGGATGTTCAGGATTGGCCTTAATCCATTTTATTGCAACGATATGTGCCGAGAAACAGCTCATGTTAATTCCCCCAAGTTTGAAAAATGGATTATTCATATGTGTCAGTGGCATTTTTAATGACATAAAGACTCCATCAGCTCTATGCTACATGAATGTCTGGAGACAGAGTGATATGGCCTTTTATATTTTTTCATGGAACGTTAGCACAAATTTAAACAGAATGAGATATGACATTACCTATACTAGTATAGGTACGCAGAATGAGATATGACATTACCTATACTAGTATAGGTACGCAGAATGAGATATGACATTACCTATACTAGCATAGGTACGCATAATGAGATATGACATTACCTGTACTAGCATAGGTACGCATAATGAGATATGACATTACCTGTACTAGTATAGGTACGCCGCTTTATCAGAGTACCTTTCCTTATAAGGGGTTTCACGGCTACTAGCTCACCAGAGGGCGTATCGGTGCAGCTCACTTCCGGATAGTTCAATAATTATAGATGGCAGACGTAAAGCAAGACAATTTGACAAACCGCTCAATTTTGCAAACAGGATCGATATCTCGCTATCTTAAAATGAAATTCTATCAATATTTGATAAATTGTTGTTACATCTTTATTTTTTTTCTCACTAACTTGCGCTGCAGCCAGCTTTTAAAAAATTGTTTTCTGCTCGTTTCAGATCTTCATTATCTTTCCATTACTACATTATGTACTAGTTTGTGTTATTTGATTGTGCAAAAGTATATCGCTGTGTAAAAAGTTCTTGCAATTTATCTCGCTTGAAGAATATTGAAAAGATGTTTATTTTTTACAGTTTTAATCATAGCAGCAAATTTATGTTGAACGACAACAAACAATTCTAACTTTTTAAAGTTCTTTTATTATTGATTTAGACTGTTGCATTTCTATTAATATTAATTATATTTTATATTAAATAACTTGAGTTTCTTTCAAAATGCACAAATGTCGTCCGTGTTTGAACAGACAGGCGCACGTACGAGTCTCCTTGATGATTATTCTAATTTTATTTCCAGGAACGGATGGAAATATTAGAGTATATAATGTGGAGAAATATCTAAGTTAGACCCACTATGCATGTAAAGGACATTTATGATTCTCACCTATCTGTCTGTCTTTCTGTATGTGTGTCTATCACATTTCATCTGGTGTATTGGGTATGTATATCCTCGAATGAATGTGTTTGCATACGTATATTACATAAACGTACTTTAGGTGAAAAATGAGTATAATTTGATACTAAGAAAGAAGGAGTGCCCGATAGAAAAAAACAAAGATGAATATTTGTGAGTATTTATTTATTATTGACTTGTATGGCTATTTCTTACAAGCAGTGTCATTTTTTAAAATAATACTGTTTGCAATTTTACACCCGGTCACGTGGATTAATATGGAACCAAAGTAGTAGGACGAAATCTATGAAATAATTGTATTTTTAAAACTTTCATCTTTAATGCAAGGAAAGTTAAACAGAATTAAGCTAATTTTAATAAGGCTGTTCTAAATGAATTTGCAGGTGTTCAATCTGAAATCTTGTTAAAGACAATAACAGATTTGAAAGTTATTGCATATACCGTCCGATACTTGATGTTCAAAATTCTAAACGAAAATGAAACAAGATAAAACATCATTAATCTGAAAATTGTATACTTTTTACACCCAACTATGAAACAATATTCCATCAGCATTAATTACACTCCTTTATCGATAGCTAATGTAATTATTGCTTTGTCAAATTCATCTGAATACATTAATATACTGTTCCATTTTTAAAATTTATAAAAACAACAACAACGTTTCTGATTTAAAATATTTAGCATTACATATCAGCTGCTGGATTGAATTCGTATTATAATTTCCTTATCGAACTTGTGTAATAACTTTCTTAACTCGTGTTATAAACGAACTATTAGCCATACGAAATTAACTGAGAAAGATTGATATATCAACATATCAAAAAAGCAAATTGTTGAGATTATTTTTCTTTAAAGTTATGTAGCCAAAAAAGGTGCAAGAAATGTTTAAAATTGGAAAGCAAGTTGAAATGTTCCTACAAATGTGTCTGAAATTATGGATAGTGAATCTATATTATCAGGTATAATATAAATATGGACAGTGTATTTAATTTAATTAATTGCCATTCTTAAAGTATGGAAAGAAAATATTTAATTATGTGATATAATGTAAGTATGGACACTGATCTAATTATCTGATTTATTGTCTATAATTATTCTCCTAGTATGAACAAAATAAGTTTGACATAAATAATTGATTCATTGGTTTTCCTTTGTTAACTTTATGTTTCGCTACTCAAGTGTAGAACAGTAAACTATCAGGAACTGGAGATTTTTTGTGGGCATGCGCATTGGAGCTAAGGGAGATAATTTTAGGCGCTACGATCAGTAACTCCGTTGTAACCGTGAAACCCCCTATTCACTTGTAACTAACTGTATTACCATTAGCCTTTGTACAATGAATACTAGATTGGGCTCAGGGTTGCAAAGATTTTATCAAAAGCGAAGTGTGCCTAGAATCAGGTTACAATTCTGAGAGTAGGATTATAATTAGGTCACAATCTTGATGAAGCATTATAATCATTTAGCAATGATGCGTATAACATTATAATCAAGTCACAATATTTAGTGAAGAGTTATGACTAGGTCACAGCATTGAGTAGCATTAGAATCAGGCCATACTATTGATTGAAGCAATCTAATCGGGTCACAATACTAATTGTATCATTATAATCAGGTCACAAAGTTGAGTATATCATTAAAGTAAGGTTACAGTGTTGAATGTAGCATTATAGCCAGGTCACAGTGATGGATGTAGCATTATAATCAGGTCACACTGATGAGTGTAGTATTATAATCAGGTCACACTGATGAGTGTAGCATTATAATCAGGTCACACTGATGAGTGTAACATTAGAATCAGGTCACATTGATGAGTGTAGCATTAGAATTAGGTCACAATACTGATTGTAGCATTAGAACTAGGTCACACTACTGAGTGTAGCATTAGAATTAGGTCACAATACTGAGTGTAGCATTAGAATTAGGTCACAATCCTGAGTGTAGCATTAGAATTAGGTCACAATGATGAGTGTAGCATTAGAATTAGGTCACATTGATGAGTGTAGCATCATTTCTCTTCCAGCTGCAACGTACTAAAAGCCTTTTTTTTGCAGCATTTGCATCTCCATCTTGGTGAAAATGGAAGAATGTGAAAGCAGTAACTTCTCAACGTGAAGGATAAAGACTATTGACAGCAATTGTGATTTGATATAGAAATCAAAGACATAAAAACAGATTAAACAAATTCAGTAAATTACATTCCCTAGCAAGGGATACAGAGTGTAAGGTCTTTCTCTCGAAAAGATTTAATCACTACAAAAAACCGTATTGGTCGCCTGAAGTTAAGAAGCGCTCACGATTAGGCTTGATACTTAGAAAAAGTAGATAGAAAATTAAAGGCCGCGAGGGTCTGCCCATGAATTGTACAATCAATATAAAATAAAATGCCGCGATACAAGATTATGAAGGAGTTATCTTCAGTGATTTAGACGAACTAGTTGAATTAGATGTTAGGCGTTTTGGAGTTCTACAACATACAACGTAAAAATAGCAAATATTCCAAATTGTTTATAGTTATACAACATACAACGTAAAAATAGCAAATATTCCAAATTGTTGTTTTTTTGTTTCAATTAAACTATGACGGTAAAATTTGCATATTAACATAATGAGATACTTTAAATGCTTGCTACACTTTTTAAATATGTCATCTACATGCATATTCATATATAATGAGTAAACCGATATATTTTGTGTTGATGAACCTGTCAATAAAACAAACTAAAGAGTTCACGAAATAGTATCAGATATAAAACAACTCAAACTTATAAAGCCCGCGGTCATTTTCGTGTTATTTAAAATAAAATTATATGTCACCCTGGGAAGAAAAAATAACATCAAAGAACAAATCTAATGCTTTTTTGTTGGCTTAGTAAACCAATATAGCACACTCTCATTCCAAGTCAGTTAAAGTGCGCCATTTGCACACGAAAAACGGCTGAAGATTTTCGGCTTTGAAAACAAGACAAATGTATTTATTTTGAAAGAACTATATTGGAACAATTAGAAAGCACAAAAGGTAGCTCTTGAATAACAAATTCACACCAAGAAAAACATGAATATACATGTGGGGGTATTTTGGATGGTGAATTACGTTACTTCTTACTACTGTAATCATATCAAATCTTTTTTATCGTAAAAAGAACCACAATTGCGTATAAAACACATTTATATGATAGATATATGATTGATTTACCAAATAAAACATTTAAGAAACAATACACTAACCAACTCTAAAACATATCGGTCAACTCATTTATACTTAAACAATAAAAAGGAAAATAGACGCTTTTAAGAAAAAGTGGCTATTTTTCAATGTTGATACCCTTTTATTTTAAAGTCTAAAGACCATTTAATTAAATCTGTGCATTTGTTAACCATTTAAGGTAATACTTAACAATTAATATGACTTGAAACTTTACCAAACAGATATTTATTAGACTTTACAGAAGTAGTACTATTTGTAACGTAGTTCACAAAAGTCCATAAAATATATATCCTTGTTATTTATGTTTAAACTGGAAACATTGTAGAAAAAAGAACTTTTGGGTTATGATTATTTTTTGTTACAATGATTTGCAATATCTTTGCAACTATATTAACACATAAAACATAAAATCTTTTAAAATGTTACATTAAATTCCCAACGCGAAGAAATATTAAAAAAATCCCAAGTTTCACAAATGAAATTGTGCTGTTCACAACGGTTTGAACAAAGATAAACAATGGGCTATGATCATTTTACACCATTAAATGTTTTGGAACAAATGATTGTGTACTCAATACTGTTATATTGCTTGTATAAAACACAAATGATGCTGTAACGTAATTCACTAACGTTTTACTGCACATGGTCGCTTCAGTATATATCCTGTTGCATGTTCATGATGTACAGTCAAAGTCTGTCAAATAGATTTCTGACCTTCTCAAGGTCTCGTCCTGAGAATTTAAACATATAGCGGGTCTTTCCTTGCTTTATCGGCTCATCCAATGAGCACAATACGTCGGAACTTGGTATCCAAATCTGATCTGGTTTCGCAGGCCATTTGAAAGAGTTTTTTCCAGCCACCATGAAATTAATATTATATTCCTGGTCGTCTTCGTCGTATTCTAAAACTTGTCCAACGTACCACCTGCTTTCATAAATCGCTGCTACGTATGTGTTGACTTGATAAAGTTCATCTGTGTTTATTTTATTGCATTCCATTAGTTTTGTAGCCTGCTGTTCACTTTCATCATGTCCTGTTGTTTGTTCAGCTTCTGAATTTTGGACTATGTTGGTTTCGCTCATCTGATGTACTGTCCATCCATCACATGCTGGTACTGGTTGACCGTCGACGAAACACTTATCACAAAAGCATGACGTATTCTTCACAGCAATGCTGCCTTCTCCAAGTGGAATAACTGCATGTACCTGTATAGTACCCTTCACTTGCTTTCCGACAAGATTCGAGAGTTCTTCATGGGCTTCTGTACATTGAGACTTTGGGACAAATATGTACTTAAGTGCGCTATTTTCCTGTGTTTTCCCCCATTGGAAAAAATCATCTGCTGACTGAATTATTGCCGAGTGTCTTTTGACGGCCATATCAGCTAGTCGTTTGGCAGTACCCCCGACCCCGTCACAGGGGCCTTTCTCGTGTCCAGCTTCAAAGTATAACCAGGAAGCTTTAATACCGGGAAAGATCGTATCATGATGTGCTACTATAGAAAAAATCTGCTTGTTTCTATACTGTGACGTAGGCAAGTCCGTCATATAGTGAACCATTTCAACATTCTGTAATACAGCTTTCACTTCTTTTACAACATGCTTCATGATTGCAAAGACTGTCGATGAAGTGTGAGACAACTCATCAGATACTACTACTAGTAATTTATGCTTTACCTTTACCTCATCTTCTTTATCATTGGTATAAATTACAACTGGATGCAACGTGACAGCATTCTTATCAAAATATGCTGACTGGATTTCTTCCGCAAACCTGCAAGTATAATTTTCTGCGAAATCCATGTGACATATGGCATGTGTTGTCGGCAGTATGTCTTTCAAACGTCTTGACTGACCGTATTGTTCTTTGACTCTGTGAATATGTTTCCTAAATTCTGTCAGTTCTGATCTCAAAAGTGCAACAAAGTCTGTCTTACTTTTCTCCACTGATACTATTTGCATTCTTTTAAAGAACTTTCCGTTTTTCTCAACGTCTACCCTCTTCCATTCTGAAAACTTGATCTTTTCTTCGCTGATACTTTCTATTCCTTCGACGACCTTTGCTCAACGTAAACATCTGGATTTTCGGAGGTCGGAATGCCCAAACTTTTAAGTGCCTTTAACTTTAAAACCATGTTTTGGTGTCGTTGACATAAACATGTCTTTCTGTTGCTAAATCTGACAACGCTAATATGTTTAGGTCTCATTCTTCTAAATGTTGTCAAGCTTATCTTTCTGTCGATGTTTTCCGCTAAAACCTTTCTGTGCAAGTTATAAATATAATCATTCAATGTTCTTTTCTGTTGGTGTTCGTCTCCTCTATTGGCATCTTTCTTCCCTTGCAGACATGTGCTGTTATCATCCCTCTCCATAAACAGCCTAACTCTTGTCCTCATTGATTGTCGTTCAGCATTAAGTCGCTGTTTTTTAATGCTCTTTCCTACCCTTGCTTTAAGCAACTGTTTTCTATGAACTCCAAGACTTCGGCTAATCTGCCTGCCCATTCTGTATCGGTGAATAAGTTCACCACATATAACTCCCAATGTTGTTCTTATTTTAGCTTTTCCTTTCAATCTCTGTTGAAATATGCAAATCATTAGATGTTGGTGAATTACGTTACACAATAGTGAATTACGTTACACTAAACTGTGTGCCTTCACGTGACGTAAATACAAATGGAATCAATATTCCATGTTCACAGTTCTTCGGTATATTATATATTTTGTCGTTTTATAATGATTTTCGCTGACAATTGATGTTATATACTAAGTGTTCTTCTTGTTAAATAAATGTGTACTTACGAGTGATGGTAATGTTTACACCAGAAAATGTTTTAAATGTCTCCAGCTTGGCAACTTCCGTTTTTCAATAAACGCCCGTATGTTAGGCTATGTCAGAAAATAATGTTTCCAGGTAATTTGTTCCTAGGAAATAGTTTTAAACCATGTTTACTGAATATACCGTAACGTAATTCACCGCAACGTAATTCACGGACATAAGCATTTTCAAATATATGAGAAATGTTACAACAGCTAAAAGCAATGTTTATATGGCAATTATGGTTAACATGAGTGTGTTTATAACTCATAGTGTTTGACGCATATACCATATACTTATTATGAGGTAGGTACCGTAACGTAATTCACAATTAAATGCAAAAAATTAAAAATGGAAATCAAAGACTGTTTTTTAGGACAAAATTATTCCTACACCTTTAAATCATGATTTATAAATATTTCGAAGCATTAATGTACATATTTGTTCTGGTACCATTACTGTATTAATCAAATATGTTTGCAATACGGCTATCATAAAATTGTAACGTAATTCACAGCATTTTATGGGACACAAATAATTTGTTTTTTTTTAAATTCCAAATATACTAACATAAAAACAGAGTGTTTTTTATCAAAATTCAGACAATTCTCTATCATAGAAGACTTATTTCACTTATTTATTTCGCTACAAATTTTCTTGCCATGTAAATAAATTTAGTACCCCAAATTTGTGACACAATGGTTTTTACTGTGTAGGCTTCAACATGAGTCCGTGTTGACCAATAAATGAGTCAAACAGAATGTTATTGTTATTTTTTCAACTCGTTATTGCCTAGGGGTTAACTTAAAAGTCAAATTCCCATCATAAATATACAGTTGGTCATCAAAAAAACGCCTGTGACCCCGATATTTGTAATTGGCGCACTTTAACTGACTTTGAATCTCTACGACTGCAAATTAATGTCAATTCGCAGATATTTGAAGTTAGATTTGAAAAGTATCCCTGACAGCCAATGACCTATTTCCCTGTTTTCTGTAATATACAAACTATTTGAAAAATGTTGCTGGAATAAATTAACTAATTAGTGCAATAACTCTGTAATTATCTGCCCTAAAGATAAAAGACAGGACTCCAAAGGGACAGAATAGAAGAAAATAATCTTCGATTACAATAAACTGTACTACGATCAAGAGTGTGTCCATGCTTTATTACATATGCAGAAGGCATTTGATATTGCTGATCATGACAGATCTGTTCTAAAAAGATTTTATTTTGTAGATCATGCCGGATCTGTCCTTAAAATATTTGATACTCTGGATCATGACGGACATGTCCTAAAAAGATTTTATATGCATTATTGTGTAATCCAATATTGACAGCATCGACTTGATAAACCATTCAAAACCAGAAACGATTCTACTAGCACGGAAGGAGGGTGTTTTATCGACATTTTATATGTTGTTTTATATCATAGCCTGCTACCGAAATAACGGGAATCAAAAATATAACTACTTGTTTGGTCCACTCCATCTGGAAATCGAGAGCAAATCGATAATATAACTCGACTAGCAAACAGTCATGCGTTTACAGAAGACGCTTAATTGTATGTAATAAATACTTCCTCAACACAGAGCATCACGTGTTTAACGTTGGTAGCGGTTGGATATTAGTTTATCAGAATAAACAACCTATGATAAATGGAACTGGAAAATAGGTTATATATATAATTTTATGTAATAAATACTTCCTTAACACAGAGCATCACGTGTTTAACGTTGGCAGCGGCTGTGCGTTAGTTTATCAGAACAAACAACCTGCGATAAATGTAACTGGAAAATAGGTTATATATTAAAAGTAAACGAGACGAGGCTTGCCCGAGTTTTCTTTTAATGAAAAATGTATACGAGTGGTATATCATTGATTCAGCGTATATACTATCCATATATTTGATTTATATCACATACAAATACACGTATTAGCACTTTAAATAGTTATACTGTGTGTGCTCTCTCTCTCTCTCTCTCTCTCTCTCTCTCTCTCTCTTTACTAACGCTCGTATTTTTATGGCTTTTCGTCTGTATCTAGCTACATTAATACATAGAGAGAGAGAGAGAGAGAGAGAGAGAGAGAGAGAGAGAGAGAGAGAGAGAGAGAGAGAGAGTTTGGGGGGGGGGGCAACCACTTTGGTAATTTTTATATTTAATAATTGATTTGAAAACATTATGATACGTTTAAGTAACAATAATAAAAGATTCAAATATAATACAGCATGGGTGCCTCGTAACTGACACGTTTAGCATATAGGTCTACTGTCACTAATTATTGCAACTATGTATCATTGATATTATAAACACTGTGGATAGATCCCAAGGAAAGCGTTAACATACCGGATCGACCAACCAGATTACTGTAGGTTACTTGGTACGATTTCAATTTTAATGGTTTCGTCCAGCCCAATGTTTTTTTTTCCTTCTCTAACTCCAGATTTATGCTTTTTTGTCATTTACGCAGGAGAGCGGAATTGAGAAAAAAGAGCGGATTCCGATGAAATTTCCTACCATTTAAATATCATTTAGAAAACAAGGACTATTAATACCTGGTATCGTTATTTTCTTATGACAATAATGATTAATGAATGAGAAGAAATTCACCATTGATCTATAGGCCTGCGGTCGACAGATCGTATATATATTCTTTTTTTCTGCGGCATCACTTTAAATGCCATATATATATATATATATATATATATATATATATATATATATATATATATATATATATATATATATATATATATATATATATATATATATATATATATATATATATATATATATATATATATATATATATATATATATAGTCAATATATAAGATAAATTATCATATAATTAAACTCTTCTACACTAGCGAATTAGCAAAATTAGCAAAATTTATATTTATAAACTTAGAATGCAATTGTATTTGCTGTAATTCATTATGTAAATAATACAGAAAGATCTGGTTTCTTTGGTTTTTTTGTTCTCTTTTATATTTCCTGTGTTATAGAAACCATATCTGTCACTTCATTTTGATAAATTGCCAAAGAAGATGGAATAAATTTTACTCCGGACAAACAAATGTTTTTCGTTTGATTACTATTGCCCATCTGCCCACCCACACGATTTGATTTCTTATAATTACATCATCATCTGTCTTATCACATAAGCGCTATCCCTATTCTACACACTCCCACACAATCAGATTTATATGCTGTCTATTTGTGATTACACTGATAACTTAAAATTATTGTACTGAGCCTGTGTGATGGGGGGGGGGGGGCGATGATGGAAGGGGAGGAGTTACCTACTATATATGGCCTGTATCGACGCTGATGTGCTTGTACATTTACTTATCAATTCATCCTTTCTCATATGAACAATGACCACAGTAACCTGAAATCCCCTCAAAACGGAAACTTAAAATGGTTCCAAGGATTTAAGGTTTTGAGGGTTTTCACTGTGCATTCCGACCGTCTCATAATGTCCACGGTAACACCATGGGTCAGACGTACCAGTCCCTGAAAACAGTCTACTACGTAATCTTTGCTTGGGGAACTTTTCTCCATGTTTCGTTTATTATTCAAGTATGAGCTAGCATTGTTTTTTAGTTGTTGTTTTCTTTTGAACTGAAAAAAGTAATACTGATTTTGTTTCGCTAATCTGCCATAGATGACCAGATTTTATTTGTGTACAAAGTTCAAATTGAATACCATGCCATCCAGTTTTCCAGTCAATGTTTAAAACAGACTATTTCATTTCCAGCAATGACTTTCGTACTCTTTTATATCATTGTTGTAAAAGAAAATAGTAAAGCACTATATGCATTAGCACCTGCAAATATTGTCAAATTGATACATACATTATGTATACATTTTGAAGGCACACACACAAACACACACACACACACACGCACACACACACACAGTGGAGTCGCTAGGGGTGAGGGGGGGGGGGGTGGGGTGCGGACATCATCTCAGAGGGGTGACAACAAAATGAAAAAAGGAAAGGAAAATTTTAAATAAAGTAAGTTTAATGTAAAAATAACTATAACTTAACGTTGTTACAGTTCTTAAATACTTTTACCTTCTGACCTTCAATTAATTTGTTTTTGTTCTTGTCATTTTTATACTGTGGAGTTATTTTAAGAAGAAGAAATCTTTGGTGGAAGTCTGGATGGGTGACAGCATGAGTTTACCGCACTGCGTGACACCAACCCTAGGGACGCCGCTGGACACACACACACACACACACACACACACACACACACACTAAAATCATCTGCACGTTATCTTGTGTATTGCATCCAGACAGTAATTGTCCTTATAATATTCGGTGTTCTATGGGAGGCAACTCGAAAAACACTTATCGCTGGAAAAATAGTCATCATTCATATTGACATATCTTTGTGCCAGTAAGTAAATAAATGCATTTCGACCATACAAAACTGTCATTACTGCAATGCACTATGACACTGACTATACGAAACTGTCAATTATGCAATGTACTATGACACTGACCATACGAAACTGCGTCAATTCTGCAATGTACTATAACACTGACCATGCGAAACTGTCAATTCTGCAATGTACTATGACACTGACCATACGAAACTGTCAATTATGCAATGTACTATGACACTGACCATACGAAACTGTGTTAGTTCTGCAATGTACTATGACACTGACCATACGAAACTGTGTCAATTCTGCAATGTACTATGACACTGACCATACGAAACTGTCAATTCTGCAATATACTATGACACTGACCATACGAAACTGTCAGTTCTGCAATGTACTATGACCATACGAAACTGTCAATTCTGCAATGTACTATGACACTGACCATACTAAACTGTGTCAATTCTGCAATTTACTATGACACTGACCATACGAAACTGTGTCAGTTCTGCAATGCATATATGAGAGAGAGAGAGAGAGAGAGAGAGAGAGAGAGAGAGAGAGAGAGAGAGAGAGAGAGAGAGAGATTTGTTACGTAGCTTTACCATTTTTTCAGTCATATCACTATGATGTCTGCAGAGTGGCAGTTTAAAGTGATTTCTACTAGCACTGGGGTATCAAGCAGCATACATGTAGCATGATGTCTTACTCAGTCACATTATCCTGTCACCAGGCCAACCAATCGTTAACACTAACCTCTTAATGCTGAGTGCATAGCCAGACAACTGTTAGTACCATTTATGTAAGTCTCTGATATGACTCAGCCGGGGATCGATGCCACGGCCTCTCGCATTAGCGTAGGACGTTCTAACCGCTCGTCCACCAGAGAGGTCGCTAAATTCTGTTGTTTTT
Organism: Unio pictorum; assembly: GCA_030141615.1. Classification (NCBI taxonomy): domain Eukaryota; kingdom Metazoa; phylum Mollusca; class Bivalvia; order Unionida; family Unionidae; genus Unio; species Unio pictorum. Next base: position 654,261 of record JARLTB010000136.1, read on the forward strand.
TTTTTTTTCTTTTGTTTTTTTTTGTTTTTTTTTATTATTATTATTGAACACAAGGTATCAGGATTTTACATATTCCCCTACATCACCACCTGACCTGGCGTATGGGGCATGATCTTAAATTCTTTTGTGTCCTGATCTCTACATGTGTTCCCTACACAACACGCACACACATACACACACAGACACTTACTTACAATCACAATTATTGTACACAAAGTGATACTCGCATACAAACCCCAAGATGTTTGAAATTGCATTAAAAAAATATAAAAGTAATAATAATAATAATAATAATAATAATAATAATAATAATAATTCATGTACCAAAAGTTGATAATAGGGTCCACTTTCTTTTAAACTCGTCACTTCTGTTATTCACTTTGGCGACATATTTTTCCAGCGTTTTATATGATAAAACACAATTTTTATAATAGGCAAGATTTGGGCTTTTTGATGCACAACGTGATCTGTATATAACATATTTTGCAAGCAAAATTAGGAAGTTAATCAGATCATCAAAGCTGCTATTTGCTATAAAGACATCTTTTCGTGTAATTCTAAAATTTGGGTCATAAGTTTGGATCCATTCTACCAACAGTTTCCAAAAGTTTTCAGTAACTAAACAGTCATAAAATAAGTGCTCAATTTATTCTATTCCTTCATTACAAAAGGTACATTTATCATTATCACTTAATTTAATCTTTTTTTAGAAACTGGTTTGTGGCGGTATTTCTGTGGAGAAATCTAAAGTTAAAGCTAATCAGTTTTGTGTCTTTTGTACAAAATCTAGCCGAAACAAAAGAGTTGGTCCATTCATTTGTACCAATCGCACACTAGCTGTCTGGACCAAGTTTCATGTTTATGAATGAATTTAGGCAAAAGCAAGGACTTTATCAAAGTAATTTTTCCAATAAGGGATAAATTTCTTCTACTCCACCAGCCAAGCAGTTTCTTAACTTCCTTTAACTTCATCGAATAATTAAGCTCTACCATATCCTCCAAGTTTAAAGAGAAATATACTCCCAGCAATCTAAAATTGGACATTGACCAGTTAATATCAATTTCTGGACATATTTTTTCATTAGAATATTTTTTGTTTCCAATCCAAATTGCTTTCGATTTCAAAACATTGCAGTGCAGACCTGACACCAAAGCAAAATCATTTAAAATCTGCATGGTTGTCCTCAAGGACAAATGAGAGCCATCTAATAATAGAAAAGCATCATCAGCGTACTGACCTAATTTGAACTCCATTTCATTATAAAAAATGCCTGTAACATCTGTGTTTTCATTTAGTTCTATTGCAAGAAATTCAATTCCTATTATAAAAAGTAGGGTGATAAAGGGTCTCCTTGGCGACAACCTCTCTCTAAATTAAAGAATGGGGATAAATGTCCATTATTAATAACACAACCTTTTGATTTATTGCAAAAAAGCCTGAACCAGTGACAAATTGATTCTCCAAAGTTAAAAGACTTCAGAGCAGTTTCCAGAAAGTCCCATTCAACTGAGTCAAAAGCTTATTTAAAGTCTATCAATAGGAGAAGACCAAATTAATTTTTTTCCTCAAGGTATTGCATCAGGTCATACAAAAGTCTTGTATTTTCACCAATGAATCTACCTCTCATAAAACCCTTTTGGGTGTCACTGATGATAAACGGGAGTACTTTCTTGACCTTATTAGCAATTGACGCTGAAGCAATCTTGTAATCTACATTAAGTAGTGAGATTGGTCTCCAATTTTTTTTATAAATTTCCTGTCTTTATCTTCTTTTGGAATGCACGTTATGATCCCCTGAGACTCAAATTCTGAAAAATGTTGCATATCATATCCAGTATTCAGAGACCTAAAGAGAAAACCGCCTAGGTCTTTCCAAAAGAATTTGTAGAATTCTACCGTAAGTCCATCAGAACCAGGGCTAGTTTCATTTTTCATCTTTTTTAGTGCTAAACCACATTCCTCAAACGTTAACTTACCTTCACATGAACTTCTTTCAAAATCTGAGAGTTTTTTTTATCATGGTTAAAAAAGTGGTTAAGCGTTTGAAAGTTACATTTGTTTTTACTTTGGTATAATTTTTCATAAAAGTCTTTCTGTTGATTTAATATTTCTTTTGAATCTGTTACCCTTGTTCCATCTTCCTTAGTTAACTCTTTTATTGTTTTGTTTGTGTAATTTCTCTTTTCGAGATTGAGAAAATATTTAGAGCTTTTATCACCAGATTCATACCATCTTGCCTTAGATCTTAACATTATACCTTCCACCTCTTTTTCCTCATTTCTTCTAAATCCGCTTGTTTTTTGTTCAATTCTTTCATCGTAGTGGGGTTATTATTTTGATTCACTAAAGCATGTAAGGTATGTATTTCAGCTTCCAATTTCCTAATCGCTAAATTCTTGAGTCAAAAACAAAACACAAAAATAAATTGTATGTTCCTCTTACAACTGAATGTTTGATACATGATTTGAGCACAGAATTAAAAGATTAACTCCTCATCATGATATAGTTTTAAACAAATGTACAAAAGCACCTTCTACCATTTTAAATACTGGTCGCTGGTCACTTTTTGTAAAGTTTTGTCCTCATGGCTTTTTCAAGCTGAAATTTGCCTATTTCTCTTTTACGATTATATCAAAATGTTTTGCGAATATTCAGCTTAAAAAATCAGTTTTTGATTCAATCATAAATTTAGAGTTATTTGTGCTTTTCTTAAGCTCCCCAAACATTTCCTTGCATGAAATTCCATAATTATGAGTCATATACAAATTGAAATTATATCGTAATCTTTAAACTAATAATGCATATTATTACATTTTTATTTTACATATATACATTGATCTGAAATCAAAATTTAATAAATAAATACCTTTAAAATTGAACTACTACGTTACCTTTGGTCAATTATCATGTCTTTAAAACAAAATAAAATTCAAAAATGATTTTGAAAATAATTTACTTTGAATACTTCCAAAATTATACAAATGATAGCCAATAATTCTTGACAAATTCCTAATTCACATTATTATACAAATGATAGCCAATATTTCTTGACAAATTCCAAATTGACATTTCCATATTGTGCATGCTTAGTACAGTAGATCTGCCTCTGTGTAGTGTATGAAGCAAATGTGCTCGACGCGCGCTTGATGTTGTTAATACAAAATAATCTAAACTGAAGGAAAAATAATATAGAGAGTGACAAAAATACCGTAGATTACACCCATTTTCACATAGGACCCTCTCTGTCATACTATATAAAAAGAGCTCATATTATAGAGAGGGTCCTATGTCAGAAAGGGTCATGGGGGTAATCTAAGGTACTTTTGTCACTGTATGATGTTTTAAATTTAAATTATTATTTGTTTTAACAACATCAAGCTCGCGTCGAGCACCTGTGGTATTATTCATAAGCCTGACTAGGCTGAACCCTAGAGCCCACCAAGAGCAGCGCCCCATGCAACCGTTAGCCATGCCACAGGAGTCTGACGTTTTATCAATAAAGTACGGCAAAATGTATGACAAAATGAAATACCCTTATCAATAATATTTATTTTATATATATATATATATTATTGATAAGGGTATTTCATTTTGTCCGACATTTCGCCGTACTTTATTGATAAAACGTCAGACTCCTGTGGCCATGACAAGGCAATACTGCGTAATCGAAAATTCCACATTAAAAAAAATTCTACTCAATACCACAACAATCAGACTGCTGATAAATTCCACCTTTTTAAATCATTTTTGGTAAGTTTGTATTATTTAAAAGAGCGCGAAATTTGCGGGTGGATGTAGAGGGGACAAAAGAAGCTCGGAGGCCCTGCCATGGGTTAATACGGCACTGGGTATGAAGTGTCATGCTGGTACCGTTATAACATTTTAGCAGGGATTCGCAAAAAGCACAGGAGACTGACGTTTTATCAATAAAGTACGGCGAAATGTATGACAAAATGAAATACCATTATCAATAATATATATATATATATATATATATATATATATATATATATATATATATATATATATATATATATATATATATATATATATATATATATATATATATATATATATATATATCCGTTGGTGTCTAATAATTTTACCGAACACGGCGCAGAATCTGTTTTTTTAAAGTTACCGGATCCAGCAACAGTCGTAAATATTTGAAGTGTGATGACGTCATCAACCGTTATTTCTACTATCAGAGCTTTGACTACTTATTTCTGTTCTGGAAATTTAAATAAAATTATAAAATGATAAAATCTGAAACAAAAAGCAAGATGAACATTTTATCTTGAGAAATTACTTCCATCATATTATTCAGCATATTTACTGCAGGGTAGAAACTGGTAGAATGGGCTACTTCCGTCAGTTAGGCTTACGACCGTGGCTAATGTGACCGTACTTGTGAAGAAAAAAAAGGTTAATTCGCTGGTTTGATTCAGGACATGGTCATTTAAGAGCTATGAGTTGGTAAGTAACTGTCTTTTAAATGCATATGTATAGTGTTTCAGTCTTCTTGCGACTCTGAAGCGATAAAAGTCTCGTGAGAAAATGTCGAATCGAGCGAAGGGTTGTGGTCACGGCTTCACGGTCGTTCCATACCCAAGTCGTTCCGTACCCAAGTCGATTCGTACCCAAATGAGTCGTTTCGTACCCAAAGCATTAGTCGTTTCGTACCCAAAGCATTAGTCATTTCGTACCCACGGTGCTGGTCGTTTCGTACCCAATGCTATCGTCGTTTAAATATCATTAAAAGAAATTTCATATATGTTTGTAATGTTGCTTTTTTCCTTTGTTTTGATATACACATTAATAATAATAATAATAATAATAATAATAATAATAATAATAATAATAATTTGGACTATGTTACTAAATATTACTATCTTACTTAAAGAATACTTTTCCTCAACTTTTAATCAAGCATGAAGTTGTAAGCAGACTCGTCGTTTACAATAAAATTTACCATAAATATAAATGATTACGAATTCTTTCAAACAATTAATCATTCCATTACAATGTATTATAAAATAGTAGAATTCAGTAAAAACATGTTGCAAACATATGAACTTTATTTTTACGATCTCATACATTAAAATGCACATTCTTCAATAAATATGTTTATGAATATAGACGGTACTTACCTATAATAAGAAAGTATTTTGTGGCCTAATAATAATAATAATAATAATAATAATATGATTTTCTATACTTTAACGGGAATTGAAATTGAAATGTTATCAAATGCTAAAAATCCACGGATATCTAGTAAGTTTACGCTTTAAAGCTTAATGCAATTTCACACGTGTTTGATTATGTATTTGTTTGTTTTTTTATTTATTTTGAAATAATTAAAAAAAATTAATGGTATTTAGAATTTGTTTTCACAGGCACATGTTTTAGTATAAAGACCATATGGCAAACTAGGAGTTGTATACAATGAAATCAATTTAGCGTTAAGCCAAAAAGACTCAATTAGCAAATTCATTCATTTGTTCTCATGGACGCATACGCTGTTAGTAATTGTCTGCTCTTACTCTCCTTTGTCGGTTGCATTATAATTGACATATGTCCCACTCCTAATTGTTTGACCGTCAGGTATTGTAATATTGTTACACGCACAGGGGTATTCACTTGACCGAGCGGTGTCAAAACCCTGGCGCGAGTCACGCTGGAAGTCAGTTGTTTTCCCCAAATTTCCAAAGACTTCCATACAACTTGAGTTGTAAAATGGAAAGAAAGCCGTGTCTGCTATAATTAATAATCTTTGCTCTAATCAATTGGCGACCCAGAGGAGATAACTTGCTCAAGAGTCCATTAACCGCACCTTAGCATGGTTTTTCTTCTTTCTCATCCTATTTCCGTACCGCAAGCCCGTCATGCCATAGAAATTCCACTAGTATTCCCTTACTAACTGGGAAATATTTAACTGCGCGACCCTAGGCCAGTCTATCCACAGAATTTCCGGCGTATCACGCTCATATACATACGCCCATTTTCCACTATGGACACATAAACGGTACCTACCAAGTTCCAACTTATTGATTCCATTATATTCCCCTCATAAATACTGCCATTTCAATCACATCACTTTTATACACCGCGGAATTTTAATATGGACTATGTTACAAAAAGGGACAGTCATTCGGCTTGTACCCAAATTCGTTACTAACGACCCAGCATGGTTCAAATTCACTAACACATACATAACACATGTACAATATGTACGTTTTATTTCTATCTCAGTTTATTTAAATGTTTATTCTATCTATTAATATAAATAAATGAAGCCAGCTTTTATAATGTCTCTGTGCAAACAACATATGAATAGAAAACACGATACAGATATAAATAGTTAAAATGGTTTATACAAAAGTATTAGAAGAAATAGTCAGACATCAACACACATATGCAAATACAAGCGAGACATGGACAATTGTGTAGTTTGTTTCCAAAGGGTACGACCACGACAACATGCTTTACAATGTAACGCTTGCCAAAAGTGGCAGCATCGTAAATGTGAGACAGGTATGTATATTATTATTATTATGAGAGAGAGAGAGAGAGAGAGAGAGAGAGAGAGAGAGAGAGAGAGAGAGAGAGAGAGAGAGAGAGAGATTTGGACATTTTAACGTAGCTCTTACAATTTTGCATTCATATCGCTACGATGTCTACAGTGTGGCAGTTTATTGTGATGTAGATCACTGGGGCATCATGTATCAGACATGTAGCATGGTGTCCCACCAGTCACATTATCCTGACAACAATCCTGTCAGTCGCAACACTTACCTCTTATTGCTGAGTGTATATCGAGGTTACTCTTAGTATCATTTTTATAGATCTTTGGTAAGACTCAGATGGAGTTCAAACCAACTAACTCCCGCATCTGAGGCAAACACTCTAGCCACTAGGACACCGGAGCGGTGATGTTAATATTATGTTACAACCTAGGCTCGAATAAGGAGTAACACAGAAAAAGTGAAAACTAACAAGCTTGTAAAACTTTAACAAAGAATTTATTAAGTATAAATATTAACATAAAGGAGAATAAATAACTTACGATTTTAGAGAATCAAGTCCTAAAATGAAGTCCAAAAGAATTCACAATCTAATCCACTAAGAATTAATGGGTCAAAAAGAATTTCTAGAAAAACTGTTCTAACTAAATGAATTATAGACCCAAAATTGACAAATTTGAAATTTATAAAATTTCAATAAATCCTTTTAAATCATATAGCCGTAACAAATAGTAGAATCAGTAGTGGTAAAAGTACTGCTGGTAGTAGTTAAACATAATATTAATATTAATGCTGTAGCTACTTTTATTTTGATGTTGTTTCTTTTCTTCAAAGGAATATCACAGACACTGTATCGTCAGTTATGTCGTGGTGATGAGACGCTAAGTGGGTGGCGTTGCAAGGACTGTTCCCGACTTCCTCCACCACTGATTATGACAGATTACAGTCTCAACAATATGTTGAACATTTTGCCAATAGCAGAGAGTACACATCTGACTGCTGATGAGGCAATGAATACTGACATCATTAATAGTGTCAATGATTCTGACATCCCGATCGACAACTCTTCAGTCAAGTAAGATATATATCCATTTATTTCATCTTAATTTAATCTTTTTAAACGTACGAAACAAATACGCAATAAATGTGCAGCATTTTCACATTAGGTAACCACTGAAATGTTTTTTTTCTTTCTTCTTCCAGATTGCTACCAGATGTTAGTTCTTATACCTGGACAGCGTCCCAAAATGCAGAAGTGACATGCACTTTTAATATAGACGCCTCTTTCAAAGTCACGGAAAATCAAGAAGAAGAGTGAGTTTATTATTTTATAATCTTTAAGAATTGTATTATGTTGTAATGTAAATTTGCGTTCAATAAAATACAATTGAAATAGCATGTAGTTGAAAATTAATAAGATTACATATTATGATTAGATAACTAGTGTTCTGGAGAAAATCATAATATGTAAGACACTGAATAGCACAGTATCCAAAAAGTACCACACTCTCGATTTAAATATTCTTTATTCACGAAATCGATTTTTTTTACAGGTCCATAAATGAACCGAAGTTACAGCTCAGACTAAACCAAGTACGTCATCCAGATTTTCAGATCGTTCTTACTGGTTCCAAAAAGTCGCGTCCAAAACTTGTGGAGGCTGATGGATATTCATACACTATCAAGGTAATTAGTAGTAATATTGGTAATTGCCACAATATCATCATCGTTATTGGTCATATTTGTAGAAGTGTTGGCGGTGGTATAATTGATATTCGCACATTTATGTTTTAAAATCTTTTCTTTTAGCGTAAAAGGGCAGACGTAACATACTGGTGGTGTTCTGTCCGCTCTAAAAAGATGCGATGCCCAGCCACCATAATACAACGTGGTGATTGTTACGAGAGAGGACTACACCACCATATACACAGCATCGATCCAGGGATCGTCGCCAAGGTTAAGGTGTCATCGGAGGTTAGTTGCATGTTGACTACGTCTTGGTAATTTCAAAATACACATCGCTCATTACCCTGCACCTGTCAATATTCATTGTTTCTATTAGGAACATTAACGTACGTGTAAGTAGTATTTGAAATACACATCATTAACTATAACGTTCTACTATATATACGCTCGCTGTTTTAATATGTATATATTCATTTATTTTTTGTAACGCTCACATATTCTATAATATATTCCATAAGTGAAGAGTGTAGCGAAGCAGCATAAATATACATCAGCTGCTACGATCGTGGATAGAGTTTTAAATGAATTAGTGCCAAAGTATGGTCACTTTTCTTCCCGAACCAGCGCTCTTAGTTAGAGCTGCCAATAGGACTCGCCAGAAAATGCGACCAAAAGAGCCGCGCGACTTCGAATTTGTTGCAAGTAGCACTAATAATTTTGTATTAATATTGCGTTGGTTGTTTTGCACCAGGCCCTTCAATATGTATTATTTCTTTTTTTAACATCTTTCAGTTGGACGAGTCACAGTTTCCCGACAAATTTCTTCGGAAAGACATTCATGTTGGCAGTAAACGTCACATTTTATTGGCCACTGACAAACATTTGGAAGTTTTGGCGAGAGCAAAAATCTGGTACGTTGACGCCACCTTTAAAATAATCAGGGACCCGTTTATGCAGTTGTTTTCTATACATGCCTTTGTTAAGAATGACGAACATGAAACAAAACAGCTGCCACTGGCGTTCGCTTTGATGTCAGGACGAAGAAAAAAGGATTACAAGAAGGTAAATATTCATTTGTTTTTCATTGTATATGGATTTATTTAAAGACAGATTTGAGGTTAACTAAATTTTAACGTTTCTTACAATTTGATTTTACATTGGTTACAAAAGCATTCATGCAAATAATATTATCGATTGTATACGATGATAATATAGTTATCGTATTTTATCAGTTTATTGTTGTTGTTAGTAGTAGTAGTAGTAGTAGTAGTAGTAGTAGTAGTACAAATAATAAGAATATTTTTATTATTTTTAGTAGTAGTAGGAGTAATAGTATTAGCAGTTGGTAGTATTTGTAGCAGAGTATTTCATGTTGTAATGTTGCATATTACAGTAATTTATCTCGGTCTTTTTCATTGCTTGTAATTAGGTTTTCAAAGCGTTGAAGCGACTTCTTCCGTCTCCTCCCACTGTCAACGGTATTGTTGCAGACTTTGAAGCAGGTTCGTACAGTAGTAGTAGTAGTAGTAGTAGTAGTAAGAGTGGCTTTAGTTGTTGCTACTCACGTAATATTAATATAAAGAATTTTGTTATTCTTCTCCAATTATTAGCCAACTAAGTACTTTTTCTTATTTTTACCGATGAACTGTTTTCAATATTCTGGCTAGCTGTTAGCTTTCGCGCACACGCACAAACTTCTTCATCACATTAAATATTTAATTATTTAGGTATCTGGCTAGCTTTCCGGCGTGTTTATCCAGGAGTGCCTATCCACGGCTGTGCATTTCACCTGGGGCAAGCTATGTGGCGAAAACTTCAGGAATTGGGGTTGAGAACAGCCTACATTCAAGAAAATAGTGTTCATCAGTTTTGCAGGAAGGTAATGCATAATATCGACATTCGAATGAATTGGCTAATGCGTGTTATAAATGACATTTGTCATTATGATGTGTTATCTTATAAACAAATTGCTTTCATTTTGTGTCTCTTTTTCAGGTGATGGCGTTACCATTTTTTGCCCGCAGAACATATAGCCCCTGCCTTTGCCCGTCTAAAAACTCAGTCCAAGATGATTCCAGTATTATGTAGTTGGGTTGACTATGTAGAATCAACCTGGATTACAAACAGCACATTCCCGATCGACTCGTGGTCTGTGTTTCGGAAATCGGTACGTACCAACAACGATGTAAAGGGTTGGCATCGAAGAATCAATGGTAAAGCCGGCAAAGCTAATCTTGCCTTCTATGTGCTAGTTGGTCTTTTGTACGACGAAGCCAATTCAATTGAAACACAGATTCAACTGGTATCTTGAAAAAGCTAAAAAGATACCAGAAAAAAAATAGCGACAAATGCAGGCGAGAATATTCTCGGTGTGGGAAGAATATCAGAACGGCGTCATATCCTCTTCAAAATTACTGAGACGTTGCAGCAGTATATACGGCCCGACAACTGAATGACAAGGCAGCTTCACTGCAGTATGATACCATGCATATTGTAATTGTATTTTTTTTGTATGCATGTAATAAAACTCTAGAATGTACATTTGTGAATAATGTTGTTAGTCTCACTGTATGAAAAGTTGCCTGTACAAAAATATTTAAGTTATTCTTAAATACAAGTAAAGATGTAAAATGTATCAGTATCACCTTTACAATATCTTTACATAACAAAAAAGATGAAAGATCATCTTTTGTCTCTGTAAAGACTATAAAAGCAGTTGAGTTGTCTTTACAAAAATTAAAGATATATTTTCAAGCAGTGTCTTTTGTCCTTAATGAAACCTTTCAAGTTAATAATTTGACTTACTGAGACATCTCCTTCAGTCATTCTTTGGATGGTAATTTTTACTGTTCTAATCTGGGAATAAAATATGCTGTATTGAATAAGTTTCACTACTGGCTCAAACAAAGCATGCATACATATCTTAGATTATTTATAAAATTTAAAACAACAAAGTAAATATGTAAAATGCAGTGACAAATTAAATCTCTCTCTCTCTCTCTCTCTCTCTCTCTCTCTCTCTCTCTCATTTATGTGGAAAATAACAAAAATGAGCAAAAATGTCCACATGTATGCCAATGCGATCGATTGTCCCCTCCCCCCCCCCCCCCCCCGGCATGGTTACCCGTATAATATGCCATGTTCAACACTTTAAAGCAACACAAATAAAAAATAAACAACAGTAATAGGAGAAAAGAAACTTACACAAACAACACTACTGTATCTGCATCCAGCCACATTTAATAATCTTTCTTCTAGCGTAAAATGACAGGCGTAACAATCTGGTGGTACTCAGTCCGCTCTAAAAAGAGGCGATGCCAAGTCACCATATTACTGATTCAAACAAAGCATTCTTATATATCTTAGATAATTAAATCTGTTTCAAAACAACAAAGTAAATATATGCAAAAAGTAGAGCCAAATGAAAGCTCTCATATAACATTATTAGTCTCTCTCTCTCTCTCTCTCTCTCTCTCTCTCTCTCTCTCTCTCTCTCTCTCAGTTATGTGGAGGATAACAAAAGTGACCAAATATATACACAAGCATGAAAGTGCGATCGGCTGCCCCCCCCCCATAATATACAACGTTCAACACTTTTAAAAGCAGCTAAAAAAAATTAAATTAACACCAGTATTAGGTCTTGGAGAAGAAAAACTGACACAAACAACACTAATGTATCTGCGTTTTTTCTTACTGTCAAAGTGAATATTTTTAAAAAATTTAAATTAAGTTATTTTTTTGGTGTAAATTAATTGGGTACGAAACGACCATCACCTTGGGTACGAAACGACCATCACCTTGGGTACGAAACGACCATCACCTTGGGTACGAAACGACCAATTTATGTGGGTACGAAACGACTTGGGTACGGAACGACCAGGTGGTCACGCTTGCATTCCTTGTGTTTATATATATATATATATATATATATATATATATATATATATATATATATATATATATATATATATATATATATATATATATATATATATATATATAATATTGATAAGGGTATTTCATTTTGTCCGACATTTCGCCGTACTTTATTGATAAAACGTCAGACTCCTGTGCAAAAAGTAACAGAAAACAGAGAAGTATATTAGTAATTAAAGCAGTTATTGTTCAGTTTTGATCTTTCCCTCTCCAAAATTCAACACAAGAAAAAAGAAATTACTGAAATGGAAAAAAACCCAAAACAAAACAAAAGAAAACCAAACCAACAACAAGGATGACCCGGGATCAAAAGGTTAATGCTAGCAGCTTTTGTTTGACTCATAACCAGCCCGTATCTATATATAGCGATTGACTGGTTTGAATAATCATAGCTTTAGCGATATATTCAAACAAAACTGTAGCTTACCAGTCTGAATTCAAAACGAGGCAACCAAAACAACGCATTTAATGCATGTACTATAATTACTAATGTAAACAATGATATGATTAATTTCTAAAATTATCCCAAGACACGATGTTTAAATCATTCACTTGACATTTTAAAGGGTACAAGACCATACCAAACTTTAACAGAGAATAAAACAAAAGATGGAAGCAGAGCGAAAGAGACGCAACAGAAAGAGGGCAATTTCTTTCACGGAAGCATTAAGAGAGAAGTATTGTAGCAATCAGGATGTTTGTACACAGGGTTTTGTCATCGTCTTTCAAGGACGCCATAAATCAGATGATCCTGATGCAGAATTTGGATACCTACAAAATGTGGTATATCCAATTGTCAAATTATAATTTAAACATTTAAAATATTAAATTTAAGATTGTAATTTTGTGAAGTCGTTTGATTGTCAGCTATAACCACAGGGGCTCGTTACAAAGCAAATTAGAAGTATCCGTCCATGAAACAGGGTGTAATCTGTAACAGTTTATATTGTTACAGGTTAGACCCTGATGCATGGACTGTTACTCTCAATTTGCTTTGTAACGAGCCCCTGTGGCTCCAACAGTTTACAGTTTTTGTTTGATGCATGTAGTAATATGGTTGTTTGATTTATTTAGTTTAAATATTTTCCTTTATATACCCCACCATAAGTGCTAGAAGGGTATATAATGTTAACATAGTTCAAGATATAGACTCTGATATTTATGTTTTGGGTAAAACATACATAAATTTAGTTGAGGTGTTACATTGTAACAATGATACTAGTCCCAGCTGGACAAGCTAAAACATTTATTCATAAGCATGCATACAGAAAGAAAGACAAATTTGGATGTTTATAGACGAGATGTCCTAATCTCAGTTTTTTCTGTAATCAACTAAACCATGGTTGTTACCTGAGACCATATACATAATAATACGTGAACTATTATTTGATCTTGGCAAGCAACTGGTTTCTCCAGATATTACTTTCAAGCATTGTAACTAAAGCTTTTTAAAGTCTGCTGACAGAAGAGTCAGTTTTGTAATAACAAGTCATGGTTCTCCAGGATAACAAAATCAGCATAAAATTATGAATCCTGGTATTTTTTGATGCATAAGAATTTCAACTCCATGGCATGCAAGATTATTTTGTAAACAAAATTCACTTCTTTTTAAATGAGTTTTTACAGTATGAGAATCTGTCTTGTAATATATGAACAGTCAAACAAAGTGATTGTCATAGAATTAAGTCACATGGGTTAGATGGTAGCAGAGAAGGAGGTACAGACATATGTTAATCTATTACCATGAGATCATATTAAACCTCTATCTGTGTTCTATTTGCAATGAGACTGCTTTGTAAAGAGAGCGAGTCTGTGTGTCTGAAAATGTGGGTGTCTTTATGTTGGAGTACTCTTGCAATGTGGTCCATGTCATCAGTAACTATATTATACTGGAGTGTCTGATAGTGAAGAAGTGCTGTACATGCAGGGTATTAATATTGTAACTTGATATTATGGGGCATGTTGAGCTTAGCGTGATCCTTTCTTGATGAGTACTCCGGTAAAGTTACTGCACTGATGATATGTTTATTTAGGGACATGTTCAGCTTAGTGTGATCCTTTCTTGATGAGTACTCCGGTAAAGTTACTGCACTGATGATATGTTTATTTAGGGACATGTTCAGCTTAGTGTGATCCTTTCTTGATGAGTACTCCGGTAAAGTTACTGCACTGATGATATGTTTATTTATACACTTAGTCTATTATTATTTTGTACAAATGAGTTTTCTCCCTTTACATTGCAGGGTTAGGTGACATAAACCAGAAATTTAAATGCATATCAGATACAACCTTTATCATTTATGATGGCATTTATATTGATGAGTACAGCCTTTATCATGGCATTTATAATGATGAATACAGCCTTTATCATTGTATTTCAAATGATTAATACAGCCATTATCATGGCATTTATAATGATGAATATAGCCTTTATCATGGTATTTATAATGAAGAATACAGCCTTTATCATGGTATTTATAATGATTAATACAGCTTGTAGCCTTTATCATGGTATTTTACTGATGAATACACATACAGCATTTATCAGGGCATTTACTGATGAATACTGCTCTTATCATGGTATTTCAAATGATGAATACACTGTCTTTATCATGGTATTTCAAATGATTAATACAGCTTGTAGCCTTTATCATGGCATTTATAATGATGAATATAGCCTTTATCATGGTATTTCAAATGATGAATACTGCCTTTATCATGGCATTTATAATGATGAATATAGCCTTTATCATGGTATTTATAATGATGAATACTGCCATTAGCATGGCATTTTTAATGATGAATACACTGTCTTTATCATGGTATTTCAAATGATGAATACAGCCTTTATCATGGTATTAATATAATAATGAATACAGCCATTAGCATGGTATTTATAATGATGAATACAGCCTTTATCATGGTATTTCAAATGATGAATACTGCCTTTATCATGGAATTTATAATGATGAATACAGCCTTTATCATGGTATTTCAAATGATAAATACAGCCTTTTTCATGGTATTTATAATGATGAATACAGCCATTAATTATCATGGCATTTTTAATGATGAATAGTCTTTACCAACACATTTATAATAAAAAGTACATCCTTAATCCTGTCATTTATAATGATGAGCACAGACTTTATCATGGTCAGATGATTTTTAAAAGTTTCTGAATGTCTTTTAGATAGTTGTTGTATATATGAATGCATCTGTTAAGGCAGGTTACATTACCTATGAACATAAATAAGGATACAGAAAATTGCTGAGCGAGGAAGAACTCTAAAATACTTTTGTCTGTTTCAGGTACTATGCAACAATCACATATCCAAGGCAGGGCTTCCAGCAGGTGGTTTGTGCTCTCTGTGTCCAAATGTAGTTGACTTGGATTTATCAGGAAACTTGTTCACTTCCTGGAATGAAGTTCTTCCCATCTTGTGTCAGCTTAAACACCTAAAATTTTTCAACCTTAGCTACAACAAAATCAGGGAAAGCAGGGTGAGAAATATGCTTTAGAAGTTTTTCCAAACATTTTGTTCTCAAGGATGCTTAAATTTATATTTATACTGCACATATGTAAAGGTCTGGTAATGTTTTTTCTGCTCTGTAGGAAATGCAGCTAAAACAACCTTAAATCAAGAGCTACATCCATAACATGTTTCTTACTTAATCTTGCCTTTACAATCACTCTATGGACTGTGATTCAGGGGATGTAACTCTCACACTGTTATGCTCTTCTCTGTTATGACTACATGTGAAAAGTTTTGTTATTTATTAAAACGATGTCACTATAATGCTGTTTTTATATATGACATTTTATGCCATTTCAATAATTATTTGGTAATTAATAAAAAAAGTCACCCCTTTTTGCACATTGCTACCTAACTGACAAACTAAATTCCAGGTTTAGTGGATTTCCAACCATTAGTATTATAGAAGTGACAGTTGCAAACAAGTGTATATAAAAGTAATGGTTGAATTGACAGACCTATGTGGGATAGCATATTTAAATTGAAGGGATAATTACTTAAATTTACTTTGTTTTATATTTTTTGTCTTCATCTTATTGATTTAATTATTACACCAGCATCTGCTTAAGCTACAATCAGCTCTTCTAGATTAATATATACTTGGCCTTAAAATTGAAGGTCCTGAACCAGTCTTGCATTAACAGTACTGGTCTGAAAATTGACAGTCCAGAACCAGTCTTATTCTAATAGTGCTAGTCTGTTGGACCATTGATATTTTTTACTTGTTTATAAATTTTCTTTTTAATTGTTAAATTGTCCTGAAAGAGTTAACATGTCATTTTGAGGAAAATGCATTTTTTAATCCTTAAATCACCAGAAAAAATTGCATTGATGCAACAGAAGTTGATTGATAGTGAGAAATTGGTAGTTGGTCGGTTGGTTGCTGTGGGTTTAATATCATTCTTTAGCAAATGATGAACAATACATGGTCTTACAAATATATGATGGTGGAAGAACCCTGTGGTAGCCAGAGACAGAAACCAATGCAAACAGAGGTGAGACGAAAAACCACTCGGCCTCTGAGACACCCAGGATCCAGAGAGACTGGTGCTTAGAAATTTTGCTGGAAATTAGGAAACTTAATATTGATTACAGGGGTAACCAATCTATTCTTGATCTTCTTTAATCAAACATTTTTTCTGTTCGCAGCCAAATCTAAATCTATTTGCGTGTTGTGTGTTTATGTGGACGACTTAAGAGTTTGATTAAATATGGATTTACTAGCTGAAACTTTAGGTCCTGATATTCCTTGTATAAAACGTCTTCTGTATTTCTGTATGTTCTAGATCACACACACACACACACACACACACACATGAGCAATTTCCATGTCCCCAAAGGAATTCGCTTTGACTGAGAGAAAGGAAAGCTCTGCAGTAATAGCCAATGCATTCATATTAAATAACAATTTATACCAGTTTTGTCTCCCATACAAATAGTTAGATTCCTTGAACTTAATTTAATTTTGTACTTTTTTTTTAAAAGAGCAACTTCATACTCACTCATTTAAATTATTTGGGTCCTTTTTATTTTCCACAGGATCTGCTGTATTCATGGTCAGGAGCTTTGCCTTCAGTGGAGAACTTGGTTCTTAATTCCACACAAGTCCCATTTGAAGATGTTCTTCATTTGTCCACGTTGATGCCAAATCTTAAGGAACTACACATCTGCAACAATGGTACTACATATTTTAATGTTGTACTTTTTGCTTGAAAATAAGGAACAGTCAATCAGGGTGATATACAGGGGATTTGAATAGCTCATTAGTTTTGTGTTAAGCTTGTAATATGTTGGGACTGTGTTTAATATCGACACAGGCTCAGGTCATGAGCTTTGATGTGTCCTTGGGTAATGTACTTTATTCCAGTTTCCTTGGTATGAAATGACTAGTACTATATTAACCCTTAAAGTGCTGCATTGTTTTGCAGTAAAAGGTCCCTCAGTGCTGAATTGTTTCAGGGGAGAAAAGAAGAAAACTGCACAGTCTTTAAATTGCATGTATTTCATTAAATATATACTATTGACAGACAAACTCTATATACAAAATGATGGTGCGTGTCTATACTTTAAGATTAGCATCAACACACATGTGTAGGTTTAACATATTTGCAGGTACAGGTGTAAATACAGGTAAAATGACAAGTTACAATTGTATTTCATCAGTATTTTTGTTTGTTTTTGATGGAAAAGTTCAAATATATCTAAGAAATGTTATATTCTTTAGTAGTCCAACCATGCACATATTATGCCTGTCACAATGTTATATATAAATTGTGAAAATCGCAGGTAAAGGCAAGGTGACAGTTTTGCAAAAATCAACTCCATGAATGTCAGAGGTATGTTTAAACCCTCTAGTCAGCAATTAATGTTCATGAAAAACTATCACCTGTTATTTATTATAATATCATCAAACTGAGGTCCATATCTGGTGATTAAACCTCAGCAACGGCTTTATTTTTGTTCAATCATTGGGCTGATTTTGAGTGAAGAGTCACCTTAATTGTTCTCATTGTCTGACAGGTGTAAATTACTTGGAATAGCTTGAAATCTATCCCATACTTATTTTTTTGGCTGAAGTATGCGGTTGATATCACATCATCAATAGCCCATTAGGAATCGAGAACAGACATATGTACAAACCCATTGTTTTAATTGATGCGAAAACGTTATAAATGCTCAGGTATGACAGGCCGCCATTACTTCATGCGACTTTTTCCTTCAAGTCTGCCCCATGAACTCTCTGATCTGCATTACGATTTGTTTGATCTACTATCAGATGCAATAACTCGTCATCTAAGAAAAAGTCTTCAATAGTCCGTAGGTTCATTATTCACCATTTCGACATTTAATTTTAAATTACCAGTGAATGGGGGTTGCAGGCGCGCCATCTTTTCACGTCAAGCGAGCATGTACATCCGACTCCAGTTCCACGTAAATTACTGGCTCAAAATCATTCATGTGTATTTCCATCAATACCTCGCTTGCTCCAATAATGTCATTTTTCTCAAATTATTCAAAATCACTATTAGCATCACTATCAAAAGCGAATATTTGTTGCAAGAAATCACCTTCGTATTCAGCGTCAGCCATTTTTAGCTTTGCACAATTACCATGTGTTTAGAAGCGAGCATTTGTAAAATTACTTCGTTAATAATATAGTAAAATACTGCAGAATGCTCGTTCCAGGCCTTTTTAAACCAATCAAATATAGTTTT
Source organism: Unio pictorum (assembly GCA_030141615.1). NCBI lineage: Eukaryota > Metazoa > Mollusca > Bivalvia > Unionida > Unionidae > Unio > Unio pictorum. The sequence continues at coordinate 673,159 of JARLTB010000136.1, forward strand.
ACAGGCATTTATAGCAAGATGAAGTTATAGAATGCAATCAGTGTTGCTCACCTCGAGCGTGACTATAGTTGCGACACGCACTACAGGACCACAAACAACAGCACGACTATAGTCGCGACACGCACTTTAAGGGTTAAAAATACATGTAAAATCAATGTACAAAAACATTTATGATATGTCCTATATTTATGCACCCCGCCCACACAAACTAGCTGTAAATGCTCAGTACCAGTCCCCACCTTTACACATATTAGCCAGTATTTACGATATGCACATCTTCTCTTTCCCACAAATTTTATAATGCCAGCTACCATTAGTTGGGAGAAATACAATTAAGGCTTCAGAATATCCTACTGTTAAAACAGCAGACCTGTGACAGGCCTATGTATAGCTGAAGCCACTGCATAACGATGGAAATGTCTTGTTTGCATAGCAGGTGTGTCTTGTTATTTCATGTGTTTTATTTAATAACCTGTAAAAAATGTAGCATGCAATATGTTGGACAAACACTTCAACAAGTTTCTAAATTAATGAATAGTCATCGCTTTGATATAAGAAATTATAGAGATCCTGTGTTTTGCTCTAATATTTCAACACATTTTAACACCAATAATCACTCTTTACTCGATTTTTCTTTCATGCCAGTAGATATTGTGCATGGTGACGTGACTCATAAAAGAAACTTATTGGATTCATAAGTTAGATACTTTGTATCCTAATGGAATTAATGCCAGTGCAATATATAAAATTGTATAATTTAAACTGATATATTGTATATCCTTCATAGCAATATAATTATATGTATGACTGTTTGTATCTTGTTTATTTTATTATTTTCTTATTTCACTAGGATTTCTAAATTGTATTTTGTTTGTAACTTTTTTTTTTATGACTGGTTATGTTGATATATATATTAGACATATATTTCTTTCAAATTTGTTCCTAAAGCAGTCTGAGAAGATTATTTTTATTTTGTGGGTTTTAATGGTGAGCTAAGTGCTTTTCCCAAGGACACATTAAAGCAGCCTAGATGACTATCAGACCCCTGGAGTATGAGTCAGGTGCTCTTGCCGCTCAGAATATGTTACTCCTCTCTCAACATTTACTCCATACATGCTGGAAAAGACTCAATTGGATGCATCGAGGACGAGGTCTATTTATATGTCAGTAATAATTTCTTCCCAATTTCTGTTGGGCCAGTTAGACCTATACTGGTGAGATGTCATGTATTCTTATCAAATCAGTCAGGCTTGTAATGATCAGGAGCATATTTAGAAATGTTTTAACTTGAGAGTCTGTGAAATAAATAGCATACAAATGAGTCGAATCAAATTTGTATAGGCCACGAACTCATCTTTTTTTTTTTTTTTTATAGCACTACGAAATATGGACTTAAAGATAAAGGATGGTTGGGTGGGGTTGGAGGGTCACTTTAGATATTATTATAGCTGCTGTATTTTCATCTAAGATTCTTAGCATAATGCAGATTGGTACAAGCATGGGAGCTAACCTGAGGAGGACTAGAGCTGAGTTGTTTGATACCCAAATAGATTTGGTGGGATTGTTATATGTAGTAATTGGATATTTAGCTTTTGTAAGTTTCCACATACATTTTCATAAGCTGATGCTGTGAGAAGACAATGAAAGTTTGGGGAAACTTTTTACAACCCCCAACCCAGTAAAATATATGTACTGATAACAATCACCATTCATTACACTTGTACATAATACTGCACAGTAATTTAATATAATTTCTAATATTTCTTAGCATTTTATTGCTATATTTTCGAGCAAAGTTTGTCATTTTATAACACATCATTGTATGGTTTCCAAGTGTACAAAGATAATAATTGTCAAGGATACAATTATACTAGGTAAATTTGATTTTTTTAACTGCAACCTAAAGGTATCACATTACTATGTTACTTATATATTTTGTTTCACTTTCTTTTTATTTGACAAAATTGAGTACATTAATAATAGATTTGGATGTACATAAATCATGTCCCATTATAAGCATCATTTTAAATAAAGCATGTCCGATTCTGAACTTGATTCTACGTAAAGTGTGTCCCATTATAATTTTGATTTCACATAAATCATGTCCCATTATAAACGTGATTTTAAATAAAGCATGTCCGATTCTAAACTTGATTTTACGTAAAGCATGTCCCAGTATAATTTTAATTTCACATAAATCATGTCCCATTATAAACGTGATTTTAAATAAAGCATGTCCGATTCTGAACTTGATTTTACGTAAAGCGTGTCCCATTATAATTTTAATTTCACATAAATCATGTCCCATTATAAACGTGATTTTAAATAAAGCATGTCTGATTCTGAACTTGATTTTACATAAAGCATGTTCCATTATAAATGTGATTTTACATAAAGTATGAATATCAATTCTTGGCTGACCCATTTCTAAATAGGAAAAGAGCCTTTGTTGAGGACTAGCACTTTGGAAAAGAAAAGATTACCTGATGTCATCAATGAATAGTCCATGATATGAGACTATGGAATTTTATCAGCACAGTAAGCAAAGGTATAATTTTGCTTTAAGCAAGTCACATTAAAATCATTTGTGTGATTTTGCATAAAGCAATCCCCATTAAAATTATACATGATTTGGAATAAAGCAATCCCCATTAAAAACATTCAGGTGATTTGACATAAAGCAATCCCCATTAAAAACATTCAAGTGATTTGGCATAAAGCAATCCCCATTAAAAACATTCAGATGATTTGGCATAAAGCAATCCCCATTAAAAAAAAAGTGAATTTGGCATAAAGCAATCTCCATTAAAAAAAGTGAATTTGGCATAAAGCAATCCCCATTAAAAAATGCATGTGATTTTTGCCCCATTGGTTTTTCGATATAAAATATTATTCATAATGTATTTCTGAAAAAGCGACAATTATAAGGTGATGTTATTTGCATTTCCAGTATGTACATCCGAGAGAATATTGAAAAACCTCTAGACTACTTCCCTGCACTGTCTGAAATTTCTTTACATGTGGTAATTATTTAAATCATGTTATTACTTGACCAATTACTTGGGCTGTGACAGATAAGTCACACTATCCTTCCATGACTTTAATTGACCAATGACATGGGCTGTGACAGAAATGGCACACGATCCTTCCATATATTTAATTGACCAATCACCAGGGCTGTGTCAGATAAATATATGGATCTTGCAAATTATCCATTCCTTTAAATAAGACAGCAGCCTCTCAATGCAACCTGCTTTGAAAATATTTAAAAATAGCTACCTACCTAATCCTCATCAATCAATGGGACATTAAAATAATTGCTTCCTCCTTCTGATCAATCAATGGGACATTAAAATAATTGCTACCTCCTTCTGATCAATCAATGGGACATTGCACAAATGTGCTATGTCCTCTTAGTCACTTTATAGGACATTAAGAAATGCCATCACCTCTTGATTATGTAACTCATACTGGGTACTTTTTTATGTAACTCATACTGGGTACTTTTTTATGTAACTCATACTGGGTACTTTTTTATGTAACTCATACTGGGTACTTTTTTATGTAACTCATATTGGGTACTTTTTTATGTAACTCATACTGGGTACTTTTTTATGTAACTCATACTGGGTACTTTTTTATGTAACTCATACTGGGTACTTTTTTATGTAACTCATACTGGGTACTTTTTTATGTAACTCATACTGGGTACTTTTTTATGTAATTCAGACTGGGTAATTTTTTATGTAATTCTTTCTGGGTATTTTTTTTTATGTAATTCATACTGGGTATTTGGTATCTAATTTATAATAGTAATTGTTATCTAATTGATACTTGGTAGTTATTATCTAAGTCATACTGATAATTGGTACCTGATTCATACTGGGAATAGGTACCTATTTCATACTGGTATTTGGTACTAATTAATATGGTATTTGGTACTAATTAATATGGTATTTGGTACTAATTAATATGGTATTTAGTAGCAAATTAATGCTAGTAATTATTATTTAATTCATACTGGGTAATTATTATCTATATCTTACTGGTTATTGTTATTTAATTTATACTGGGTATTTATCATCTAATTCATACTGGGTAATTATTATTATTAATTATTCTTAGAAGTGTTTAAGAATACTGAAAACACTCAGTTGCAATTTGAATATAGTAGTGGAGTTCTTTGTGTGCAAAAGAAAGTTTGCCTCTTCTCTGAATTGATTCTCCATATTAATACTAAATGTTAACTATAACAAACTTACCTGCTCAACCTAATTAAAGCAATATGACCTAAACCTCTTTGGTAAAAAAATACATAGAAGTTAATGTAAGTACATTCTTTTGCAGTGATATAAATAGTATTGCTCAATATTAGTATCTTTTTTAAATGATAAATTTACAACATAATTTAACCTCCAAATCATTGCAATCTAATTAGAGAATATGATTTATACAAAGTTTAAGTGAATCACGGTATCTTAAAAGAAGACATTATTGCCCCCACACTGTAATTTATGTTTGAGGATGTACTATACATTTTACATATCAGTTATAAAGTAATTCTTCTTTGAGTATTGACTATACATTTTACATCTCAGTTATAAAGTAATTCTTCTTTGATGGATGGTTTGTTCACAGTTTCCTTTGTCTTTTTCCCTAATATTAGCCCATTTTAAGCTGAAGAAGCACATATCACCCCACCCTGCTGCCACCCCAACCCACAACTTCAATTTACAGTATGGGCCACATGGCCTTATTGTACTATTTGATGCATTCATGTATTGTCAACATCTGTACATTGCTTATTGTACAATTTAATACATTCATATATTGTCAACATCTGTACCACATTGCCTTATTGTACAATTTGATACATTCATATATTGTCAACATCTGTACCACATTGCCTTATTGTACAATTTGATGCATTCATGTATTGTCAACATCTGTACATTGCCTTATTGTTCAATTTGATGCATTAATATATTGTAAACATCTGTACCACATTGCCTTATTGTACAGTTTGATGCATTCATGTATTGTCAACATGTTTTATAGAGGAAACATGCATCTCCAGTTTGATACAATTCATTAATGGTTAATATCATTTCAGCATCCTTGTATAATCATGCTAAGGTTTACAGAGATACAATGCTGATTGATTTTTAAGAAATTTGTAGTTCATTTTATTTTGGACAAAATCTTGCAACTGTGTACATGCATGAAATCCCCTTGATGTGCCTACATTTTATAACTATTTACATCCATATCAGTCCTTTGGATTTATGTACTGATTATGTTAAGATTTAATTTCTTCTTCCTATATATTTCAGACTATGTTGTTCTTCATGAGAGAAATCATGGAGGGTTGAAGACAGTGGAATGTCTACGTATGAATAATAATAAAATCTCAAGGTATTTATATAAGCATTGTCAAGCAATGATACTCTTTGGAATGAAACCAAATATGGTTTGACTTACCATCCAGTTATGATGACAGACATTGCTTTATCGTGTTTTGCTATATAATACCAGCATCATTTCATACCTAATTTTATTTTGTTCAAGTGCACATTTTATAGAACTTAAAATAGTTTTTTTCATGGTCAACCTAACTTTGAGGATAAAGGCATTATAACTGCCTACATGTGTCACATTATTTGCTATACAGTAAGCAGTGTCCATCTTTTTAATTGAATCAGGCTGGTGTTTTTGGAGTAATCTCTGCTTTTATATTTGTTTCATATCTTTAAGTTAGTAAGTAAATTAGAACACTTTATACCGTGAGTAGTCATTTAAAACTGAAAACTTAGCATTGAACACTTTCCTAACCTGATTCTTCATGTGTATGTTATATGGCAGAACTAGGTTTTTCCACTCATTCTAGACCAAAAGTCAAGCTGCCTGTTGTACATTAATGCATGGTATATACACCAGAATATGGTCTTCTCGAATGCAAAGTAACTTAATCACACCAGTATTATTAAACCGCCAACTGAAATGAAGGTATGAGTTCTAAGAGCATTTTTTTTTCTGACAAAGTTTGATTTTTTTTTAATAGTTATTAAAATGCCTGCATGGACTGAAACCACATTTGGTATACTTGGTATAAAGTTTTGCAAGAAGATCTAGATTTGGTTTGATTTTCACAATATTTAAAACAAGTTTTTTGTGAGTTACATTCCCTGTCTGAGCATTGCCTTCATATTGGTAAGGGCATCTAGTAGATATCTATCCCTTATCTAGTTTATGATTAATATCTTTAAATTATCTGCTGTTATATCCCAGCCAGAGCTGTCTGATATACTCACTTATTATCAAAGTACAGACAGTACTTTGATTTTTTTTTAATAGTTATTAAAATGCCTGCATGGACTGAAACCACATTTGGTATACTTGGTATAAAGTTTTGCAAGAAGATCTAGATTTGGTTTGATTTTCACAATATTTAAAACAAGTTTTTTGTGAGTTACATTCCCTGTCTGAGCATTGCCTTCATATTGGTAAGGGCATCTAGTAGATATCTATCCCTTATCTAGTTTATGATTAATATCTTTAAATTATCTGCTGTTATATCCCAGCCAGAGCTGTCTGATATACTCACTTATTATCAAAGTATAGACAGTACTGACCAAGATCTGCCATTGCATAATGTGAAGTTTGTTGGGAGTTGACATCTGCCATTGCATAATGTGAAGTTTGTTAGGAGTCCAGATCTGTCAATAATTTCATACAGTGCATTTCATTACTGGTCCAGATATGTCGTTGCATTATGTGCATTTTGTTTGTGATCCAGAAATGCCATTGTAATGTGAAGTTTGTTAGGAGTCAATATCAGTCATTGCATAATGTGAAGTTTGGTAGGAGTCCATATCTGCCATTGCATAATGTGAAGTTTGTTAGGAGTCCATATCTGCCATTGCATAATGTAAAGTTTGTTGGGAGTCAATATCTGCCATTGCATAATGTGAAGTTTGGTAGGAGTCCATATCTGCCATTGCATAATATGAAGTTTGTTGGGAGTTGATATCTGCCATTGCATAATGTGAAGTTTGGTAGGAGTCGATATCTGCCATTGCATAATGTGAAGTTTGTTGGGAGTCGATATCTGCCATTGCATAATGTGAAGTTTGTTGGGAGTCAATATCTGCCATTGCATAATATGAAGTTTTTTAGGAGTCGATATCTGCCATTGCATAATGTGAAGTTTGTTAGGAGTCGATATCTGCCATTGCATAATGTGAAGTTTGTTAGGAGTCGATATCAGTCATTGCATAATGTGAAGTTTGTTAGGAGTCGATATCAGTCATTGCATAATGTGAAGTTTGTTAGGAGTCCATATCTGCCATTGCATAATGTGAAGTTTGTTGGGAGTCCATATCTGCCATTGCATAATGTGAAGTTTGTTAGGAGTCGATATCAGCCATTGCATAATGTGAAGTTTGTTCGTGGTCCAGATATTTCATTGCATAATGTGAAGTCTTGGTGTTAAAAGATCATTTGCTGGCATGTTTCACCTTTATATGAGGAATATCAGCCAACAGAGGGCGATCCCTTGAGTGATCTTTATAGCCAGAACTGACAGTACTGCTAAAGTAACCATAATTTGTATCCTTCTGACTGTCCATTGGTATGTAATTTTATATAATTATCTCCCTTGGCAATATAGCCAAGGGAGTGTTTGGTATGGTCCATTGGTATGTAATGTTTATGTAATTATCTTCCTTGGTAATATAGCCAAGGGAGCGTATGATATAGTCCATTGTTGCATATTGTGCATTGTCCAATCAAAATGGCTATTACAACTTCTTTTCAAACCCTGATGGACAGAATTTGACCAAATTTTGATAAAAGTATGCTGTTGTGAATATGTTTCAGATTTATTTAAATCTTGCGGTCTAATATGGTTGTCACTACTGCAGATTTGACTAACATTAATAAAAAATAAAATATCCTTAAAAATCATCTTTTAAAGATTCATTCAATGTAATCTAACCAAATTTGATGGATTGCATCCTAGCATAAAGTATTTGCAATAAATGATCTATATGTGCTGTAAAGTTTGAAAGTATTAAAACAGAACTTCTTTTTTAATAAATGGCTGATTTATCTTTTAAGAATTATTCTGGCTTGAATTTCTTTATCAAGAAATTGCTGATTTATCTTTTAAGAATTATTCTGGCTTGAGGTGTTTTCTTTAAGAAACAGCTCATTTATCTTTTAAGAATTATTATAGCTTTAGGGGTTTTCTTTAATAAACTGCTCATTTATTTTATAAGAATTATTCTGGCTTGAATTTTGTTTAAAGAAATGACTGATTTATCATTTATGAATTTATCTGGCTTGAGGTGTTTTATTTTTAAGGAATGGCTCATTTGTCTTATAAGAATTATTTTGGCCTGAGGGGTTTTCTTTAATAAACAGCTCATTTATCTTTTAAGAATTATTCTGGTTGAGGGGTTTTCTAATTTAGGGACATAATGCTGATTCATTTTAAATATGTCCAACATTACCAAAAGTTGACATTCTTTCAAAAATGTCTTGAAAACGTCTCAAAAGGATTTGACCAGATTTTACACAAACCGTTCTGGCGTGAATGAATTTTAAGTTGATATAGATGCAGCAAATCCATAATGAAGAACTCTAGTAACCTGTTCTAAAACACTGCTCAACCAAAAGTTTCCGAATTTGACAGACTGGCTTGAATATCCCTAAAACTTTTATATAAATAATGCCAAGCCATCATCAAGTACCAATGCTAAAAGTAATAAAGTAAACATCTTTATCTTTTAAAGAACATATTTAGCCAATTTATCAGATCAGTTTTGACAAAGAGCATCATGACATTGAGGCCTTTTAAAACTGGACAAATGTGTGGATAATGATACCAAATACTTGTTGTTATAACATATGCAGTCAACTGCATCAGAAATGTGTACAGGTGGAATCCTAATGACCCAAATTCTTGACCAATTTCATCGGCATTTGAATGTTAGACATCAGCCAGGTGAGTGATCTCATGCCCACATGACATTCTTGTTTTCAGTTGGTCTGAGATATGGAAGCTTCGGTCCTTGCCCAATCTGCACACACTTATCCTGTCTGGCAACCCACTTAGGGATGTCTTTTGTGGGAAGACAGAAAGCAGCCACAACATTGACAACGTTCAAGTCAACTTGGATGAAAACAGGAATGAAACTCTCTCAGATTGCTCTTCAATTCTTGATGAACTTATCCTTCAAGTTGCAGAAGGCACAATAAATCCTAGTGCTGGTGAGACTGGTATCATGTGGGAAAGAAATAATACATTTAATTGGTGCAGAAATCTTATAGAAGAAATTTTGGCAGACATTGTTCAGGACTTTTCTTCAACAAGATGTCAGTGTCAAAAAGTCAGCAGTGAAAAGGTCCATGACGAGAAAGAATTCAATGTTGATAGTCAGGAACATGAAGATTTCAGAGCATCTAGTAAAAACCTTGGTGATCACCATTTTAACGACAACCAAGATTACCACAGAAATGAGACAACATGTTACAGTCACTATGATGAAACCAGTTCTTATACAATTGATGCATTGTCCACTCCAGATGATAAATCAGAAAGATGCATTTGTGATAAAGAAAATGATAATACTACAAATGAGCAGACAATTGAATCTATTATCTCAAATGAAATCAGACTTGATATGAACTATGTGATGTCAAAACCAGATTGTGAAAGTGTGATCACTGTGGAGAACAGGTTCATTGCATGTGAACAGTGTGAAGTCAAGAAAAGGCCTCATATGGATACTGGACAGAAATTATCAAATAACAACTGCACATGCATGACAGACATAGCGAGTAAGATCAAGCAAGAGAAATGTCAGACATCTGATAACCCAGAGAGAGACATGGATGTGAAACAGGCATTCAAAAAACTTGAGACATTGTGTGTGAGTGAGACAAAGCTACACCACTGGGACCACCTAAAATCTTTAAGTGAATTCCCAAACCTCAAGTCAGTCAGGATTAAGGTAATATATCATGACAGTTTTGTGTGACTTCAATAAAGTTTGATAAACACGCTCATGCTTTTCACTTATGTTATTCATGCATGTACAAGAGAGTGTGTCATTCATGCATGTACAAGGGTGTGTCATTCAGACATGTACAAGAGAGTGTGTCATTCAGACATGTACAAGGGTGTGTCATTTAGACATGTACAAGGGTGTGTCATTCAGACATGTACAAGAGAGTGTGTCATTCATGCATGTACAAGGGTGTGTCATTCAGACATGTACAAGAGAGTGTGTCATTCATGCATGTACAAGGGTGTGTCATTCAGACATGTACAAGAGAGTGTGTCATTCAGACATGTACAAGGGTGTGTCATTAAGACATGTACAAGAGAGTGTGTCATTCATGCACGTACAAGCGAGTGTGTTATTCAGACATGTACAAGAGAGTGTGTCATTCATGCATATACAAGCGAGTGTGTTATTCAGACATGTACAAGAAAGTGTGTCATTCAGACATGTACAAGAGAGTGTGTCATTCATGCATGTACAAGGGTGTGTCATTCAGACATGTACAAGAGAGTGTGTCATTCAGACATGTACAAGGGTGTGTCATTCTGTCATTCAGACATGTACAAGAGAGTGTGTCATTCATGCATGTACAAGCGAGTGTGTTATTCAGACATGTACAAGAGAAAGTGTCATTCAGACATGTACAAGAGAGTGTGTCATTCAGACATGTACAAGAGAGAGTGTCATTCAGACATGTACAAGAGAGTGTCATTCAGACATGTATAAGAGAGAGTGTCATTCAGACATGTACAAGAGAGTGTCCTTCATGCATGTACAAGAGTGTCATTCAGACATGTACAAGATAGTGTCATTCAGACATGTATAAGAGAGAGTGTCATTCAGACATGTACAAGAAAGATTGTCATTCAGACATGTACAAGATATAGTGTCATTCAAACATGTAAAAGAGATAGTGTCATTTATGCGTGTACTAGTTTTCTGCTTTATGAAGCATACAACTTTACAACATGCATTCAACATTCTTCTTTAGTGTTCAATGAAAGCAACTTTAAATGTTCTGTATGTTCATAAACATATAATATATATATATATATATATATATATATATATATATATATATATATATATATATATATATATATATATATATATATATATATATATACAAGCCCACACCAGGCGCCAAGCTCAAGATTTATCTAACCCAGTTCACTGTTATAAATATAAATATAATACAAGCACATACCAGGCTCCAAATTCAAGATTTATCTAGCCCTGTTTTCAGTATTATATTTAATAAATTTACTAATAATACTTAATGTTTGTCTACAGAATGTTTTGATTGCCTCAGACCTGTCACCTGAAGAGACAAGAAAGCTGTTCATAGCAAGGTAAGTGTTTATATTGCTTTGAACTTGTAAAATCACTGAATATTCAGTAAAATGCACAATACCATATCAAGATATTCATCCCAATACATTAGCATGTGTGATATTGTGTTGCATTCAGTCTTTACATTGCATTATTATTCCTAAATCTTCACTAAACTTTTCCTGTTGATACATAACCCTTTTGAAGAGTGTGAAATTTATTATTGGATCCCTGTGATACACAGTACGGAAGGTGGTGGAGGAGGGAGGTCAGACGTTAAATGGACATCATAGTAGGACATTTTCAAGTAACTTTTGATCATACTTATATTGGCAGTTGTAGTTCATAAACACATTATATATGCAAAAAACTTATCTATTGCCCTTAATCCCAGTTCCAGGGAAGATATGGCCAGGTTGGGACTAGAGTGAATGTGTTGTCTGTTGTAATATGGGGCTATGCTGTATAAAGTAAGCCTTACAAGTTACAGCATTTATGGTAACTGGGATAACTTGGATATTCCATAAAACTACATTGTGTCATTCATATGTAATTGTTGGGATAATCCATACATGTACATGTCTTTTTTATTAAACTGACAGAAGTGTAGTCAATTTTTTGGGGCAACATTTTTTGCAGACTTGTGTATTTGTTTTGTAAAACAGTATTACTATATTTTTGTAAATTTAATTATTATGGTATTTACAGCCTGCCTAATATTAAATTTCTAAATGGAAGCGAGGTAACCCAGATGGAAAGAGACAAGGCAGAGAGAAATTTTCTTCGCTATTTCTCAGACAAGGAGGACAAACCAAGTCGCTTTTATGAACTGCAGGAAAAGCATGGTATTATTCTGACCATTAAATATCTATTACTTTTACATGTCTTATGGTATTATTCTGACCATTAAATATCTATTACTTTTACATGTCTTATGGTATTATTCTGACCATTAAATATCTATTACTTTTACATGTCTTATGGTATTATTCTGACCATTAAATATTAATTACTTTTAAACATGTCTTACAGTATTGTTCAAAATATATGTAAATATTGGGTTTATCTTGTTTTGATTCATTCATCTTCCCTTTAAATTGTAAACTGTTGTGATTATGGAACCATTACTAAAATAATCTTGAACTCCCTAAAATAAATTCTAATATACTGTATTAATGTGAATCAGTATTTCATATAATTTGGTGTGAATTCAGATTCATTCAACAGGTGACAACTAAGCAGTAATACATAATGCTCTTAGAGATTTTAGGTCTGCAAAATATATTGTAATCACATAAGGATATTTTTAGATTGCAATATAAAATACATGAAAGTTATCCAATTTTCTTTCTCTTTGTACATTATTTCTTTTGAACTGTGAAATGCAGGTATAAACATCACCTTCATACTAGCCAGCATTTCATTGTTACATAAAACATTTTTTTTGAACATTACAGATTAATTGTGTAATCTGATAATAAAGTGAATTCACAATTTTATTTAGGTTGCCAATTTTCCTGGAATTTTGGGGTGTACATTTAAATTGCAATTTGAATAACAATAGTATTTTATATAAAAGCCCCTAGTTTTGATAAGAAAACAAATGAAACTACATGTTAGTATTCAGTACTCTGAGTGGCCTAAGGTGCTCACCATTATGGATCACTGCCATCTCGCATACGTGGGTTTAATTCATAGACTTGGCCAATGTGGGTATGTGTGAAAGCTTACAGGTAGCTTCTCATGGGTCTATGGTTCTTTCTGGGGTTTTCCCAAGTTCTTTCTCCACCATTTATAATGGCCAACATGTATATATTGTGCTGAAAAATGGCATTTAACCCTATAACATCAAGATTAACAGCATTCATTAATATTGAATTGTAACATAAAAAGTTGTTGTATAAACAGATGGCTACATCGTCATGACTGTCAAAATATTTTTGAAAAGTAAATGTCAACCCAAAAGTTATATATTCTAGGTTCAACAGTAATGTTTGGAAACCACTTTGAAATTTCATTGCTAAGAAGGATGAATGGTAATGTTGTAAGGAGCACTGTAAATTCATTATGCAGCATCTTTGCAGTTGTATAACGATGTTAAGCTTGATAACATGGTTTAAAGAGACTCGCATCCAAGGATTTTAGTATTGAACACCTGATATATTTTTTATATATCAACATTTTACTTTACATTTCTAGTATATTTGTTCATTTTATTTTACATTTCTATTATATTTCTCAATTTTACTTTACATTTCTATTATATTTCTCAATTTTACTTTACATTTCTATTATATTTCTCCATTTCTCTCAACATCAGGAGTCTTGAAGCCTTTAGTTGATATTGACCTTGGAGCTCGATTCCAGGAATGGGCAACATTGAACTTTGTTTTCCATTCGAAGACTGTATTTACAGAGAAAGTCCATGTGGTTCAGCCAATAGGCAGACTAAAGCTTTTGATTGCTGAAAGACTATGTCTATATGCAAGGTATATATCTGTATGCAAGGTATATATCTGTATGCAAGGTGTATGTCTGTATGCAAGGTATATATCTGTATGCAAGGTATATATCTGTATGCAGGGTGTATGTCTGTCTGCAATGTATATGTCTGTATGTAATGTATATATTGGTATGCAAGGTATATGTCTGTATTGCAATGTATATGTCTGTATGTAATGTATATATCTGTATGCAAGGTATATATCTGTATGCAATGTATATGTCTGTATGCAAGGTATATATCTGTATGCAAGGTATCTAAGTATGCAAGGTATATGTCTGTATGCAAGGTATCTAAGTATGCAATGTATATATCTGTATGCAAGGTATATGTCTGTATGCAAGGTATATGTCTGTATGCAAGGTGTATGTCTGTATGCAAGGTATATATCTGTATGCAAGGTATATGTCTGTATGCAAGGTATATGTCTGTCTGCTAGGTATATGTCTGTATGCAAGGTATATGTCTGTATGCAAGGTGTAAGTCTGTAAGCAAGGTATATGTCGGTATGCAAGGTATATGTCTGTATGCAAGGTGTATGTCTGTATGTAAGGTATATGTCTGTATGCAAGGTGTATGTCTGTATGTAAGGTATATGTCTGTATGCAAGGTATATGTCTGTATGCTAGGTATATGTCTGTATGCAAGGTGTATGTCTATGTAAGGTATATGTCTATGTAAGGTATATGTCTGTATGCAAGGTATTTGTCGGTATGTAAGGTATATGTCTGTATGCAAGGTATATGTCTGGTATGCAAGGTATATGTTGGTATGCAAGGTATATGTTGGTATACAAGGTATATGTCGGTATGCATGGTATATGTCGGTATGCAAGGTATATGTTGGTATGCAAGGTATATGTCTGTATGCAAGGTATATGTTTGTGTGCAAGGTATATGTCTGTATGCAAGGTATATGTCTGTATGCAAGGTATATGTCGGTATGCAAGGTATATGTCGGTATGCAAGGTATATGTATGTTTGCAAGGTGTATGTCTGTATGCAAGGTATATGTCAGTATGCAAGGTATATGTCGGTATGTAAGGTATATGTCTGTATTCAAGGTATATGTCTGTGTGCTGGGTATATGTCTGTATGCAAGGTATATGTCTGTATGTTAGGTATATGTCTGTATGCTAGGTATATGTCTGTATGCTAGGTATATGTCTGTATGCAAGGTATATGTCTGTATGCAAGGTATATGTCTGTATGCAAGGTATATGATGGCATGTAAGGTATATGTCTGTATGCAAGGTATATGTCTGTATGCTAGGTATATGTCTGTATGCTAGGTATATGTCTGTATGAAAGGTATATGTCTGTATGCTAGGTATATGTCTGTATGCAAGGTATATGTCTGTATGCAAGGTATATGTCTGTATGCAAGGTATATGTTTGTATGCTAGGTATATGTCTGTATGCTAGGTATATGTCTGTATGCAAGGTATATGTCTGTGTGCAAGGTGTATGTCTGTATGTAAGGTATATGTCTGTATGCATGGTGTATGTTTGTATGTAAGGTATATGTCTGTATGCAAGGTGTATGTAAGGTGTATGTCTGTATGCAAGGTATATGTCTGTATGCAAGGTGTATGTCTGTATGCAAGGTACATGTCTGTATGCAAGGTGTATGTCTGTATGTAAGGTATATGTCTGTATGCAACATGTATGTTTGTATGTAAGGTGTATGTCTGTATGCAAGGTATATGTCTGTATGCAAGGTGTATGTTTGTATGCAAAGTATATGTCGGTATGCAAGGAATATGTCTGTGTGCAAGGTGTATGTCTGTATGCAAGGTATATGTTTGTGTGCAAGGTATATGTCTGTATGCAAGGTATATGTCTGTATGCAAGGTATATGTCTGTATGCAAGGTATATGTCAGTATGTAAGGTATATGTCTGTATGCAAGGTATATGTCTGTATGCTAGGTATATGTCTGTATGCAAGGTATATGTCTGTATGCTAGGTATATGTTTGTATGCAAGGTATATGTCTGTATGCAAGGTATATGTCTGTATGCTAGGTATATGTCTGTATGCAAGGTATATGTCTGTATGCAAGGTATATGTCTGTGTGCAAGGTGTATGTCTGTATGCTAGGTATATGTCTGTATGCTAGGTATATGTCTGTATGCAAGGTATATGTCTGTATGCAAGGTATATGTCTGTATGCAAGGTATATGATGGCATGTAAGGTATATGTCTGTATGCAAGGTATATGTCTGTATGCTAGGTATATGTCTGTATCCTAGGTATATGTCTGTATGAAAGGTATATGTCTGTATGCTAGGTATATGTCTGTATGCAAGGTATATGTCTGTATGCAAGGTATATGTCTGTATGCTAGGTATATGTCTGTATGCAAGGTATTTGTCTTTATGCTAGGTATATGTCTGTATGCAAGGTATATGTCTGTATGCTAGGTATATGTCTTTATGCAAGGTATATGTCTGTATGCAAGGTATATGTCTTTATGCTAGGTATATGTCTGTATGCAAGGTATATGTCTGTATGCAAGGTATATGTCTGTATGCAAGGTATATGTCTGTATGCTAGGTGTATGTCTTTATGCAAGGTATATGTCTGTATGCAAGGTATATGTCTGTATGCAAGGTATATGTCTGTATGCTAGGTATATGTCTGTATGCTAGGTATATGTCTGTATGCAAGGTATATGCCTGTGTGCAAGGTGTATGTCTGTATGTAAGGTATATGTCTGTATGCATGGTGTATGTTTGTATGTAAGGTATGTGTCTGTATGCAAGGTGTATGTAAGGTGTATGTCTGTATGCAAGGTATATGTCTGTATGCAAGGTGTATGTCTGTATGCAAGGTACATGTCTGTATGCAAGGTATATGTCTGTATGCAAGGTGTATGTCTGTATGTAAGGTATATGTCTGTATGCAAGGTGTATGTTTGTATGCAAAGTATATGTCGGTATGCAAGGAATATGTCTGTATGCAAGGTGTATGTCTGTATGCAAGGTATATGTCTGTATGCAAGGTATATGTCTGTTTGCTAGGTATATGTCTGTATGCATGGTATATGTCTGTATGCAAGGTATATGTCAGTATGTAAGGTATATGTCTGTATGCAAGGTATATGTCTGTATGCTAGGTATATGTCTGTATGCAAGGTATATGTCTGTATGCAAGGTATATGTCAGTATGTAAGGTATATGTCTGTATGCAAGGTATATGTCTGTATGCTAGGTATATGTCTGTATGCAAGGTATATGTCTGTATGCTAGGTATATGTTTGTATGCAAGGTATATGTCTGTATGCTAGGTATATGTTTGTATGCAAGGTATATGTCAGTATGTAAGGTATATGTTTGTGTGCAAGGTATATGTCTGTATGCAAGGTATATGTCTGTATGCAAGGTATATGTCTGTATGCAAGGTATATGTCAGTATGTAAGGTATATGTCTGTATGCAAGGTATATGTCTGTATGCTAGGTATATGTCTGTATGCAAGGTATATGTCTGTATGCTAGGTATATGTTTGTATGCAAGGTATATGTCTGTATGCTAGGTATATGTCTGTATGCAAGGTATATGTCTGTATGCAAGGTATATGTCTGTATGCTAGGTATATGTCTGTATGCAAGGTATATGTATGTATGCTAGGTATATGTTTGTATGCAAGGTATATGTCAGTATGTAAGGTATATGTTTGTGTGCAAGGTATATGTCTGTATGCAAGGTATATGTCTGTATGCAAGGTATATGTCTGTATGCAAGGTATATGTCATATGTCTGTATGCAAGGTATATGTCTGTATGCAAGGTATATGTCAGTATGTAAGGTATATGTCTGTATGCAAGGTATATGTCTGTATGCTAGGTATATGTCTGTATGCAAGGTATATGTCTGTATGCTAGGTATATGTTTGTATGCAAGGTATATGTCTGGATGCAAGGTATATGTCTGTATGCAAGGTATATGTTGGTATGTAAGGTATATGTCTGTATGCAAGGTATATGTCTCTATGCTAGGTATATGTCTGTATGCAAGGTATATGTCTGTGTGCAAGGTGTATGTCTGTATGTAAGGTATATGTCTGTATGCAAGGTGTATGTTTGTATGTAAGGTGTATGTCTGTATGCAAGGTATATGTCTGTATGCAAGGTGTATGTCTGTATGCAAGGTATATGTCTGTGTGCAAGGTGTATGTCTGTATGTAAGTTATATGTCTGTATGCTAGGTGTATGTCAGTATGTAAGGTATATATCTGTATGTAAGGTATATGTCTGTATGCAAGGTATATGTCTGGTATGCAAGGTATATGTCTGGTATGCAAGGTATATGTTGGTATGCAAGGTATATG
Organism: Unio pictorum; assembly: GCA_030141615.1. Classification (NCBI taxonomy): domain Eukaryota; kingdom Metazoa; phylum Mollusca; class Bivalvia; order Unionida; family Unionidae; genus Unio; species Unio pictorum. The sequence goes on from JARLTB010000136.1 coordinate 691,395, forward strand.
TTGGTATGCAAGGTATATGTCTGCATGCAAGGTATATGTTGGTATGCAGGGTATATGTCTGGTATGCAAGGTATATGTCTATATGTAAGGTATAAGTCTGGTATGCAAGGTATATATCTGTATGCAAGGTATATGTCTGGTATGCAAGGTATATGTCTGGTATGCAAGGTATATGTTGGTATGCAAGGTATATGTTGGTATGCAAGGTATATTTCTGGTATGTAAGGTATATGTTGGTATGCAAGGTATATGTCTGGTATGCAAGGTATATGTCTATATGTAAGGTATATGTCTGGTATGCAAGGTATATGTCTGTATGCAAGGTATATGTCGGTATGCAATGTACCATTAATATATGGGCACTTGTTTGGTAAAATAAATCTTTTTCAGCTTTCAGCATGTTTTAGCTGGTAATTTTTTATAGGTTATACGCAAAAGTATTTTGACATTGTCTTGCCTTGGAACAGATTTTTTTAATATTGGGACAAAATCAGCGCTGTGTAAAGGAAACAGATTTTAGAAGTTTGTGCAATTTTTTTAACACCATAGATAGAGCCTGAGGTTTACAAGGTTGTTATTTTCTTCCATTACATTTGTTGTGAATACAGTGTACAGTGTGTCCGTCTGTGTATCTGTACAAATCTAAGTAATTAGGCATTTAATTAACTCTGGAGAGCTATTCATATTTCCTGAGCACATTTCTAGTTTTATAATATTATACAGCAGGGGTCTCAAACTCGCGGCCCGTGGGCCATTTGAGGCCCGCGAGACGATATTTTGCGGCCCGCTACCTGACAGCGAAGTTTAGTGTTAATGCGGCCCGCGCGTTTTCCCCATTCTCATATCTATAATGTGACCCTCCGCGACGGTTTCATTCGAATCTCACCGACTAGTCTAATTCTGATTTTTATTACGTTTGTATAGGTTTGGACGTTGATTATAATGGTAAAAACCGTTTTAAAATCGGACTAAACGTTTTTATTTTATAGCATTTTATGAGACAAACATGGCCAAAATGCGGTTTTGAGAAAACACGTTCGAATGCTGTATATACATATATCAAAAGTCAAAAAAGTCAGTTAGTGGATAATGTACAACCATAATTGTGTAAATCTTAGCAATCTGACACAGTATCAAAGAATCTTTATTAAAATTGCCGCTAGTGTGTACGAGTGACGAGTGCGGGAAATTCCGAGACTGTCAGCATGGTCACTTTCAAAATAGGGTAAGTCAAAAAGGCCTTTTCTACGATGAAAAAATAAAAATTCATTCTTGCTATAATAGCATCTTCCTTCGCATCAAGAATTCACAAATATTGCCTGCTTCTGCCTTCTGTTTGAGCACGTTTTAGTTTTAAAATCGCTAGTGGGAATCGACATATTTTATTTTTATTTTATACTCTTTCGTCTTTGTTTACCAGAAGCTCATTATTTTCATAGCATTTATTAGATGAACAATTTTACTTTAGATCACCTAGAATTTTATTTTCTTACTATGGATATAATGCCGTTAACAATGATACGCAATGTGACGGCCAGGTCTACTTGTGGAGTTTAGGGGTGACGCGATGCTCAATATTCGAGTTTTAATGTCTTGTTGGCCTAATTTTTGGAACAAACTAGCATAAGTATGTGCAGTGATTTGTTATTGTTTTAGCCAAAATTAATGTAGATTTATTTACTGTAACTAAAACTGTAGAAAAATGTTTCTTGATTCAATATCAGCCAAAAGTTCATTGTTACCAACCGTCTTTTTTCCACGCTAGCGCAAAACTAGCTTTGGTGACATACGACTGAAACCATCGTGGAGGGTCACATATTACATTATTATTTTAAATTATCGAGCAATATATATTTCATACGTCAGAAATTACGTCATAATTCGGGAATTCACTCTCTGACTACTGCAGCCTCATTTACTATGTTGGTTTCTAAATCTGCTTAAGAGCAAAGTCTCGTGATACGTAATTTGGGAGTGTTACCGAGTGAAGGGAAAATATATTTTATCACACAATGCAAATACGTTTTTGTCACCCGACCCCAGTCATGTCTTTCTCAAAACCTGCTGTGAAGAGAAAGGTTGGCGATGAGCACAGACAATTTCAGGAGAAGTGGGAGACGGACTACTGTTTAGTTGAGCACAGGGGCATTCCGACGTGCCTTATATGCACCGAGAAAGTTGCGGTGCACAAAGAGTACAACATCAGACGTCATTATTTAACCAGACATGCTGAGGAGTATGCAAAATACCAGGGAGATGAGAGAGAGGCCCGGGTCGCTAAACTTAAAACATGTCTACTGAGGCTGCAATATTTTTTCAAGAAAGCAAACAAAGAAAATGATGCAGCAGTTGAAGCTAGTTACGTGGTGAGTGAGATGATTGCTAAGGCAGGAAAGTCATTCTAAGTAGACGAGTTCATGAAAAATTGCATGTTACAAGCTCCAAGAATAGTCTGTCCGGAAAAGACGGGTCGGTTTAGCAACATCAGCCTTTAAGCCAACACAGTGGCAGAGCGCATGTCTGAGTTGTCAGGTAACATTTATGATCAACTGTGTGAGAAAGGTAAACATTTCCATGCATACTCAGTCGCTCTTGATGAGAACACAGACGTTACTGACACTCGCAATATATGACCGTGGTGTTGATGATAATTTTGAAGCGATGGAGGAGTTGCTCAAAGTGATTCCAATGTATGACCGGATCACTGCTCAGGAGATATTCCGCCAGCTGTGTGATGCCATTGTGGATGCCTGTTTACCGTGGAAACTTTTTGCAGGAATAACAACCGATGGAGCGCCATCAATGACAGGGAAAATAAATAGACTCGTGGCACATGTTCAAAGAAAAGTGGAAGAGGAGGGTGTGGAAGAGGCCGTTGCTCTACACTACATTATCCATCAGCAGGCCCTTTGCAGCAAATGCGTGAAGTTTGACAATGTGATGTCTGAGGTTGTGAGATGCATCAGATCCAGGGGTTTGAAGCACCGGCAGTTCCGCGCCTTTTTTTAGAGGAAATAGAGTCAGCATATGAGGATGTTATCTACTTCACCTAGGTACGTTGGCTTAGTAGGGGAAACGTCTTGAAAAGTTTTTGTTGAGTTAAGAGCAGAAATCAAAGCCTTCACGGAGAAGAATGGGGTGGTAGTTCCTGTACTAAGTGATCCCAAATGGCTCATGGACTTGGCTTTCCTTGTTGACATTACACAGGAGCTGAATGTACTCAACAAAAAGTTACAAGGCCACGAACAGCTTGTTAGTGTTGCCTATGACACTATCAGGGCATTCTGCACAAAACTTGTGTTATGGAAATCCCAACTTTCTCAGAGAAACCTCTGCTATTTTCCAACATGCAAAGTACTCATGGACTTGGGCAAAGCTACAGGAAGAATTTGATGACAGGTTTGCTGACTTCAAAACACACAGAGCCACTTTTCAAATTTTTGCTGACCATTTCTCCTTCAATGTGGAAGATGCACCCCACACCCCTGCGCTTCAAATGGAGCTGATTGATCTTCAGTGCAATTCTGAACTCAAGGCTAAGTTCAGGAATGTGAATGGAAAAACAGACAAGCTTGGACAATTTATGAGATAATTACACTCCACCATCCCTGAGATTTCCAGTTTGTTCAAGCGGATCATGTGCCTTTTTGAAAGTACCTATCTGTGTGAAAAGCTCTTTTCCACTATGAACTTTAACCAGTCAAAGTTCAGGGCCAAACTTACTGATGAGCTTCTTCAAGCTATACTGAGGGTCTCAGTTGCTTCCTCACTCAAGCCAAATGTTGCTCAGCTGTGTAAGAAGAAGCGCTGCCAGGTCTCTGGCAACAAGGAGTAGGAGGAAGTAAGTGAAGCCTATGTTCTTGAGAACCCTTAATGTTTTTATTTGCTATTAATAAAGGTTGAGCAGATTGTAACAGTTGTACTTTATTGAATTTGTAATCGCTTTTTTGTGGAATACTTGATGCGGCCCAGTCTCACCCAGACTCTACCTCCTGCGGCCCCCGGATAATTTGAGTTTGAGACCCCTGTTATACAGCAAGTTATGTGCTCTTCTGTGGCATGTTCCTGATGGTTTTTATGTTGGAATAACAACATGTTTTTTATGCTTGAAGAACAGTTAGGAAATTAAGGAGTCTGGCCTTGAAATCATTTAGTAAAAGCAGTAGTGTCTTCTTTTATTTAGTTTCATGTAGTAGGATGTTATTTTTTTTTTTTAAATTTCAGGTAAATGAGTTAACTGTCATTTCAGTTTCATACAAGAACGGTTTCCTTGAATATGAAAATGTGAATAGTATATTTTAATGGCATCTTTACACAATGGTGTTTATATGGTGTAACAAACAAATGAAAATGAAGAATTGCACAAAAATATTTGAGAAGATGATATTTCAGATAATAATTACAACCATAAAACATGGCAAGATAAAATATAAAATGTAAACATATTAACATTTGTAAAATATGTATTAAAATGAAAGATAAAGGTAAAATTATTTAAACATGGCTTTAGGCAACTAGAATACATCTAAATTTATTGGATTGTCAATGTTATCATACTTGAAGAGAAAGGTTGATAATAATAGAAGAATGATACATCCAACTTGCAGCACGTAAAGAGAACATTGTACTTATTAAGAATCTGTTGTTTCCAATGGTAACATGTTCCCTTTCCATTTTGGTGGTATTTATTGGGGTAGGTGTGATTGACTGAATTGTGAAAGACAGTAGTATTAAAACAGAATGTATGACTTAAAATAAAATTAACAATAATTTGCATAAAAACTCACTTTAACTTGGACATCCCTCTCAAGTAGGACATAAGTTGCATAAGGCCTGCACAAAGACATCGGACACTTGATATGTTTGCCTGGATAGGGTGAGTGGGGGAAGTCCATCGGACACTTGATATGTTTGCCTGGATAGGGTGAGTGGGGGAAGTCCATCGGACACTTTATATGTTTGCCTGGATATGGTGAGTGGGGGAAGTCCATCGGACACTTGATATGTTTGCCTGGATAGGGTGAGTGGGGGAAGTCCATCGGACACTTGATATGTTTGCCTGGATAGGGTGAGTGGGGGAAGTCCATCGGACACTTGATATGTTTGCCTGGATAGGTTGAGTGGGGGAAGTCAATTAAGTATCTAAATTGTAAACACTTGTTTCATTTTAAATGTTTGCAGCTAAGTTGTAGATATAGCATTTGAGTAAAGAAGTTTCAATGCATTATCCAGAATAATGTCATTACCTTGGCAAAGTATGCCACAAACTCTAGGGTATGCAGTTACATCAGACTGAATTGTATTGCATAGTGTTGTTACCTTGGCAAAGTATGCCACAAACTCTTATTATGCAGGTACATCAGACTGGATTGTATTGCATAGTGTTGTTACCTTGGCAAAGTATGCCACAAACTCTAGGGTATGCAGGTACATCAGACTGGATTGTATTGCATAGTGTTGTAACCTTGGCAAAGTATGCCACAAACTCTCGGGTATGCAGGTGCATCAGACTGGATTGTATTGCATAGTGTTGTAACCTTGGCAAAGTATGCCACAAACTCTAGGGTATGCAGGTACATCAGACTGGATTGTATTGCATAGTGTTGTAACCTTGGCAAAGTATGCCACAAACTCTCGGGTATGCAGGTGCATCAGACTGGATTGTATTGCATAGTGTTGTTACCTTGGTAAAGTATGCCAATTTTAGATGTTTCTGATTGACTCATAGTGGAAACTCAATTTCAGACTAATGTTTCTGAGCGGTCCATATTGTAAACTCAATTTCAGACTCGTGTTTTTGATAGGCTTATAGTGGAAACTCAATCTCAGACTCTTGTTATTGATTGGCTCATAGTGGAAACTCAATCTCAGACTCTTGTTATTGATTGGCTTATAGTAGAACTTCAGTTTCAGACTAGATGATGAGTTTTATCATCAGAGAAAACTATTTTGTATGGGCAGCCATATATCCTTGCATGTAATTCTCATTGAGGATTGAACTAGAGACCATGGAGATGAAAGGTTTGCATTTTACCATTGTACCATTGTGATGCAGGCATACAAACTGAATTTTATCGCCAAAAATATAAATAATAGCTTGTAGTTTGAAGTAAAAACAGCCTGATTCACTCAAATTTCATTTATCCATGCACCACTGATACAACCAGGTATATATTTTGGCAAATGGTTCAAATTTATCTACGAACCATTTCCATTCATGTTACAAGGTTTCAAGTTCTTATCCTGATTTACATGCACAATGTCACTATTTTATGAATACATGTCTTGTCAGACACACACACACACACATCCATTCAGGCATACACACATCCATTCAGGCATACACATACATCCATTCAGACATATGCAAACATCCATTCAGGCATACACACACATCCATTCAGGCATACACACACATCCATTCAGACATATGCACATCCATTCAGACATATGCACATCCATTCAGGCATCACATATACACATCCATTCAGGCTTAAACACACATCCATTCAGGCATACACACACATCCATTCAGGCATACACATACATCCATTCAGACATATGCAAACATCCATTCAGGCATACACACACATCCATTCAGGCATACACACACATCCATTGAGGCATACACACACATCCATTCAGGCATACACATACATTCCATTCAGAAATATGCACATCCATTCAGACACATGCACATCCATTAAGGCATATGCACACATCCATTCAGGCATACACACATATCCATTCAGGCATACACACACATCCATTCAGGCATACACATGCATCCATTCAGACATACATGCACCCATTGAGACATACACACACATCCATTGAGGCATACACACACATCCATTCAGGCATACACATACATCCATTCAGACATATGCACATCGATTCAGGCATAACATGCACACACATCCATTCAGGCATACACATGCTTCCATTCAGGCATACACACACATCCATTCAGGCATACACATACATCCATTCAGACATACATGCACCCATTGAGACATACACATCCATTGAGGCATACACACACATCCATTCAGGCATACACATACATCCATTCAGAAATATGCACATCCATTCAGACATATGCACATCCATTCAGACACATGCACATCCATTCAGGCATATGCACACATCCATTCAGGCATACACACACATCCATTCAGGCATACACACACATCCTTTCAGGCATACACATACATCCATTCAGGCATACACATACATCCATTCAAGCATACACACACATCCATTCAGGCATACACATACATTCCATTCAGAAATATGCACATCCATTAGACATATGCACATCCATTCAGGCATAACATGCACACACATCCATTCAGGCATACACACACATCCATTCAGGCATACACACACATCCATTCAGGCATGCACATACATCCATTCAGACATACATGCACCCATTGAGACATACACACACATCCATTTGAGGCATACACACACATCCATTCAGGCATACACATACATCCATTCAGGCATATACACATCCATTCATTCATATACATCCATTCAGACATTCACACACATCCATTCAGGCATACACACAGATCCATTCTGACATATGCACATCCATTCAGAACTATGCACACATCCATTCAGGCATACACACACATCCATTCAGAAATATGCACACATCCATTCAGACATACACACATATGATCATATATAAGCCCAGACCCAATTAGGCATATGTGCATGTCCAGTCAGGTATAAACACATGTTCATTCAATTAAACATGCACATCCTGTCAGGTATACATGCACATACTGTCAGGTATACATGCATATACTGTCAGATAATCATACAAATCATGTCAGGTATACATGCACATACTGTCAGATATACATGCATATACTGTCAGATAAACATACACATCCTGTCAGGTATACATGCACATACTGTCAGATATACATGCATATACTGTCAGATAAACATACACATCCTGTCAGGTATACATGCACATACTGTCAGGTATACATGCATATACTGTCAGGTATACATGCACATCCTGTCAGGTATACATGCACATCCTGTCAGGTATACATGCACATTTTGTAATGCACATGTTCAGTCAATCAGGATGACATGATTCCAGTTTTCTTTTTGGAAAGTTTGAGATAATAATAATATTAAAATGTAGTAAACAACTTTATTCAATTTTTCTATATGGTAAATACATACATTCTGGTTTGTGTTGAAAAAGATGAACAAGGGAGGAAGAAAACATGGTAATCATTAATGTTTAGTTCCTCAAACAAAATTACAAAGTGGAAATGTGATTGTATAAAGATCAAGCCAGAAAGGTTTAACATAGACAAGAAAGATGTGCTGCTTTGGTACTTGTAATTTGAAATGTTCTGTATATTGTTTTGCAAAATGTACTTTTTTTTTAGGTTATGAGTTACTTGAACATAGTGATTGTTTTATCAATTGAAAATTAACATTATTTTTTTTTTTTTCCTTTAGTCTGAAAAACATCAGACTGTATCACAAGCTGTGTGGTCCTCACCATGACAACCAGAATGAGCCAGACTTGCAGGAGCTGAGGCTTGATTCTCTGCCAATGAGCCGCTTTGATATCATGGAAGGGGATGAAATTCACATTGATGTACATGATGAATTTCAGTCTGGATATCTGAAGTACATCTTTATTAAAAATTACATCTGATGCATCTTACTGAAGTGACTCTGTTTTAGGTAGAATCTCACTAATATACTTCTCCTTTTGTGCTTTTACATTTTGAGTTTTTTTTGCTGGATTTTTTTCTTGGTAATAATGGGACTGTTTAGTTTAATGTTTTTATATTTTTAGTTTGTTTTGTGAATACCATTATAGTTTCCTGAGAAACCCCAGCTAATTTGGCACACACACCTATTTTGTCTTGTATGTCTTCATGTATAAATCATAAATCTGTCTGTCTGTCTGTCTGTCTTTGTCTCTCTGTCTCTCTCTCTCTCTCTCTCTCTCTCTCTCTCTCAGTCAACAGTATGTATGTATATATGATAGCAGAGTACATCCTCAGTCTCATATGTATTTGTGTGTGTTGTGTTGGCTTGACTTTGCTTGCAAAGATTTAGGAAAGGGGATATCCACGTCTATAGCATGCCCGCTGGTTGCTGATAAACCCAATATGTGACAGGCACATCCGTATACAGAGGCTGCATGAGGAATGTCTGGGTTATGATGGGTGCTGCCGATGGTTTCCATTTTTTTTTTCACTGTAATTTTTTTGTCCATGTTGGCCCATCTGTTTTATTCAAAAATGGCATTGTTCTGGTGAACTGTACTTAACCAGCTTTCACAGTTAGAAGCTTGTTATGCCCATTGGTGGTGATCGATGCCACATGTGGTGAATGTCTTTTTCAAGGAGTCTTTATATCTCTTATGAGGCGTCCCTCTATCACAAAGGCCAGTGGACAGCTCATTAGCATTGCCTCAATGCTGGTGATCCCTGCTTGTTTTTGGACTTAAATGTTGGTGACAAAGTCACTCAGGTGGATGTTGAGGATGGTGTGGAGGCAGCGCTGATGGAAGCATTCAAGGAGGTGGATGTGGTGGCTTTAGGTTACCCAGGATTCAGCGCCATTGAAGAGGGTGGTTAGTACAAGAGCTCTGTAGATGCTGATCTTTGTACCTCTCTTGAGACTGGCATTGTACCACACTCGTTTATAGAATCTGCTGAAGGTTGTTTGCCTCGGCCTGTCCATTGTCTATTTCAGTGTTGACTTTCCTATATTAGGTTAGCCTGATATTCAGGTACTTTATTTGCCTTATATGCGAGGTTATCTTAAAATGGTATATTTTATACGTATCGTTACTACAGTAAAACTGCTAAGAGTAACCACCTATCATTTCGGACTACAACTGTAATGCATGGATCAATTTTATTATATTAACACTGTTATAAGTGACCACCTGTTGAATGCAACCAACGACCACGATATCTTGGCAAAATATGCACATCAACACTGCTATGAGTGACCGCATTGCAAAAACAAGGATACACTCCATCATCCTTTATTTAATCACTGTAAAAATTGCTGCTCATTATGTTTTAAATTTTAAAGAGAAATTTTTAAAAAAACGAGGCGGGTTACCAATGTCTGAATTTTTTGTTAGCTTTTCTTTTTTTAGTGTTTTATAGTTTTTGTCATAAATCACAATAACGTATATGTAGATTTTTTCCTAGTCTGGTTTCCTGCTTCAAATGCTCCCAGCATTGTTTGCCACTATTCATATAGGAGTGAGCAAGACAAGGAGCATAAAAAGTAGGGGACCAGACTAATCATTTCCACACACAGCCTGTTTCCTGGCCTTATCATATGACCATACAGCAAAAACAAACACCACTGATCTATATGTAATCAATTGTTACAGCAACTGCTTAATTAGTAATGATTGTTCTGATAAAAAACAAACATAAAAGGAATCTTAAAAAAGGAAAAAGAAATTGTTGATAGATGCTACAGTTTGTAAACCAAGCTAATGTACATTTCACGAATTGCCATTATGTGGCCTAAGTTGATGTAGTTGTCACTCATATTGATTTTAGAGTTAATCTGTATTGCCCCAGGTAAATAAAGTCATTGTGTATTAAAGAGAGAATTGTTTTTGGGATTCGATTACTGGTGTTCAAGATATGTGATGTTTGTTGTTTTTTCCCTTGATATTATGTAATTACATCCCAATCAGAAGCTCTCGTCTACTCAAGTTAGTACAACCCCAGGTTACACACTTTTCTTATAGAGTTAATTCCTGTATGTCATCTTGAATAAAGCTGTTGACTTTTCTCTCTGAGAAAATGGTTCTGTTTCTTGATGAGATGATTGTTTCTTTTTATTTCATTTATTGTTCGATATGAAATGCACATGTACACAATTTTCACAATTTCCCACTGTCCAGTCAAAACCGTCATTATGTTTGATATTGCAACTGAGCACTAATACTTTTAACACCTGGAACCTTAATAACAATCAATGAACCTCAAACTGAAACTTTAATAACAATCAATGAACCTCAAACTAAAACCTTAATAACAATCAATGAACCTCAAACTAAAACCTTAATAACAATCAATGGACCTCAAACTAAAACCTTAATAACAATCAATGAACCTCAAACTAAAACCTTAATAACAATGAATCTCAAACTAAAACCTTAATAACAATGAACCTCAAACTAAAACCTTAATAACAATCAATGAACCTCAAACTAAAACCTTAATAACAATCAATGAACCTCAAACTAAAACCTTAATAACAATCAGTGAACCTCAAACTAAAAAGAGACAAACTTTAAGGCTAGAGAAAATATTTACTTGTAACTGAAGGAAGTGAAAAAAAGCAGACCACTTGCAAAAAATTGGTTTAAAAGGAAAAGGTGCAATTCAGAAACGATCTCATATGCTAAAATATGTGATCTTTTATGTTTAATGATAAAGGTATATCTTTATTGCTATATAAATTTGTTTTTAGATGAATGCATAGAATATTTTAGCAAGAACTATTAATAAAGAATGGAATATATGTACAGTGATTGTAGTTTTTATTTCTTGAAATTGTTCCAGAACTGAACCTTGGAAATTGATTGTTTTGTACAAATTTGCTACAAGAGACTACTTGTCTTGAGAGACACTTTTTATTGGCAGTAGGGGTGGTCTCTCATAACAGGTTTTACTTATTTAGAAAAAATAAATGTTCTTCATGACTATACCAGTCTTGCATTATAAATTAGGCTACTTTATAGAGAGGTGAGTTATAATGAGTATGCTTTGTGTGAGTGAGTGTGTATGTCTCTCTGTGTGTGTGCATAATTGTTCTGACCTAGATAAATGGTATCTTTGTATATATTCTTTCTGTGCTTGTTCATATAGAAAAAGTCTTTGGCCAATAGAGTTATACATAACTTCCATATTTTTTAAATTTTATTGGCATGAATCTCAAACCCAAGGTCAGTGCCCACACATTGCATAGCTTTTCTATTGCATAATTCCCTGACAAATCAGGGTCCATGCTGTTTGCTGGATGTTTTTAGTTGGATGTTTTGCTGGATGTTTTTAGTTGGATGTTTTGCTGGATGTTTTTAGTTGGTCCCAATTCGGTGTATACAGCATTTACCAACCAAAGTGGCAGTTACAGTAACACTGGATGCACTTTATTGCCTTTTTTTGTCATGTGGTTATAGTTGGAATCTTTTTTTATTAGATAAAACTATGATATTAATTGCTTTGTTGCAGTAAATGTTGCAGATGTTGGGTAAAAGTTGCAAAGTTCATGACTCAGAGTAGAAAGTGCCATGTCCTAATCCAGATTTTAGATGCATCCAGAAAAAAACAAAAGGACACCAAGATACAGTGCTGTCCTAAACTAGGGTTATTCATTCCAGCAAAAATTGAACTCCTGCCGTAATTAATGACACACATCACCTGACACATGAGTGTCTTTGTCTATTCTGTTTGAAGGAAAGTGTTTTGAGGTGCCGGAGAACCAACCCACTTGACAAAAAGAAATTAAGACTCACCTCAATGCACAAATCCATTGGAGGTGAATTTAATTTTAAATAACAGCATCGACTCCTAACTCTCATATACAATTGCTCTAATAAACCTGGGCATGCACTCATTTCCAACATCAAAGATGAAACAATGATCACAGAAAGAGTATGATGTGTAAAAGAACCATTTTCAATCACTAGAAATTCAACATGTAGATAATAAATAATGCAATGCTGATTAATTTCCTTTTTATTATGATTTATTATCTCTCAATACTGTAGTGTATCTCCCATGGCAACACTACCCCAAAAGTCTCACTATCTCAGTTTCTTCAGGACAGGTATTTATATTGGAATGTGATATCATGCTGAATCTACTGGAAGTCTGTCAATGCAGAGTGCGACATATTTCTACTCCAGCAGGATAACTCGTATTCCTGTCTGGTTGCATGCATGTGTCTATATATATATATATATATATATATATATATATATATATATATATATATATATATATATATACACACACACACACACACACACACCAAGCAGGTGGAATCACATGATCCAAAAACAAAGACACCAGGCAGTGCTACAAAGCCTGGAAAGACATAAAATCAAACAAAACATTAACAAAATAAAAATTAACTTATTCAAAGCCGATTTTGTTGTCCATAGATTGTTCTCATTTAAATAATGTACTCACAGAAGCAATGTTATGATCCAGGTTTTGGCACTTTTCTCAGAGTCGTGTACATAAGTATCAATTTCAAATTATAATTTCATGTATGAAAGTTGCAAATGTCCAGTTTATTTAGGTAAACAGTAATTTCCATTTTCTTGAATGTTGTCCCCATGCATACAAGTTATTTTTAGACACAACACTTGTTTTCACCCCTTTATTCAAAGTAAAGGTACATCACTGTTTATTTTGCATAGTGTATTAGTCTTAATCAGTGACAATAGTGATCACCACAATCATTATTATTATTATTATTATTATTATTATTATTATTATTATTATTATTATTATTATCAATAGTACTAGTATTGTTATTATATTATTGTTAATAATATTAGTATTCCTAATTGTACTACTCATTGGATATTGTAAAGCTTAATTCAGGAAGAAAAAGATACATTTGTATTCTCGTTATGGTAAATAAAGAAGCTCAACCTTTTGTGGTTGTGGTCTTTCCATTCTCCAATTTAATTTTTTTGTTTTAATAACAGTAACTGTCTATAATGTAATAATCTGGCCATATTTGATATCATGGATATAATTTAGTTACTGTATAACATTAGGAGTTTAATATCACATCCTGCCTGAACAGTGTCACTAAAGATTTAGTTATCCCCAAAATGTCATACAAAACAAAGTTGTGACACAATGGGTATAATTCTTCAAATACAAAACATACCTATGTATGTATGTATGTATGTATGTATGTATGTATGTATGTATGTATGTATGTATGTATGTATGTATGTATGCATGCATGCATGCATGCATGCATGCATGTATGTATGTATGTATGTACAGACATATATACAGCATACAAACATAATACATACACACAACCACACACAAGCAATATTTGTAATTTGTTTCAAATAATTGTTAAAATGGAGTATGATTATTACTGTAAAAAAAGAAACTTGCATCTTGGAAGAAATATGTCTCTTCTTTAAACTCTCGTTCCTCTGTTACAAAAATGTGGGACACTATGAGCAAAAACATTTGAAAGAAAATACACAATTCTTTCCGACATCTGAAAGCGAACAATAACAATTTTATTTCAAAACATGACATGGCAAATAGTCATGCGGTCCGTTTATCATCATCTCATTAGTCAGAAGCCTTCAGAAATTAAAAGGTCTAAATAAATTACACGTCCAACAACTCGAAAAGTTATAGCCAACTGTTCTCACTATTGAAGCTTATGGAGGCATTAAACAAAGCCAATCATGCATTTGATGGGCCTAACGAAATACATTTTCAATTTCTGATACACTTTCCGGAAACATCATTATGATCGCTTCAATGTTTTATTTATTACTGGTAATGTACCTAAGTTTTAGAAAGGTAGCACATGACATACCAAATATCACCTTATGGCACTGACATGTTGAGTATGCAAAACATTGCTGAATAAATGTTGCAGACTAAATGTTGCTTCTGTATCCAAAATATATTTTTTATTATCTTGATTATTCCAACCTAATGGAATAAATGCCATCATAGCACAGTGTATTTCACTTTTGGTCATTCGTACATTTCTGTAAGTTCATAGATTATGCAGTGATATTAAATTCAATGTCAAATCTGCTGATATCCAAATTTTCATTGGACGTATCGAAAACAAATGGAGAACTTGTTTAAAAATTAATATTGTTTGTAACAGTTGTTCATTTACGGAAGTGTTTAGAATTTATTAGATTGCATACAAAAATGCATCCGTCGTCATTGTTTTTAACTCTGATATAAATAGCTTTGTTCATAATACATTCAGACAAAATCTATTTATGTCCAATGCTCACATGAGTTCAATTCATTTATGTTCAAATAATTAAAATTTATAATCCTATCAGACGTAATATTAAGTAGTCACGGTCATTTTGTTTAAGTAGAGGGTTCATATTGTCAAATAGATCGTTGAATAACCTTTCGTTGATTAAATATGTTATATTCTAATAACATAACACTGAATAATGTTGTAACTATTGCCAATATTTTCAATCACTTTCCATCACCTGCTGTATTGCAAAGATGTTTCAATATTGGTTGCAAAAAGTATTCTTTGTGAAACCCTTACTTTATATCGTCGTTTAACTTGGTTATTATCTTGTAAAATTATATCAACATGGGTACTGAAACAATCTTCATTTTTGTAAAGTCTTTATCTACAACTTTTGAAAACTAAGAAATTATCTACCAAATAACAAAACAATAAGTACATGTTTATGCATTGTCATTCAATGTTTCCAACATAAATTTATTGTCCACCTTTTATTTTACATGTAACTGCATCGGATTAATACGGAATTTTCCCACACTTACGTTATTTCCAGCTCTTTTCCCTCCTACGAGATTTTCTAATCATGATATGTCCCCAAGAATATTATTAGGACAACGAACAAGACCACTACCTGAAACCGCTCTTGGAACTCCACTCTGAGAAAATCCCTCTCCACTACTATAACCAATTGCACCTTGTGTATCATCATCTTCTTCTCGATCAGATGGCATATAATACTCCTGTTGTTTTTTATTTTGTTTGTTTTTGTGTTTGTCTCCGTATTGGTATTTGACGTTTCCTTTTTTGTTGTCTTTCTCGTATTTCTTCTTGTCTTTGTCGTATTTCTTCTTGTTGTTGTATATCATACTTGTAAATCCCTTTTTTAAATTCTTTATACCAAAATTATTTTGTATTTATACTACCAATCCCCTTGTTCCATTTATACAACCCATCAACCCAGTCTTTGCGTGATATTTTATTTCTTTAATAATCGTCTTTTAAAAGCTCATTTCTTGAATGATAGCTTTTACCAGCAAAATCGCCAAAAGCATGATAATCCTTTTTTTAATAGTTGAAATTGTTTTATTACTGTTTTAGCCTCATCGGTTAATTTATCTTTAAAAGAAACACCCTTTGATTTACCAACATCACCCTGTTGTTCTTTTTCATCAACTTTAAACACTTCATGGACGAATTGATGACAATAACATTTTTCCCTCCAGCAGTAAACATCAAATACCCAAGACCATTATTAAACCCTAATGGTTTCATCAGTCTGCAGTGTCTGACAATACCGTCACGAGATGCTTCATAATTACTGATCACGGGATGTTGTTGAAATTCTTGGTTTATTTATATACATATATATTATTTGTCTAGTTAATTATTTGGTTTAATCATTACTTATTGAGAATCTATCAATGTAGTCTTGAGTTGTTCTAATGATTTTGTCCTTGACGGTGTCAGGTCATTGACGGAATCTTTGATGGAGGTTTTAACTGTCTTATCATAATAGCACTTTAGTTCCCTATATCACTTACCACCACAATTCAGACACAACTGTGACTTACCCCGCACACCTACCCCACGTCGTATGCAAGGAAGAGGACCTAAGCTTCCACGTCGTACCCTTTGTGAATGATATCCACAGAATTGATTTCTACATGATTTGTCACAAAGGTTACTGATCCTATCATACACCATTTACAATGATTCATCATATATAAATTCTTTATTTAAATATTTGTTTTAATTATAATATGGAGGAGTTCAAGAGATTATCGAAAATTACACCCTGGAAAAATGCTAAATTCAATCTGAATAGAGTATCCATAGATGCACCTGATAAGGGTCTAATAAGTGATAGAAGTATGATAGATAAAATCCATGATGGATTTAGTGAATTCAAGCGCGATGGTGCATCTCAATATTGGTCAACATTTCGAATCGATGGTAGTGTTGATGCTACCATGAATGACGAAATAGCAGCAGTGATAATCTCGCATCTTGAACAGAAAAAGTATTTTTAGAGTGAAATTCATTATCCGTTCAGAAAGGGGAGATTGGATTATACGCGACAAATTTGAACCCATTCTGAAAAATAAAAAACTGTCACTGTGAGTCAGGATTTCAAACCAGGAACACTGACTGGAATTGACAAACCATATTACGAGAGATCCTATCCTGTAACCGCAGTTGTTTATGGGATCTATCCGATAAATGACAAACCGAGTATTGAGAAACTAAAACCAATGAAACATTCGTCGCTGAATTGTGTAGCAGAACGAACAATAGAGCATTTTACAAATGCTTTGCTTGGAAACAAATTAACGGATCTAAGACACAAAAAAATAAACGAATTGGGTTTAACAGTCCGGGAGAGCGGTGCAACAATTCAAAATGTAGCTGAATTAGAAACATCATTGAGATTCCCAATAACCGTAATGACGATAACAGGAGAGGTATTATATGAATCGAAATATAACTCAAAGGATTATGAAAATTATTGACCATAATGAACACTCGTGGACCTTCGCGGTAACAATATTTCGGCGGGATAGAACCATAAAATATTACACGGGAAATTTGTTTGATTTTATTTACGAGTTAAGTAAAAACGATACTGTGTCAGTATGGTTATTTCAGAGTTTTGAAGACGAAGAGTTTAAATTCAACCAATTTGTAAGACCCAACGGCGAAATATATCGTACTGAATCCCTCCATGATGAGATGAGAAAACTAGCTCGTGGTTTTTCAACGGAACACGAGAAACAAATATTAACAAACTGTTTTACAACTCCGTCAGTTGTAGCTCATTTCGCGAGAACGAGAATCCTATGGAAACCAACAAGAGTCGAATTTCTCTCAGATGTCCATGCCAGTTGTGTTAAACTCAGCCATGGATGATTATGGAATGACCCCAAAAGTATTATTTCGGTTGATCTGGTTGCGTGTTATCCATGGAGTTTTCTCGGGTACGTAGAATGCTCTGAGTATTTTAAAAGATTTGAGAAGCCTACAAACGAAATGACCCGTGTTGCGATTAATGGACCGATGCCCGATTTTGATCTAATCGGATTCGCTCGAGGGGTATCATTCGAGACTGCAAAAGGACTTCATCCGTTTTGTTAGGTTTGGTTTGGTAGACACATCTCTGAAAAAACACGATGCCAATAGTGTTATTACGGTATATGATTGATTCTAAAATACAGATATCGCTGATTGTCAGTGAAGCAATTATATCATATCGAAAACAAGCTGAAGTCTGGTTACCACAATCCGATAGTCTAGATAGTATAATCAGCGAACACAAATAACAATTTCCGTCCCGCGACGAAGTATATCGTTAGGTTGTCCAAAGAAATCTTTGAAGGTAGAAATAAACAGGCAAACGATCTCGGCAGAAGAATAATTGGTCAATTCACACAGGGTGGAAAAAATATGATCACAAGCGATATCATTCACGACTGAATATAAATGATGCTGAATACGATTTTATAATCGGGGATGCAATATCTAGAGGTATATATGTCAATCGTAAAGACGCTTTCTTCTCTGATGGAACAAAATTTAGTACAATTATTACTTACACAGATGGAGATAATCCTCAATATAGCCATTTAAGAGAGTCTATCGATGATAAATAGATTTCCTGACACCGCGGTTAGAATCGCCACTGATTCATTTTACATAGATGTAAAACATCGAGAAGCAGTGGCTGTATTTACAAATTCCCACGAGAGTTGGGGGTCATGGAGAATTAAAGAGGAAATAGCGTGTAATTATTCTAAATCAGCAGATTTTACAATTGAAAGCAATTACTTGAAAAATAATCAGATATCAGAACTATCTAATGCACCTTCGATATCCGATCCAATATGAAGATATAAAACCAGTTACCTCAACGGTTGTGGTGGGTCAGCAAAGATGACTCGTGTGATTGAATTATTTCGAGGGAAATCAAACATGATTGTGCTAACACCCACACACAGACTTGCAAAAGAAATGAAACATCGAGGAATTATTGCTTGCACTTATCAGTTTATTTCTATGGAAAGGTGACGAATGGACTCCTGATCGAATGGGAGAGAAATATATTCCTGAAATCATCATTTGGGATGAGATATGCACAGTGTCGTTAGATGTATTACAAAAGTTTCTCGATTGGTTATTGCTAGCGAATACAAAAATGATAATGTGTGGCGATCATGGTCAACCATCACCATTTGTCGGTTTGTCTCCACATAATTGGCTGGAAAATTTTGTAGACTATTATGAAGAAATTAGTACTGATCACAAATAACTTGATCCAGAATTACGTGAGTTTAAGAAACTAATCAGATTACAACCGGATAAAATCCAATGTGAAATAGCGGGTGATATAATTTCAGACACCCCATTAAATGATGTTTGGGAAGCTTGGAGACCAAACGATTTGATAGTGGCAAGTAGAAAGATAGTCAGAGACACACTTCAGATGAAGTTATTTAGCACGCATAATAAAAACTTTCTCAACACTTCC
Organism: Unio pictorum; assembly: GCA_030141615.1. NCBI lineage: Eukaryota > Metazoa > Mollusca > Bivalvia > Unionida > Unionidae > Unio > Unio pictorum. Next base: position 710,965 of record JARLTB010000136.1, read on the forward strand.
AGTACCGTTGTGTTATAGGCCTTCGGATAAACGAAGACAGAATATCGAAGTTGATATTCCTGGACAAAGTGAAAAACAAATTCTAGTGTAAAATGATGTTGTGTTGGTTGATATCAATGTCGTCGAAGATGCATTGCATGCTGAAAAATCTCCATGGAATCTAGGATACGCAGCGACGATACATTCTTCGCAGGGATTGACTATATTCGATATGATTGTTTGGATCGTAGATGATCGCATCAAGTGGTCGAATTTAGTTACTTGGAAGTGTCCAGGGCACGAAGAATAAATCAACTTCGAAGAATTGTTTTAGATGATAATGACATCACACTTAGTGATATTGTCAACTATGACATAATCAGAAAAAAACTCACTGGTTATAAACAACAGGGAAAAAAAATAAGAGAAAATTTGACATTGATGCTGAATTTATAATTTCGCTGAAACAAGAGCAGAATAATCACTACGCGAGTTGTAATTTTATAATGCGCTGGTGTTGGTCGGATAAAGATCTTCGCCAATTTTCCGTAGACATTAAAGATAGCAGTGTTGGTAATACCGGAGATAATGTGATGTTGACTTGTCTTGAGTGTAACAGACGCAGAGGTACTAGTTAAGACCACGCGGTGGTAATTGAGTATCCTCATGTATCACTTGTAATTGTTCACGCGTAAATCCCCCGCTGAGGAGCAGTTGAATCAAATCTATAGATTGCTGGTCTACCCGTGGATCTCGTTATGCTAGTATTTTATGTGTAGTGACACGCCAAATATAATCAGTAGCTCCTTTTGTACAGCCTTCAAGCTCTCCTTTTTCATATAAATATCTAACAGTGACATTGCCGAGTATTGGTTGTTTTGAAAATTCATTTTGCGGTTTTTGTATGAGTATATACTTCTTTTTAATCGCGTTGTTAGGTTTCATGTTGATTGTTCGAGTAATTTCATTATTTTGCGCGGTAATTACACCTGGTAATCTCTTGACCCATTCACGAGATCGTTTATCCTGAGTAAACTCCTTCGCGTATTGATATCCAAATAACCTCTCAGCAAGTGTCCGATTGAATAGTTCAAAAATTGCCTTATTGCGATGTAGTGCAGTATGTCCTCGTCTGATGGTGAAATTATGCTGCTTCATTGTTGATAAACCTGCACCCTAAAATCCCTTGACAGGATCAACTTGTAATAGATTTGGCCACTGTAGACCACCTTGTGGTCCAAGAAACAGTGGATAAATCCTTTCAAACGCAGAAGTTACTTCAGTTGATGATTTTATCTTTAGAGGTTCTGCTTGTTTGTATGTACTCGCAACATCAACTACGGTTAGCGCATACTTGTAAACACCATCATGCGGCAGAAATAATATATCAGCTTGATGAACCTCATTAGGGGCGCTGACTTCAAAATGCGAGAAATTAATATGTTTAGGCGGTGGTAGATAAATCTGCCATATCGCCTGTTTAGAAAACAAATATTTTGCTGTAGTATCTTTTATCTTTTCGGCGCTAGCTAGTTTATCGATTGCTGATTTACCCCTCCAGTATCCACTTGGGGAATAATACATAGATTCCATGCTGTTATTAATTACCAGCACCCAGCATTAATTTACTTGTCATCGCCGATTTTATCAACCATGAAGCCAATTTTTCTTTGAAGGATTTATCAGTGATATAATTTAACGCATGAATCAATTTCATATCTGCGATACGTCTGTGTTGCAAATTGCTGCTTTTAAAAGCAACATCATGAGCATGCCACGCCTTATCAATAGCGTTTATTGGATATTCACCGGATTTGGTTCTGATCATCGAGTCGGATATCGAGTCTGGTTCCAGGTCCACAATAATAATACCCTGGAAGGTGTTTATCTCCCGGATATTTTGCCCATGGTGTTCCCGGTAATTTTACTAAATACTACTGCACTATCATCTCCTCGTTTGTTTTAAATCATCTCCAGATTTCATAGAAACAAATCTAAATTTTTTTTGTACCACATTGCACACACTTACCAGCAAGAGCTGATCTGTTTTTTTATTGTAATTGTTGTCAAGTCATTTGTGCTAGTACGCTTCTTACATTTCACACAATATAGATCTACAATTTACTTATAATAACAATAATGTAATTGATTTTTCGGCGACAAAAACACGAGAACCCGTTAAGCATCATGCAGCGATACCAAATTCCACTCGCATGATTATAATTGGATCATCTGGAAGTAACAAGACACAACTGCTACTTAATTTGATAACTAGATGGATGAAATGGGACAAGTTGTATTTAGTAGCCCCTAGTGTAGACGATCAGCGGTGTTACGAGGTGTAAAAGGATTTTAAAAAGAAAGTAAAATCAGAAATCGATGAGCATATTATTGAATGTATAACCGATATCGAGGAAGCACCGAGTATTGATGCTATTGATGGAAGTATTAACAATTTAGTCGTATACGATGATGTGATGCTAGACAATCAAAAGAATCCTGCTAGGATATTTTCCAGGGGTAGGCATAAAATTACTGATGTGATATATTTCACTCAGAGATATACACAAATACTAAACGTAATCAGAGATAACTGCAATATTCTTGCTGTATTTAAAAAAGTTGATACACACACGCTACGAAACATTCACCAGACCTGGTGCAGTGGAGATATAGATTATAATCTCTTTAGAAATTTTGTTAGTCACGCTCAGCCAATTCCACATGGATTTGTAACGATACATTTGCATTTAATTAATTTGATTTTACCATAACAATTCGTCATCGGCGCCGGGTCTGGACGGTAGCAGTCTTTTTATTGTGCGAAATGGCTCTAAAATCGTTAAAGCTACATTTGGCAAAAGGAGACTTAAAATAGTTTGCTTAAAATCCAACTCAATTAGAGATGTCCGATTCGCCCCTCTTGCTGCTTAAGTTAATCATTTGGTTATTGTTCAAGTTCAAAAACTAATTGTTAATATATAATTTCATATTTCTAAAAACATTTCAGGAATACATCGTTTGACAAAAACACACGTCGCGAAAAGTATTTGAACATAAAAGTTCTCGCATAAAATACATGCTATGAAATTTTAATTTGTGACTGATATTGTATCCAGAAAATCATCATTTATAAATACTCTTTCAATATCAAAGGGGCCCCGAGTGGCCGAGTGGTCTAAAGCGCTTTCCGTTAATGATCATTGCCGTCTTGCCTCCGTCTGCATGGGTTCGAGTCTAAGATTAGGCTAATGTAGTTATGCAAGAAAGCTTGCCAGTAGCTTCTCGTGGGTCCGTGGTTCTTTTCCAGGGTTTTCCGGGGTTCTTCCTCCGTTAAACCTTAAAACAACAACAATAAAATCAAGATCACAAGCTTAAGAATATGATACGAATTACTTTCTAAAAATGTCAATATTGTCTGTTTGTAAAACAAAATAAGTGCATTTCTATCAGTTATGATTAAACACGATTATTGTTCAACTTTACTATTCTGTCTTTCGATATAAGCAAGGGAACTTCCAGCTTTATGTTTATTTTTGTGCTATAGGGCACATTGTTTAATCTATTTATCGTTTCGATAGAGTAAATATCCTGATCGATAGATAAATCAGATTATTATCTTGAATATCATCATCATCATCATCATCATCATGATCATCATCATCATCAGTCTCTTGACCTAGTGTGGTCATTAAGCTACTGTGTTGCTGAACATCTGACCAGTTTCCTCCACTTGTCTCGATCATGTGCCTATATCTGTGTCTACGCAAAACGTTTCCTGGTCCCTTCTGTGATGTTTTCACTCCACTTTTTTTATCTTTCTACCTCTCCTTCTACCATCTTGGACACTAGCATGGGGTACTGTCGTGGATAGACTGTTGGCTCAAGTGACATCCCATTTCAGCTTTCTTATTTTGACAGTGGTGAGGAGGTCTTTATAATGGCCTACTTTGTGCCTGATGGTGTTACGCACTTCTTGATGTGTGATGTGGTCCATGTAAGAGATGCCAAGAATGGTTCTATAGCATATCATTTTAAGTGCCTGGATTCTTCGTTGTAATTTTGCTGTCAGGGTCCAAGCCTCACATGAATACAGAAAGATTGAGATGGCTAGTTCTCTCAATAGTTTTCTTTTAGTTTTTCAGACAGATGTTCTTGTCTCTCCAGATGGGTCTTAGCTTTGGCCTGGCTGCCGTTGTTTGTGCTGCTAGTGACAAAATGTCTGCTCTTGATCCCTCTTCCGTGATTATGGAACCAAGATATTTTAATTGGCCCACTGTTTCCAATTCCTGTCCTCTGACTTTAAGCTTGCTTGAGATTTGTTTGCCACTATTTGTCATCAGCTTTGTCTTCTCGACACTTATCTCCATGTCAAATCTGGAAGATGTTTCATCCAGGTTCTTCACTAAGATGGCAAGCTCATCTTCACTGCCTGCCATCCCATCAATGTCATCTGCAAAGCGGAGGATGGTGATGTTACGCCCTCCAATGCTGACTATACCGCAGATGGTTTTCTAGGGCTTCGCTCATGATACGCTATAAGCAGATGTTGAAAAGCGTGGGCGACAGGATACACCCTTGCCGTACACCAACTCTTGTCTTAGGCTCCCTGTCGTTAGCGCGCGCACCTACAAAAACGGACAGCGAAATATGTCCGTCAGATGCGCGCCGTCGAAAACGCGTAGCATAAGCTATAATATTTAACTGTAATTATGAATTTGATTGATAAATGTCTCATTTCGAATGAATCCTAATTTTCACTTTGATACCTGGATCTGTAAACTCCATAAGCAATTTTCTAGTGAGCACACACCAAAGAGTGTAGAATCTTTATATCTAGTAGAAATAAACTACAAGTTTGAATCAGTTTGAGCAGACATCAAAGTGTGTACACTCTTAATATTGAGTAGAAATAAACAAATAGTTTGTTTAATCGATGCCTGCTAGCTTTGGTTCCATCATGCGGCTACGTAACATTGATCGAATATCTACACGGAGTCGCATTTTTTGAAAAGTGGTAGATATAATAAACTAAAATTCATTTTAATTTGTTCATTTTTTGCCAGGTTTGTTTGTATTGATAATGCAAATAACGTTGTAATTTGAACAGTGATAGACATAATAAACTGTAACTCATTTTAATAATAGTAAACCTTATTTAAATACCCGATTATTTTCATATTAATTATTTATACGTATGAATCGTTTTTATTTGACATATTGACTTTTAAAATGTCACAATAACTCATGCCACACTCTATTAAAAGCCTTTTTGAAATCTATGAACACATGATAGATGTTTTGTTAATGTTGTGAGTACTTTTCACGCAGAACCCTAAGATTGAATATTTGTTCTGCTGTGTTCTTCCACTCTGGAACCCTGCCTGTTCTTCAGCGATTATTTCTTCTTCTTGTGGGTTCAGTCTGTTCAAGATGATCTTCAGCATCACATTAATAGCATGGCTGATAAAACATAGTTCTGTAATTTTGGCACAGCTGGAGGTTGCTTTTTTTGGGAAGTGTTATAATCAGTGACTGGGTCCACTGTGTTGGCCGTTCGCCTGTCTGCCAGATCTTGTTGCAGATTTTTGTTAGTAGCTCTATCACTGAATCCCTACCATTCTTGATAAGTTCAGCTGGGATGTTGACTACTCCAGCTGCCTTGAAATCTGACTCCACCTCTTCTTTGAGAATTGCGAAATCATCATCATTTGTGGAGTTTGGAATTTCAAGCACCTCTAGTTTTCTGTGGACAGATGGTTGTAGAGTTCTTTACAATACTCAGTCCATCTTTCTGCAATGTCACTTGCTTCTGTGAGGCATTTTCTATTTTCATCTTGAATGGTACTGACACTTTTATGATTCTGTCTGCTGAGGTCTTTCTCAATTCGGAATGCCTTTTTTGCTGTTATTCGTTATCAGACTGCTCTATATTTCTGTGCACTTTTGTCCTATCCAATCACCTATTACTTTCTTCACGTTGGTTTTCTGATAGTCTTCTTTATTTCTCGGTACTCCACTGTCCCTGTTGTGTCTTTTGTGTGTTTGAGGTCTCTTCGGGCATCACAGATTCAGAATTTCTTCTGTTACCCAGGGTTTTTTCTTTGGGCGATGGAAGCCAATGATGTCTTGGCAGCTGTTGTCATGACTGTGTTGAAAGTGTCTGTCATGACTTTAGCATAAATATCCATCGCAAAGAGTGGAGCAAATTTTCCTCCAATTGTGGCTTCAAATGACTTGCAGATTTTAGGGTCCTTCAGTTGCCCAAGGTTGAATTTCAGCCTGAATATACATGATGACTAATGTTGACAACGGTTTGTTAGGGACTCAAAATGGCGGCAGAAGGTGCGCGAGCTTTGCATTGTGGGTATTCGCGTACTTAATCGTGACGTCTGTGAAAGCAACCTATAGAAAGTGTCTTTTAGATACTGCAAATAAATCACACACTATCAACTATAGTATGGCCGAATACGAATGCAGGTTAAGACGGAATCAAACATGTTATGCTGAAAACAGACCACCCTCTTTTCAGCATGAATTTAATTAGATGTGTTGCATTCTATGTAGATTCCAACGGTGTTGAAATATTTCATGAGGAAATTTACCATTAGCTACGTTTAATGATGCTACCCTAAAAAGTATCTCAGCTACAAACGCGTTTATCACTCCCGATGATCTGTGAAACGAATTATAGTGGACTCGTTGTGCAGGTCCTAGCTATCTTGTTATATCCATTTTTCACATTTGGTTGTACATACGGTATGAACAGCAATACAACGGGGATTGCTTAGTTTTAACAAATCTCACACATGCTTGCTAATATATTCAGCGGTGGCTACGGCTAGCGTTTAAACCTCCATGTACGACGTCAGAGGTTTACTACGCACAACTATCACATTACACTTTTTTGATGATGTTAAATCTACTGGGTAATACTGTATACTAGCTCATTTCGTGTGTGTGATTACGAGTTTTAACGTAGCTTTAACAATTGTTCAGTCATATCGCTATGATGTCTGCAGTGAGGCAGTTTATAGTAATATCCAGCACTGGAGCATCATGCCGCAAGCATATAGCATGATGTTCCACCCAGTCACACTATCTTGTCACCAGTCCTAACATTAATCTTCTAATGCTGAGTTCCAAGCGAAGCTGCTGTTAGTACCAATTTTTTGTAAGTCTTTGGTATGACTCCGCCGGGAATGGAACCCACGACCTCCATCTTGCGCGGCGGATGCTCTAACCACTAAGCCACCGGAGCGGTTCCAGCTCATTTTAAGCGAATGCATGTTAATTATTACCGCACTGCAAAAACATTTTTTTAATGGTCAGTAATTGTGGAGAAACAAATGACATATCACTGTGTCAAAGAATATGTTAAGGATCTCTTTTGATCTCTATCCTATATAAATGTTTAATTTTTTGTCAAAATAGAATTTAACTTCCAAAGTCATTCAAACGACGATAATTAGATTATGCGCAATTAAAGGAATCCCGTTCTTTAAAAATTCATATAATAATTTATCAGCACTCAAACATAAATTAGTGAAATACGCATATATGTATATGTGGACTGTCTGGAGATTGTTTTCATTGATATATTGACCATACAGTTATCGATTCAAAAACTGGAGAATATTTTTGCATGCAAGACCCAGATTTCTTAATGTGTATAAAAGCTACTTAAAATGACGTCACAACACGCTTATAATGGCATGCATTACATACGTTATTAATAACGAAGTCAAGCACGTTCGCGAGGATGCGACACTAAACTGTACAACTACAGTATTCCCGTCACCAAATTCACTAACATGTCGCTCGGATATTTCCGTCACCAATTTCATTAACATGTCGCTCGGATATTTCCGTTGAATTGACAAATACCATCTGTTGCAGTTTTAGAAAACCCCATACATTTATGAAGATTTATGAGCGTATCTAGGGTTGCAATATAAAAGGCCGACATTGTTTAATTGTAACTTTGTCTCCTTCAGCTACAAGCCATTTAAATGGAACTCAAGCATTTAGTATACAGTGGCGGCCAATACTAATAGTATCTCGACTTAATAAAAATGACAGATGATATTCCGATTGGTCATAAAAGCCTAACTCAAAATAGCGTTGATTAGTGAAACTTAAATGAGAAATGAGAGGGTATGGTTTTAAAGTTAAGTCCATGTTCGCAATGAGTCACTGAAAACATGTGAAGGACGAAATTTCATTTCGCCAAAAGATTTGGCATTGAAAAGATTATTTGAAGAGTCCTATATTATATTTATTGCATAATATATTGATGAAATTATAAAATATGTACACAGGCCAATTGTTATACGATTCACATGACCTTAACAAGTAACATGAAAGTCATTTGTTACGGTAACAACATAAACAGTAGGCGTTGTTCTACCTCTAAACTGCATTAATTGTTATCTTGTGGACATATCAAGACTATGGAATAATAAAAGTCATGTTTTTCATTGTGGTTGATATAGAAATATTTAGTTTAATGTTTTCTACCAGAGAAAGTAACACATAACAAACAAGTCTGTATCATCTCTCTATCTCTGATCACACTTATAAATAAAAGAATTAAACGATAGTATTGTTGTTGATTAAAATCATTCGTTACCATACAAATGTCTACACTTAAAGACAACCCCCTAAATAAAGCACATTTATTTTAAAAGCCTTTTCATCTACATTAAATACGTCAGATGCAGACATATCAGCGTGAAGTTCGCTATGTTAAGTTTGTTTAAACTTACCATCTAAGATCAATACAATATAAAATGGTTATGAACCGTTTACGCATAATTTATTTCATAATAATAGTCTCGAGTCTCCTTTGATGCGTATTCCGAAAAGAATAAGTTATACTGTATATCATTAGTGGACTTTTCTGCAAATATTACCTGTGAACGTTGTTCAAAGGAAAGAGTTAATGTTTTAGCGTTTTTCTAAAACCGAATTATACCGTGTCTCATCAATAGGATTGCCAGCGAAATATACCGTGTCTCATCAATTCGGTATCTTGCCGGTGAGTTATACCGTGTCTCTTCTATGGGGTGTCTTGCCGGTTAGCTATACCGTGTCTCATAAATGAGTGTATTGCCAGCAAGTTATACCGTGTCTCATCAATGAATTGTTTTACCAGAGCTATACTGTATCTCATGAAGGGAACGACTAACCAAAAAGTTACTGTGCCTCATAAACTGAGTGATTTTGAAACGAGTTATCATGCCTCTAATCAATAGATTTTCTTAACAGTGAGTTATATTCTGTCTCATCAATGGAGTGCGTTGTCAACCAGTTATACTTTTTCTCATCAATGGATTGTCTGATATATATATATATATATATATATATATATATATATATATATATATATATATATATATATATATATATATATATATATATATATACTATCACTCACTCTGTACAGAGTTCTTTGTTTCCAAAAATGATGTGCCTTCCTAGCGCTCCTATTGTGGTATTAAGTGATCTAATACTCTCCACGGTTGTCTCCTTGTTGTAGAATCGAATATATAAATGAATGGCATAACTTTGTGACCAATTAAAATTTTGTTTGAATAGTAATGGCAGGTTTTGCCAATTAGGTGTCGTAAAGTTAAATCCGCTTATATGAATTAAATCTGGAAATTTCCTGGCGAGATTTGTGGGATAGAACAAACAATTAAAACCCCAATCTTTGGGTCTGTAGTCAGTCAGGTAGCCTTCGTACCACTTCTGCATGAAAGTTGCATTTCGTTGCGCCAAAATTACCTGAAATGTAGAACATTAATAATTTATTTCAGTGTTACAAAATGACAAAGAACAATATAATATATCACATTTATTAATACAACGATGATATGTATTGCAGTGTGGTAAAGCTACAGTAATATCCAAAAGATGCCATTGGTAAACGACGTTATCATACAGCCAGTACGATCGGCCACTTGTTACGTGCTTAGGCTCGAATAAACAGTAACATAGAAAGAGTGAAAATAACAAGCTTGTAAAAACTTAATAAACAATTTATTGAGCACAAATATTTTCCAGAAAAGAAAAATAAACTTACGGTTTTAAGAATCAATTCCAAAATTAATCCAAAATCAATTCAAAATATTATCCACTAGAGAAACTGCAAAAGTCCTGGTAATAAAATGTCCAAATAATTTCAAGTTCGAATCTTAGTGAAGTATCCAAGATGGGAGACGATGTCACGTGATGAAGTAAGTTCTTGGTAATGAAATTCAATGAGCACAATTATTTTCCAGATAAATAACAAAATAAATCCTCTTGATCCGAACGAATCGAAATAATTTCCAATACAAGGTAATTTAAAATAACTGAAAACGACACAACGTAATATTCTAACAGCCCAAGTTCTACTAAATAGTTCGCTCCAAAACATAATTTATATACCTGTTTTTACGTAAAGATGAAAAGGGTCACATAATCTTCTAGAATCTTTTAGAACAAATTTACGTTCAAAAAATATCGTACACACCGTATGACCGAACTAAAAATAGAAAGATGTTTATAACAAAGCTCCATAATGTCCTTAGAATCAACCAATCATTTTAAAAGCTTGTTTACAACTCTGAACCCAGGTCAGAAAACACCTGGTGTTTATTTGCAAAGTACAGGTCATCTCCCAATGAATGAATCTTAAACTTAAAATGTCAACTTTGAATCTGACCAACAAACAATAAAAAATAAATGACTTAAATCAAATATACGTAACTCACTAAATGTGAAATCTATGTATCATGTAGTTTAAATGACCATCCAGTGGCCTGGATGACGTTTGCAATCCGCTGATGTGCAACGTTCGAAAGCTTTTATAGGCTTAGACGTGTTTTTGGAATAATTCAGTGTAACTTTTATTTCCCAAGCTACCCAGAAGTAGACAATTTTACAAAAAATAATGTATCCACATTCATTTGTTATTTGGGTATTCCAAATGATGTCAACATGTTTCACTGGCTTTGCCTTGATGTCATAGATAAGGTATTTAGGTATTGGAAAACAATCGAAACAATGCCCAAATGTATTAAAGAATCTTTGAAGAATCTTGTTTTAATTATTAACAAAATGTACAGCTTCAATATAACTATATGATCTCATTATAGATTTTAACAAATTGGTTTTGAGAAAATCGAAGGCTCCGAAAAAATATTTACATTAAAAAACTTCCTGAAATTGGTTATCTAGACAGGGCCTATTGTTATCTCAAAGGAAAAGATGATAATTGCACTGCCAGCAACCAAACGCAAGACAGAAAAATGTACACAACAGTGATATATATATATATATATATATATATATATATATATATATATATATATATATATATATATATATATATATATATATATATATATATATATATATATTAAGCAAAGAATACCTCTCTCTTCTTCCTCGTATAATCCAGTGTTGCAACTGTAACTACTCCAGTTGATAGGACTGTTTGCATGCATGTAACGAGCTACTTAATTTCCTGCTTTGTCTCCACAAAGCAAAATAGTAATATTTATGTCTCCGTTGTCGGGAGTTAACATTAGTTCATCACATAATTTTCAATTCAGCATATGTATACTACATTCACTACTACTACAAATATTTCTACTACACTTCTACGCAGTAACAAAGACGGATATTCTACTAGCAAAATGCGTTAGTATTCCAGGAATATAACTTGTATGCCATTCCGCGATATGAACTGTCTAATTTATTTAGAAACAAATGTTGATTTCAAATATGCGTTATAATAAAATATAAATTGGGAAGCATCGTAAGGTTCCTCTGTTTCTTTGAGATATTTGTTATCTCTATCGATTTGTCTAGACAAAACTATATTTGTATTCACCGTTTTACATTTATTTTTAAATAGAACGTTATGGAAATAGTTAAATCTCTGAAGTAAGATTGAGTCTCCGCAATGCTGTATTATTAAGCTAACATTCTCTGGGTTTTCCTTGGTCTTTTCCGAAATGTAAATGACGATAAACGTCGATCTTTGTAACGCTTGTTCTTCATGTTGTCCTCATATTCTAATGAGTTCATAAGATAAAGAGTAATCAAATCTTTCAATTGAAGATACACTTCTGTAAATTGTATCGTTCAACCTTTTTCCGTAAAAACTTACAAGCAAATTACTTCATAGATAATTGCATTTTCAATACGTTTCAAATATAATTGATAAAAACGAAGTGTACTTACTCCACATGACAGATTCGCTTCGGTTGCCTTTCCCATCACGCATGGTTTATTTCTAAGTGGGTCGAGAGAACGTACCACTACTTCATCGTAGTCGAAATAAATACCACCGTAGTCTACAATTAAAGTAAGATCACGTGACGTTTAACAGCCAAGAACATGATTCGTTTTATAACACTGTTAATTTTCTATCATCTTGTTGAAGCCCACTGAAATAAGCCCATTTAATACCATCACCAACTTCTGTTTAATTCAATGAAAGAAACCCACGTTGCATATCATCACCTAGCTTATTCTAGCACATTTAAATAATCACACTGTATACGGTTTGTTTGGTATAATACACTGAACTAAAACCATTGTGTAACTTGGTATAATACATTGAAATGAAATCATTGCATATCATAAAGATACCTTCTCCATGTTTTGTGGAGGAGACTGAAAAAGACCGATTGCATATTGTCACCAAACTTTGTCTAATACAATGATATAAAGCCATGACATGTCATCACGAAACATTCTCTAATACAATGATATAAACCCATTGCGTATCGTCGCCACTCTTTGTGGAATAGTCTGAAATAAACCCATTGCATAGCATTACCCGGATTTGCAGAATAATCTGAAATAAACCCATTGCATAGCATTACCAGTCTTTGTAGAATAGTCTGAAATAAACCCATTGCATAGCATTACCCGGATTTGCAGAATAATCTGAAATAAACCCATTGCATAACATTACCAGTCTTTGTAGAATAGTCTGAAATAAACCCATTGCATAGCATTACCAGGCTTTGTAGAATAGTCTGAAATAAACCCATTACATAGCATTACCAGGCTTTGTAGAATAATCTGAAATAAACCCATTGCATAACAATACCAAGCTTTGTCAGATAGTCTGAAATAAACCAATTTCATATCATCACAAGCCTTCGTCACCAAACTTTGTCGAATACGCTGCAATAGACCCATTACCTATCATTTCAAGCCCTGTCTAATATACGGATATAAACCCATAACGTTACATAATCATGCGTTGTCTAATACGCTCAAAGAAACCTATTACATATTATCACCGAACTTTGTTTCATATATGAAATAGACCCATTACAAATCACAATCAACTTTGTAATACATGGAAAGAAACCAATTTCAAACAATGACAATATAGACTATAGGGATCGTGCATACATGCCATTATATACAGTCAACCACTTCCTGCATACACAATAATGTACTATGTGTAAATGACGCCGATGCAATGATGATGGTAAGGCTATGATTTTATTGTAACGTAATTTGTAGTCGCTGTTTTTGCGCTTCAAGTTATTGTGCCTGTTGTAACCGGCAGGGCTCCTTCTTCACCCGCAAACCCCTCTTCACCGTAATAAAATTTTGTCTAGACAGTAGACACATCTAAACAGAACATGACAAACATTAATGCAGCCAACATGGCATGCCAATCTAGATGCAGCCAACAGGACATGCAGGACGTGGACACCAGCAGAGAGTCAAAGTATGAAGTAGATGTTATTAGTCAGATCAAACGTACATTATATATATATATATATATATATATATATATATATATATATATATATATATATATATATATATATAGTAATGCATCTGCTATATAAATGAAATAAAAACGGATAGGCACGATATACAATAAAAAAACCTAATAAAAAAAAGTAGATGCAGCCCCAGACAGGCCATGTATAAAGTAGAAAGGCAAATGTGGTAGATACAGCCAGACAGGACATGTATAATCCCTTCAGTATCACCCGCGTTAGGCCAATGACTTGCCAATATCAAAACGCGCGATTTGCATAAAAGGATATTACTGACTGGACATAATTAGGTTTGAATATATTGAAACATTTACATATAAATTAAGCAGCATTAATAATATTTTGTGTTTTTCACACGATTTTTATTTTTATAATAAGGATTATCTCTACTGATAAACAGATTTACATTATTTGTTAGCTTTTCATTTACCAATAATCATTAAGAACGAGTTCCATGCGACATGGGGCCCAAATTAGTTACAATGTCTTCAGCAAACAGGTAACGTTTTGGATACAAAACAGGGACTTATCCAACAATATTCGGCCATATATAAGACGCTGGAATCAAACTCATGCGAAATGTCAGCACATATTAAACTGTGTACACAATTATCTTGAAATCGTTACTAGCCTTGGATAAAGTCAATCAAAATAAAATGGGCAATTACTTCCATAATTTACGCTTTTTTAATTTACATCTGGGAATATGCATCTGAAATTGACGTCCAATGCTAAATCTCATCAATACAAAGCCTGTCTTGTGATTTAAATTCAACAATGCCAAACGAAGATATCCTACGTAAAACAAACTTGATGGAATCGGAAATTGGGAAGCCATAACTCTTTTAAATGATAGCGTGGGATATCAGAAAGAAAACGTAAAACAAAGTTGATGGCAATGGACAGTGGGTAGCCATAACTCTTTTAAATGATAGAGGGGGATATCGGAAGGAAAACGTAAAACAAAGTTGATGGAAATAGACAGTAAGAAGCCATAACTTTTTTAAATGATAGATCAGACGCTCATCCCTAAAACGCTGCAGGACCAGTTTAGTTAAAGCTGAGTAGTTCATAGTTTGGGAAAGAACGTTTTGACTTTGTTTTTTATCTGTGCAACCTAGGATACTAATTAATGACAATACTGACATGAAATGTTGTGTTGTCAATTATCATATAGGATGCTGGAAAGTCTGTGGCAGTGAAGACGGGGAATGCTTGAACGTTATCGTCAGTGATGACATAAAATGCTTAAAAGCTACTGTCCATGATGACAAATAATGCTAAACAGTCACTATTAAATAATTCATGCTAGAAAGTACTGTCAATTATTGTGTGGCGGAAAGTCGCCGTGAGTGATAGCCTGAAAATTAATGGTTTAAAGTCACTGTTCAAGACTGCACGCTGGAACGTCATTGTCAGTAATTGCATGATGGAACATCATTGTCAATGAAGGTATGGAACGCTGTACAGGCACTGTCAATGATTACATGAAATGGTGGGAAGTCATTGTCAATAATGACAAGACAGAACTGCAATCATTTAAGGTTTCATATATTAATATGCGTGCTAACTTTGGATGACATAAAACAATCGACTGGCAAGAGAAATGTTTGCCGATAATAACCAAATTAGGATCCATCAGTAAATCTTATAAAACAATGACTTGCACAGCAGAAAATCAAAAGTGTGCATGTGCCCATCAATACAGAGCTACATACCAAATCGAACAATTGTTGGTAAAATTATGTCGCAGATATAAATAGGAGAACCAACCATACATTATTCATATGATAGGGCGTTGGGTTGAACTGGGCCGAGGTTTTAACGGTACCTTTAAGACATTATTCGATATATCAAGCAACGTTAAGTGGAGCTATGTGCAGTTCCTAATATCAAATCGAGGCTGGCCGAAAATTAAATCGGACCGGTGAAGTTTTCATTGTGATTCCGTATCTATATCAACTTATATGCCATGCTCTCACTCTCCCGCTGTGCAATGCAACGCATACAACTTCAAGGATTTTATAAATACAAAGGCTACATGACAAATACGCTTCACTTGCAACTACTTCCAGTAAAGTAATTTGGCAACAAGAACGTTAGGAAACAAAGCCATCAGTGTCCGTAAGTTGTCTAGATAGTGACTAAAATGTCTTTGGATCGATATCCTCAGAGGTCTGATCAATATAAAACCGTATACAAATTATCAAACGTTTCCACTAAATGCATCTTCTAAACGCCAAAAATGTACGATAGACGAACGGACGGAAGGTTGGAAGGGAAACGTGCCTATTAAAAGCGCCATATTTTAGTTGGATTTTAATAACGTTTGAACCCCTGTACACATATGAAACAATTTACGGACAACATTTTCGTTGGTTAAGCGTTATATACATGTATTGAACCAAACAGGTGGAATAAAACCAAACTGGTGGGTTTTTTCATAACAAATTATTATTATTAGTTTTAAATGACAACTCAATTATATTTCTACTACAGTAGAATAGTATTCAACGCGAACGAAATTTTACCTTTTATGGCTTCAACTCTTGCAATATCCGCCCCATGCTCTTTGAATCCGAGTTCTTGTCCGCCCATTGTAGTCGGCATGTCTCGTACGACGTGTATAACATTGGAATATATATGTAAGAAATAGTCCCAATACCTTCCAAATGGTAGGTTTGGACCATGAATTAAAATGAGACAAGGCTTTTGGAATCGAACAGCACTTATTAAACTCATTAATGTGTAAATATTCAAGGCTTTGTAACCATACAAAACGTAATGGAACACATTCGGAATAGGTTTGCCATCATCGCAGCAGTTGCTAATTATTCGATGAAGGCAATGATTTCCGTATGAGATATGGAAAACATCGGACATATTCATGGTTTGAGTGACAACCAATCTCTCTTGACCTTCGGTGCAATCAAGGTCAAGACGGAGACGCTTTTTCTGAGGTATATCTAAACAGACTTCCGGGCATTGAATCATCTGCTGATAAGACCAGTTGATTTCATCGCTGTGTTTCTCTGAATCAATGAGTGGACCCAATGGAATAAATGTGCAGCGTTCATTCATAACAAATGGCTCAATATCTGAAAAAAGAAAAAGTCAGTTTTTATTTTCCAGCTTTCACTGATATTGTTTTCATACCTCACATGAAAACGCAGCTTTTATTTCGAAAGGAAAATACAAACTGATGAAATAATCAAAATGTTCTTCATGTTATGCATCGTTCCCTAGATTTGGTAATTTTATCGGACTTATGTCGAAAA
The DNA here is from genome assembly GCA_030141615.1 of Unio pictorum. NCBI lineage: Eukaryota > Metazoa > Mollusca > Bivalvia > Unionida > Unionidae > Unio > Unio pictorum. The sequence goes on from JARLTB010000136.1 coordinate 728,030, forward strand.
TCATAAATGAGAGGGATAAGAATATTTTATTAACATATCTGCACGTGGTAGGACCGTGTGCTGCAGGATTTTCACTCACTCGTTTGTACCTATGTATATAATTATTTTTTCTAAGAGTAACATTCATAGAATTAAATCGATGCCATACGTGACAAATAACATTTATCAAGTAGGTTTTACCAGGAAATTGACCTATTAGTCGCTATTGAATTAACCCCTTGAGAAGTTAAAGTGTTGTATGTTGTGCCCAGTCTTGGGATAATTATTTTGTTTGATTTAATATATTTGGATCACATCTTTGTTTTACTTGCATATAGTAGTACTTAAAATTAATACTTGGACAAAGTCATTGATCGATATTTGCACAATGTGTGTGTATGTATGTCTGTATGTCTGTATGTATTTCTGTCTGTCTGTATGTATATCTGTATGCATGTATGTAACATTCATAGAATTAAATCGATGCCATACGTGACAAATAACATTTATCAAGTAGGTTTTACCAGGAAATTGACCCATTAGTCGCTAGTGAATTAACCCTTGAGAAGTTAAAGTGTTGTATGTTGTGCCCAGTCTTGGGATAATTCTTTTGTTTGATTTAATATATTTGGATCACATGTTTGTTTTACTTGGATATAGTAGTACTTAAAATTAATACTTGGACAAAGTCATTGATCGAAATTTGCACAATGTGTGTGTATGTATGTCTGTATGTATTTCTGTCTGTATGTATTTCTGTCTGTCTGTATGTATATCTGTATGCATGTATGTATTTCTGTCTGTATGTATTTGTGTATGTATTTCTGTCTGTCTGTCTATCTGTCTGTATGTATGTATGTATGCATACATGCATGTATGTATGCATGTATGTATGTGTGTTTAGTTTTTTCATTATTATTGTAATTTCGTAAATTATGCTTAGTGATTAGTATGATTTTAATTTTGAGACTATGATAGTTTATTTATAAATCCTTCAAATCAATGCTTCATAGTAAACTATTATGTATTCTTCGTTTTGAAAGTTTATTTCATGACAAGACCGATAGATCACGTGAAATCTGCAGCAAAGTATACCACGAATGACTCCCGAGTTTCATGTAACAATGGATTATTCTAGTAATTATTGTGATTATTTATTTGAAAGCGAATGGACATTATATATTGATCATACACACCATTTATTTTATCCTTGTTCAGTTATATTAATGTTAAAAAATATCACTGAGATGCAAACAATCACTTATAATTCGATATTGGTTGGATATAGCCGTTTGAATACATGTAACCAGTCTGTATGTTGACGATTAAGTGAATACATTAAAGGTTTTGAATAATTAATTAATTTCATTGGAGTGTGGGAAATATTACAGGACTTCAGTTATATCCTAGGTTTGCTAGATTTCACTGAAGTCAAAGCATTGGATATATAATTGTGTTAAATTCAATAATTAAGCAATTTGGAAGCTTCATCTAAAACACCATGGAACAATTTAAAGGTTAGTGAGAACTTGATTGTACCATTAGGAATGTAATCATAAACATAAAGTTAGTTCTTTCACATTGTTTGACTTTATGTTCTAATGAAATAAATTTATATTTGGCAATCATAAAGGCTTGTTTGGGTTGTAAATAATCTTGTTAATCAATCTTACACTATTAGATGTAAGACGTGTATCTTGTTTAAACATACTATTCTGTGTGGGACTGCCATTCGGGACATTTCCAATTGGAGTATTTGTTCCATTTAATTCAGCGACCCTTTCATCATAAGTTCCGGTAGATTCTGCATTTGATACGCGTCTGATTTTCTCTTGGGTCAGCCCACCATCTGAAGACATAATACTAATACTAATAATAATACTAATACTAATAATAATACTAATACTAATAATAATACTAATACTAATAACAATACTAATACTAATACTAATACTAATAATAATACTAATACTAATAATAATACTAATACTAATAATAATACTAATACTAATAACAATACTAATACTAATACTAATACTAATAATAATACTAATACTAATAATAATACTAATACTAATACTAATACTATACTAATAATAATACTAATACTAATACTAATACTATACTAATAATAATACTAATACTAATAATAATACTAATACTAATAATAATACTAATACTAATAATAATACTATACTAATAATAATACTAATACTAATAACAATACTATACTAATAATAATACTAATACTAATACTATACTAATAATAATACTAATACTAATAATAATACTAATACTAATAATAATACTAATACTAATAATAATACTAATACTAATACTAATACTAATACTATACTAATAATAATACTAATACTAATACTAATACTAATAATAATACTAATACTAATACTAATACTAATACTAATACTAATACTACTACTAATACTAATACTAATACTATACTAATACTAATAATAATACTAATACTAATAATAATACTAATACTAATAATAATACTAATACTAATACTAATACTAATACTATACTAATAATAATACTAATACTAATACTAATACTAATAATAATACTAATACTAATACTAATACTAATACTAATAATAATACTAATACTAATACTAATAATAATACTAATACTAATAATAATACTAATACTAATACTAATACTAATACTATACTAATAATAATACTAATACTAATACTATACTAATACTAATACTAATAATAATACTAATAATAATACTAATAATAATACTAATACTAATACTAATAATAATACTAATACTAATAATAATACTAATACTAATACTAATACTAATACTATACTAATAATAATACTAATACTAATACTAATACTATACTAATAATAATACTAATACTAATAATAATACTAATACTATACTAATAATAATACTAATACTAATAATAATACTAATACTAATAATAATACTAATACTAATACTAATAATAATACTAATACTAATACTAATACTATACTAATAATAATACTAATACTAATAATAATACTAATACTAATAATAATACTAATACTAATAATAATACTATACTAATAATAATACTAATACTAATAACAATACTATACTAATAATAATACTAATACTAATAATAATACTAATACTAATAATAATACTAATACTAATAATAATACTATACTAATAATAATGCTACTAACAATAATGATAGTACCAATAATAAAATTAATACTAATTACCAATACTAAATCTAAAAATAATACTAATAGTAATGATAAAAATAATAATACTGTTAATAACAATACAATAACTAATAATAAAAGTGACAAGGTCAAATGATACAAAAAATCCTTTATGTTAATACATGCATTATTGCTACGGAATCTAAAAAAAATGTACATTCAGGAAATTTGAAATATTTAATGAAAAATTAAAACTACATGTCTCACTTCAATCAATTTGATAGTTGTGAATCCAAATGTAAAGATACCAGATAACTTTTATTATTAACATGATATATTGTCGATAGGAAGCATTTATTTTAACTGGGATAAAAACGTATGTACATTCCTATGTATGTATGTATGTATGTATGTATGTATGTATGTATGTATGTATGTATGTATGTATGTATGTATGTATGTATGTATGTATGTATGTATGTATGTATGTATGTATGAAGTTATGTATGTATGTATGTATGTATGTATGTATGTATGTATGTATGTATGTATGTATGTATGTATGAAGTTATGTATGTATGTATGTATGTATGTATGTATGTATGTATGTATGTATGTATGTATGTATGTATGTATGTATGTATGTATGTATGTATGTATGTATGTATGTATGAAGTTATGTATGTATGTATGTATGTATGTATGTATGTATGTATGTATGTATGTACGTATGTATGTATGTATGTATGTATGTATGTATTCATGCGTGCAAGTATATATGATGTATGTATGTATGTACACAGCAAATATTTATACTAAGATACCGTCTCGATAATGCTAGGAATAAAAAACAAACTTTAGCAAGATCTTTATCATCCATTTCGAATACCTAACATTTTAGGTTTTGTCCCGGTTTATTCTTAGCTTACTAGGTACCGATATACATTTCGTTATTTTGAATTTTGTAAAGTTTATTGACATTTGTGGCAAACGCAGCCAGGTCATCTCTACTAAACATCACATAACTTACAAATTTTAAGGTATCGCTGTTATTCTGTTCAGACATGTGCATCTTTAAACAAATAAAACGATCATGAGACAGCTGTGCCTTACGCCAGCCGAGCAGGTACGTCCTCGTGTCAAGCCATGTGGCGTTTTCACTCAAGCTTTGACAGGAAGGAAAATATCCGATTCAGCGGGAGAGAAATATAGACAGAAGAAGGCTAAAAAAAATCAAGCACCCTGACCTTAGGTACCCAAGTGAAACAAAGCAACAACAAAAGCCACCAGCCAACACCAGTATAATTGTTGCATACATCTGCATCAGGATAGACGGGTTATCGTGCAGTGAGGGTCACCTGGACTTAAAGGATTGCTACAGCACCAGGAACAAATACTCCAACGACAACAACAATAACATCACCTGTAGTAGCTGCAGCATCACTGACAGTATATAAGGAGATAAAATAGTCAAATCTAAGTACAACAGTGATTACTACAGGATTAACAACTACATCAAGCATAGCAAACACTGTCAGCGAACGCATCCAGCCTATGCATACAGATACTGTTCAGCAGTTATTACAATAGCCAAGCTAACAACACTTACGACAACTACTTCTGCTACGAGACTAACAGTCAGACATAGGTTGTCCAATAGCATATGAAAATTAGAAACGCCAAAGACAAGAAGAGATCAGCCAAAGTCACATCCGACAACGATCACCTATTGTCGATTCACTTTCTATCAAAAGAAACTTGTGGATTAACGCATTTATTAGGCAACTAAGAGGAAACTATACACAAAGGCTCAAACAATAAAATATATAAACCCATCGGAAATATTACCATAATGGTAGATTGAACAGAAACTTCAAGACTAAATTTAGAAAGACTTGCAAACATGCTACGCTACCGGAAGAATTCCTTTCATCCTAGCATTCTTAATATAATCATTTCACGGTGTTCTGGATGGATTAATTATATTTTATGTAATTCCATCCAAATCCTGATTTATGCATTTTGAAATTAGTAAATGACTCTCACAACCTCTCTTTCCTCTCTCACGTCAGGGGTCACATGGTGTAATGGTTAGCATTCTGAATTCAGGGATCCGAGTTCAAATCTCAGTGGGACCTATAGTGTTTTTCTTTTCTTCTTTTGCATTATTTAAAAGCATTAACTTTCTTATAATTGATTATAAACTTTACCAGAGAATAACTTCAACAAGTAGTGGTTACACAGGTCACGCAAGTTCACGCACGTACTGACATTACGACCATTGAACTCATGAAATATATGTAAAAACGTTTAACGAAAAATCCATGTAGCTAAACATTTGAATATGTAACACATAGAGCAGTCGATGTGACTCAGTACATTTATTGGAAGTGATAATGGTACATCAAGAAAACGCCAGCAGCAGAAACCGTTCGCAAGCACGCAATTACTTGTAAAGATAAACACGAGTAAAACAGCCCCCACACACGTGTTGCCAACTACTAATTTATAGATAGAACTTGACAAATCCTTTTACTTTTTGTAACATAATTATGCGAATACCGCAAATGTCAGTATAAAGAGACCACTAGATTTATTTCAAAAACTTAAACGTGTGTGTGTGTATGTGTGTGTGTGTGTGTGTATGTGTGTGTGTGTGTGTGTGTTTTAGATTTTTAAGGTAGCTTTAAGAATTGTTCAGGCATTTTGTTACGATGTCTTCAGTGAGAAAATGTATAGATATGTTCAGCATTATGCCGCAAACATGTAAATTGATGTCAAACCCAGTCAAATTATTATGAAACCAGCTCTTACACGAACTTCTTATTGCTGAGCGCCTAGCGATTCAATAACAAAAGTCTTTGGTATGACTAGGTCGGGGCTAGAACCAGTGATCCCCCGCATCCGAGGCTGACGTTCTCACCACTAAAGCACTGGAGCGTCTTCCCAAACTTAAGTGTATGTATGTATGTATGTATGTATGTATGTATGTATGTATGTATGTATGTATGTATGTATGTATGTATGTATGTATGTATGTATGTATGTATGTATGTATGTATGTATGTATGTATGTATGTATGTATGTATGTGTTATGTTATGTTATATTATGTGTGTGTGTGTGTGTGTGTGTGTGTGTGTGTGTGTAATATTTTGATTATGTCTAATTTTAAACACAGAAGCCCGGTCTGACAAAAACTAATTACATATGTAAACATCTGTGAGTTAGATGTTTTGAGGCATGCGGAGCTATTGTAAAGATAACGACACATTAGCTCTCTCAATCCGATTATTTGGATGACGTGGGTATCGATAGAATGTTTCGAAAAAAACTTTGATGTCCAGAAAGACATGTTAGATTAAGAAGCCGAGGACAATATCAGTTCAAGACGTAATTTACATTAGCAATATATGACGCATGAGGAAATACAGATGTTACTGATGATGTTACTAGGAAAGATCATACACTATTCATGTCACAGATGTCTCAGGCTAAACAAGATTATATTATAGAATAAATCAATCAGTATACGTCATCTCAGTAACCAATACTGACAATTCCTATGAATATTTTGTGATAATGTTTGTATGTTTATCTTATGTATTCTTTGGATACAATCATAACTCATAAGCGACAGGAATTCGATTTTTGTTTAATTTGTTTGCTTGTACCTAAAAGTCTATCCAAAAGAGTTTTGATTTACAGACACAGAGCAGAAAGAAACGTTATTCCTACTTCCTTGATTCCACTTCATCAGCACTACATCATTTATCGATCACAAGACACGTTGCCGATATCAACGGATTTATTACATAAAGATACGATCAAAAGACTAGAGACATTTCATTGATATTACAAGAAGCGTGATATTATGTTTAGATCAAAGACAAGTCGTTGATATTTTTTGAAGCATGACATCACGTTTCGATCCAAATGCATGTAGTTGCTGTTTATAGAAGCATGACATCACGTTTCGATCAAAAGACATGTCATTGATGTTTACAGATGCATGATATCACGTTTCGATTAAAAGACATATATTAATGTTTATAGAAGCATGACATCACGTTTCGATCATAAGACATGTCATAGATAGAAGCACGACATGACGTTTCGATCATAAGACATGTCATTGATAGAAGCACGACATCACGTTTCGATCATAAGACATGTCATTGAGAGAAGCACGACATCACGTTTCGATCATAAGACATGTCATTGATAGAAGCACGACATCACGTTTCGATCATAAGACATGTCATTGATAGAAGTACGACATCACGTTTCGATCATAAGACATGTCATTGATAGAAGCACGACATCACGTTTCGATTAAAATGCATTTCATTGAGGCCTATAGAATATTTTATTCCAGTGTCTGATAACGTTACATATAGAAGCATATAACTGATATGTTAATATCGGAGCACCTTCCAGTCACCACAACATTTGAGATAGTTATCGGGAAAGAAAATAGGAAGATGTGCGGTTTTAAATTAAATTTGGCGTATCCATTAGAATAGAGGATGTCTATAATATCATTGAAGCATTCGTGAACTTGACAAATAGTGGTTTTCATTGGAAGTTATACAGACTTATAATGAACTAAATATTACAAAAGTCAGAATTCAAGTCACATTTGTAACAATATTGGAAGAATAAAAACATTTGATAAATGACATGCTCGCCGTAGACATGGCCATACCATTATCCAGTACTCAAAAATCTGATTAAAGTCGGATCTATATAGTCCAGTGCTATCATATCATTATCTAGTACTCAGCAATACGATTTGAGTTCGATCTATACAGTCCCACGTTATCATATCATTATCTAGTACTCAGCAATACGATTTGAGTTCGATCTATACAGTCCCACGTTATCATGTCATTATCTAGTACTCAGCAATACGATTTGAGTTCGATCTATACAGTCCCACGTTATCATATCATTATCTAGTACTCAGCAATACGATTTGAGTTCGATCTATACAGTCCCACGTTATCATATCATTATCTAGTACTCAGCAATACGATTTGAGTTCGATCTATACAGTCCCACGTTATCATATCATTATCTAGTACTCAGCAATACGATTTGAGTTCGATCTATACAGTCCCACGTTATCATATCATTATCTAGTACTCAGCAATACGATTTGAGTTCGATCTATACAGTCCCACGTTATCATGTCATTATCTAGTACTCAGCAATACGATTTGAGTTCGATCTATACAGTCCCACGTTATCATATCATTATCTAGTACTCAGCAATACGATTTGAGTTCGATCTATACAGTCCCACGTTATCATATCATTATCTAGTACTCAGCAATACGATTTGAGTTCGATCTATACAGTCCCACGTTATCATGTCATTATCTAGTACTCAGCAATACGATTTGAGTTCGATCTATACAGTCCCACGTTATCATGTCATTATCTAGTACTCAGCAATACGATTTGAGTTCGATCTATACAGTCCCACGTTATCATGTCATTATCTAGTACTCAGCAATACGATTTGAGTTCGATCTATACAGTCCCACGTTATCATGTCATTATCTAGTACTCAGCAATACGATTTGAGTTCGATCTATACAGTCCCACGTTATCATGTCATTATCTAGTACTCAGCAATACGATTTGAGTTCGATCTATACAGTCCCACGTTATCATATCATTATCTAGTACTCAGCAATACAATTTGAGTTTGATCTATACAGTCCCACGTTATCATATCATTATCTAGTACTCAGCAATACGATTTGAGTTCGATCTATACAGTCCCACGTTATCATATCATTATCTAGTACTCAGCAATACGATCTGAGTTCGATCTATACAGTCCCACGTTATCATATCATTATCTAGTACTCAGCAATACGATTTGAGTTTGATCTATACAGTCCCACGTTATCATATCATTATCTAGTACTCAGCAATACGATTTGAGTGCGATCTATACAGTCCCACGTTATCATATCATTATCTTGTACTCAGCAATACGATTTGAGTTCGATCTATACAGTCCCACGTTATCATATCATTATCTAGTACTCAGCAATACGATTTGAGTTTGATCTATACAGTCCCACGTTATCATATCATTATCTAGTACTCAGCAATACGATTTGAGTTCGATCTATACAGTCCCACGTTATCATATCATTATCTAGTACTCAGCAATACGATTTGAGTTCGATCTATACAGTCCCACGTTATCATATCATTATCTAGTACTCAGCAATACGATTTGAGTTCGATCTATACAGTCCCACGTTATCATATCATTATCTAGTACTCAGCAATACGATTTGAGTTCGATCTATACAGTCCCATTTATCATATCATTATCTAGTACTCAGCAAAACGATTTGAGTTCGATCTATACAGTCCCACGTTATCATATCATTATCTAGTACTCAGCAATACGATTTGAGTTCGATCTATACAGTCCCACGTTATCATGTCATTATCTAGTACTCAGCCATCTGATTCAAGTCTTATCTCGACAGTACCACGTTATCATATATTTATCTAATAAATAGAGGATAACAATGGGTAATGATTTAATAATGAATTTAAGAAACGAGTTGAATAATGTCCAGCGTATAGGACCTTTGGCGATCTTGACATTATTCAACAAATTTCATAAATTTAATATTAAATCCTTTGAGATTTGTTTTTACCAGTGTTCATTTTAATGGAAATTATTTAGATAGAAAGAAGAACGAATAATTTCGTTCTTTGGGTCAGACGGTTCACTTTTCATTTATTGTGCAAGACATATAGTCTCAAGCAAAGTTGAACTAGTAAAAGTATATTGTACACGTTTGAAAACTATAAATCAAATAAAAAGCTTCCATGCGATTAAACATAACATTTTATAACGACAAAATCATTTTTTCAAAACAGAATGATCAATGCGATGTGATACCATATTGCTTGATATGTAAACAGTTGGCCTAGAGTACATATTTACCCTAAAATGTCACTTGCAGAACTAAACATTTCAATGTTGCGATTATTATAAGCAATAAATTACTGGAAACAGAAATTCCCACATTTACTGCAAAGCAATTGTGACCAGAAATTTATTTAACCGGAACAGTAGACTGTATTGTAGACTTTAAACAAATTTAATTTTGAGTTGGATTTGCATCCCATATATATTGCGTAAAAATGCTGTGGTTGGATAAAGGTCTGTCAGAACACCAATTTATGTCCAAATTTTTCTGTTAACAGAGGTGAGTTTATTTACTTCTGTAAGTTATCAGTTACACCACGCTTGTATATATGGTGGATATATATATATATATATATATATATATATATATATATATATATATATATATATATATATATATATATATATGTGTGTGTGTGTGTGTGTGTGTGTGTGTGTGTGTGTGTGTTACATATGTAACGCTAACTCTCCCCCACCCAGCCATGAAATAAGCAATACTCTTAGTTTTACTTTTTATTGTTGTTCTTGTATTGTAGTTTTACGCCATTTTTCTCATTATGATATTGTTACACAAGACATAACAAACCCCTGTGGAGGTAACATATCCATACTCAGACATCCTTGATAATGTTTCCTTAATTTCCTTTCGCGAGTCGAGTTTAAAAATAGCCACCAGACAAGTTCATTCAAAACCAAATATTCCAGAATGCAGGGTTAAGAACCTTCTCACACGATCCCAGCCATCAGTAAGGATTGTACTGCGCAATAATGTATTTGGACCAAACGGAACCACATAAAGTGATATATTATGATGTGGTAATATCATAAATATGAAACTGAACACTCCATAGGAAAACTATACTTGCTATGTGATATTCAGTAATATGATTCAATTCGAATCGATAAGTCCCAGGTTATCATATCATTATATAGTACTTAGCAATATGATTCAAGTCCGTTTGATACAGCCCCAAATCATCATGTCATTATCTAGTACCAAGCAATTTGACTCAGGTCAGATCTCGACAGTCTCATGTTATCGAATCATTATCCAGTACTCAGCAATTTGACTCAGGTCAGATCTCGACAGTCTCATGTTATCGAATCATTATCCAGTACTCAGCAATTTGACTCAGGTCAGATCTCGACAGTCTCATGTTATCGAATCATTATCCAGTACTCAGCAATTTGACTCAGGTCAGATCTCGACAGTCTCATGTTATCGAATCATTATCCAGTACTCAGCAATTTGACTCAGGTCAGATCTCGACAGTCTCATGTTATCGAATCATTATCCAGTACTCAGCAATTTGACTCAGGTCAGATCTCGACAGTCTCATGTTATCGAATCATTATCCAGTACTCAGCAATTTGACTCAGGTCAGATCTCGACAGTCTCATGTTATCGAATCATTATCCAGTACTCAGCAATTTGACTCAGGTCAGATCTCGACAGTCTCATGTTATCGAATCATTATCCAGTACTCAGCAATTTGACTCAGGTCAGATCTCGACAGTCTCATGTTATCGAATCATTATCCAGTACTCAGCAATTTGACTCAGGTCAGATCTCGACAGTCTCATGTTATCGAATCATTATCCAGTACTCAGCAATTTGACTCAGGTCAGATCTCGACAGTCTCATGTTATCGAATCATTATCCAGTACTCAGCAATCTGACTCAGGTCAGATCTCGACAGTCTCATGTTATCGAATCATTATCCAGTACTCAGCAATTTGACTCAGGTCAGATCTCGACAGTCTCATGTTATCGAATCATTATCCAGTACTCAGCAATTTGACTCAGGTCAGATCTCGACAGTCTCATGTTATCGAATCATTATCCAGTACTCAGCAATTTGACTCAGGTCAGATCTCGACAGTCTCATGTTATCGAATCATTATCCAGTACTCAGCAATTTGACTCAGGTCAGATCTCGACAGTCTCATGTTATCGAATCATTATCCAGTACTCAGCAATTTGACTCAGGTCAGATCTCGACAGTCTCATGTTATCGAATCATTATCCAGTACTCAGCAATCTGACTCAGGTCAGATCTCGACAGTCTCATGTTATCGAATCATTATCCAGTACTCAGCAATTTGACTCAGGTCAGATCTCGACAGTCTCATGTTATCGAATCATTATCCAGTACTCAGCAATTTGACTCAGGTCAGATCTCGACAGTCTCATGTTATCGAATCATTATCCAGTACTCAGCAATTTGACTCAGGTCAGATCTCGACAGTCTCATGTTATCGAATCATTATCCAGTACTCAGCAATTTGACTCAGGTCAGATCTCGACAGTCTCATGTTATCGAATCATTATCCAGTACTCAGCAATTTGACTCAGGTCAGATCTCGACAGTCTCATGTTATCGAATCATTATCCAGTACTCAGCAATTTGACTCAGGTCAGATCTCGACAGTCTCATGTTATCGAATCATTATCCAGTACTCTGATTTATTTAAGATATGTACAGCTGTTGAGATCTGAGAAGCACCAATACAAGATAACATTTGGATAACATTAAATTCACGGTTAATTTATGTTTAGCAGCCTGTCAGATCCAGCGTGAAATTTCTTGTCAGGGAGAGCTACCGATAATTATATGTTCCGGATTACGTGTCTCACGTCTGAAATTTGAAAGCTGTGATGTTTTTGGTGAATCACAATCTGATTGCAGTCCAATTAGTTGACAGGAAAGTAGTTTAGTTTAGCAATGTTAACTTCTTATTCTACAAAATCAAACATAATGACCAACTCGACACAAATCTCACGATGTTGAACATTTGCCGAGCAGTAAACTTCAGTTAAGCAGAGAAAAGAAAATAATAAATATAATCTGCAACTAACAATACCTTAAGACACTATTGCAAAGAACAATGACTTAACATACATAGGCAACTAACAATGACTTAACACACTATTTCAACTATCAATGCCTTAACACGCTATTTGAATTAGCAAAAGACTTAACACATTATTGCAACTAACAATGCCTTAACACACTATTAAAACTAAGAATAACTTTACACGTTATTGCAAATAACAATATAACACACTATTGCAACTAACACTTTATTTAACACACTATTAAAACCAACAATGACTTAACACACTGTTGCAACTAACAATGACTTAACACGCTATTGCTACTAACAATGACGTAACACACTATTGCAACTAACAAAGACTTAACAGGCTATTGCAAATAACAATGACTTAACACACAAATAAAACTAACAATGACTTAACACACAAATAAAACTAACAATGACTTAACATACAAATAAAACTAACAATGACTTAACACACTGTTGCAACTAACAATGACTTAACACGCTATTGCAAATAACAATATAACACACTATTGCAACTAACACTTTATTTAACACACTATTAAAACAAACAATGACTTAACACACTATTGCAACTAACAATGACTTAACTCGCTATTGCTACTAACAATGACGTAACACGTTATTGCAACTAACAATGACTTAAAACACAAATGCGACTAACAATGACTAAACACATTGTTGCAACTCACAATGACTTATCACACTATTGCATCTAGCAATGACGTAACACAATATTACAACTAACAATGACTTAACGCACCAATGCAACTAGAAACGACTTATTACAATATTGCATCTAACAATGCCGTGACACACTATTGCAACTAACAAAGACTTAACAGGCTATTGCAAATAACAGTAACTTAACACACAAATAAAACTAACAATGACTTAACACACAAATAAAACTAACAACGACTTAACACGCTATTGCAACTAACAATGACATAACACTCTGTTGAAATTAACAATGACTTAACACACTATTGCGTTTAGCATTGATTTAACACACTATTGCAAATAACAATGACATAACACTCTGTTGAAATTAACAATGACTTAACACACTATTGCGTTTAGCATTGATTTAACACATTATTGCTACTAACAATGACGTAACACACTGATGCAACTAACAATGACTTAACACACTATTAAAACTAACAATGACTTAACACACTATTAAAACTAACAATGACTTAACACACTATTAAAACTAAGAATGACTTTACACACTGATGCAACTAACAATGACTTAACACGCTATTAAAACTAACAATGACTTAACACACTATTAAAACTAAGAATGACTTAACACACTATTAAAACTAAGAATGACTTAACACACTATTAAAACTAACAATGACTTAACACACTATTAAAACTAACAATGACTTAACACACTATTAAAACTAAGAATGACTGTACACACTGATGCAACTAACAATGACTTAACACACTATTGCAACTATCAATGCCTTAACGCGCTATTGGAACTAGCAAACGACTTAACACATTATTGCAACTAACAATGACTTAACACACAAATAAAACTAACAATGATCTAACACACAAATAAAACTAACAACGACTTAACACGCTATTGCAACTAACAATGACTTAACACACTATTGCAAATAACAATGACATAACACTCTGTTGAAATTAACAATGACTTAACACACTATTGCGTTTAGCATTGATTTAACACATTATTGCTACTAACAATGACGTAACACACTGATGCAACTAACAATGACTTAACACACTATTAAAACTAACAATGACTTAACACACTATTAAAACTAACAATGACTTAACACACTATTAAAACTAACAATGACTTAACACACTATTAAAACTAACAATGACTTAACACACTATTTAAACTAAGAATGACTTTACACACTGATGCAACTAACAATGACTTAACACACTATTGCAACTATCAATGCCTTAACGCGCTATTGGAACTAGCAAACGACTTAACACATTATTGCAACTAACAATGACTTAACACACAAATAAAACTAACAATGATCTAACACACAAATAAAACTAACAACGACTTAACACGCAATTGCAACTAACAATGACTTAACACACTATTGCAAATAACAATGACATAACACTCTGTTGAAATTAACAATGACTTAACACACTATTGCGTTTAGCATTGATTTAACACACTATTGCAAATAACAATGACATAACACTCTGTTGAAATTAACAATGACTTAACACACTATTGCGTTTAGCATTGATTTAACACACTATTGCAAATAACAATGACATAACACTCTGTTGAAATTAACAATGACTTAACACACTATTGCGTTTAGCATTGATTTAGCACATTATTGCTACTAACAATGACATAACACTCTGTTGAAATTAACAATGACTTAACACACTATTGCGTTTAGCATTGATTTAACACATTATTGCTACTAACAATGACGTAACACACTGATGCAACTAACAATGACTTAACACACTATTAAAACTAACAATGACTTAACACACTGTTAAAACTAACAATGACTTAACACACTATTAAAACTAACAATGACTTAACACACTATTAAAACTAACAATGACTTAACACACTATTAAAACTAACAATGACTTAACACACTATTAAAACTAACAATGACTTAACACACTGTTAAAACTAACAATGACTTAACACACTATTAAAACTAACAATGACTTAACACACTATTAAAACTAACAATGACTTAACACACTATTAAAACTAACAATGACTTAACACACTATTAAAACTAACAATGACTTAACACACTATTAAAACTAAGAATGACTTTACACACTATTGCAACTATCAATGCCTTAACGCGCTATTGGAACTAGCAAACGACTTAACACATTATTGCAACTAACAATGACTTAACACACTATTAAAACTAACAATGACTTAACACGCTATTGCAACTAACAATTACTTAACACATTATTGCAAGAATGATTAGAAAAATCTGCAGCTTGAGTATATGGATTTTAAATACCACCAACAATATAGGTTTCATTCAAGTACACCACATGTTATTGACTACATTAAATATTATAGAAGACATGTACGGTTTCATAAGCAACGTTGTTTATGTGTAAGTTGATGGAAATCACGCTTTTATTAAATTTACAATTATTATTTCAAATTAAAGATGGAAGAAAAAAAACATCTACCTTTTAAAAACGGAGTAATCAGTAGTATAACATATCAAACCAAAACTAATTATTTGATTATATAAAATACTATAATCTTGTGATACGGATGGTCACGGAATTGTATAAATGCCTTTGTTTATTCAATACATGTACTCGGGTTTTCGTTTTTTGTGTACAATGATATTCGTTGGTGATTAATCTATATTGTGTTGTATTTCGAAATAGTGAGATCGGTCCATCATATGCCGCACTTGCGAAGTGCTTTTGATGGGAAGAACAGAAAGCTCCCAGTGCACAGAGTATATATGGGTATAAATGTCTCACAGTAGGTAAAGCTCTTTACATTACGGATACTTTTGGCAGTGATCTGGTCTACTATAAGGACAAGCACATCTTCAGCTGTAGAGGTATGTAAGTTTATTAATTTCTTGTATATAAGATATAACTATTGTACTACCGCGTCTATTTATGTATGTTTGCTATGTAGCTTTGGTTTACATAATGCACATATTTATAATATTGTTTGCAACTTAGCAAGGGATTTATGTTAGTAATATAATGATAGTACAGTAGATTCTTATCGAGCTGGGTAGGGTTGCTTCAGAACTCGTTGGTTTATAATTATTGCCGTGTATGTCGTTATAACGATTGTATGCCCTTGTAATGTATATTACTCGATGCTGGATATGTTTTCAGCTGTCCGGAGTACCTTGGGTGTATAACTATGTTGTGTAGAGCTGTGTCGAGACTTTGTAAAGCCGTCCAAAGGGTTTGTAGTGTTGAGTGACTGTGAGTTCGATGTTATCGGAGTGATCGATGTCGACGTGGTGCGAGCTGTAAAGCCACCCACCATAATTAACAGTAGCAGCTGTAAAGGTAACATGAAGCAGCCGTGGAGCTGAAATGTAACAGCCGTGGAGCTGAAATGTAGCAGCCGTGGAGCTGAAATGTATGCTGATGACCTAGTCCACATATATGAAAGTTCACATTTTCAAATAGTAACCCCACATATGCAAACAAAGTAAATTCAACACATGAGAAAAGTAAAATACACATACGAAAATAGTAGTCCGTATATATGAAAAAAAGACAATCCACATATGCGAAAAGTAAAGTTCACATATATGATGTCCCGGATTGCATAATATAGAAAAAAAAAACAGTATCAGTTAACGCTTTTTGATTTCAATGAATGTAAAAGACCAGACGAGGATACAAATTTACGTCACGTAAATCTATTCTTGGTAAAATAACAAATTTACGTCACGCTAATAAATTATGAGTAAGGTAACAGTTACGAAATTTGAGCAAACTCTTTATGGCTAGCATTATGGACTAGTACCCTAGCAATCTGAATTCAAGCATCTCGGTTGGACCCTTTTATTACTGTGTTCGCACATGGTCATATTTTATGTTTCTAAACTTAAGAGGCATCCTCGTTATTTCCGTTGCAATTGTTGATATTAAATCTGGTAATTAATTCACATGTTACATTGAACAAAAACGTTTGACCCCGATAATGTAAAAATCCTAAATAAAAATACGACCAGCTTTTCCCGTCCACACTATTACGACATACTGGGTATGATACAGTAAGGCATGCACTACGATTATCTGAATTGTTACCAATGGCACTGATGCGTTTAGTTGAAAGAAAATAAAAAATAGAATGAATGTTTTATAAGGGTTGAATATAGTAATATATTTTCCCTGCTTTGTTTAAAAGGATCTGGGAAATGTTTGATGCATGCATCATCATTGGAGTGCGTAGCAAGCAGATGACAAGGCAAATCAGCACATCTAAGTATGTATTAGACAAATTATAATATCTCACGTTTTTAAGATGCAATATTTAATGAAGGCAGTTACAATTTCAGCAGGGTCGGCGAGAGACAACCTCTTATAAGAATACATTGGAAAAAGAAAGCTTCATACGGAACCGAAATTACAAGGTCAATAACTTCAAACCGAGACCTCTAACGAACCGACGTCTCTAGCTGTGTTTTTGTTTTCGACTCTTATGTTGACTCTTATTTGTTTACCTACCTGGACACTCTCTGTTGCTGTCTCTCTCAACCAAAAAGGTTTATCGAGACGTTCATTATATCGCGACAGAGTATAATGTAAATAAATCCGTGTGGTGTAGCTTTTGCTTTTCAAAAAAAATCTGAATTTAATTGTATCCACTGAACACCCAGTCTGATTGTTTCGCGGAGTGTGTGTATCTAACCCAAGAAGACTAAAAGACTGCAACTATCTCTGATCACTGTAGGTATTTGTTTAGAACGCAGAGTAACATAAATCACGTCCGTGTCTGTCTCTAGAGAAAACATCTGAGCTGGGTGTTTTAAAACAAATTGTTAACACATATCTCGAGGTCATCTGCAGATGTAGCTTCATCAACAAAGGTGATATATTCGATTACGCATTAATCATTCTTGTCCTCCTACGATTTCGTTTGATCCTCATCCTCATTTGATTTCGCTGCTTCGTGAAAGATCTTTAAGCACGTCATAGCATCGCTGATCGTCTTCGGATGGCGCCACCAAAGACATATTTCCCCAATTGAGGCATTTCATTTGTAGATTAAGCAACAATTGCGTCTTACCAGACCCATCTGAACTTGTAATACTTTCTCTGAACGAATTTGGTAGTACTTGATGATGCTTGACTAGCTCTTGCTTTCGTGCCGCTTAGAAATCAGCGATATCCATGTTGTACAAATATAAAAAATAAAATGAATTTATAATGCGCTTGATGCAGAACCTCCACCCCACTAGTCTTAACAATAGCAAAATCTAAAACATGAAAAGCGTGAACTTGCAGGCACGTGTATAAAATGCGATACAAATAAAATGCAAATGTATCTCCAATCAACAAGGTGGAGAGATCGCTGATTCTATGAAAAAATTAGCAGGAGCTCTATGGTTTAAGTTCCTGGCGAAATGCATCTTCCTGGACATAAATACTGTAATCCTGGAACCCCGACTTCATCCGACTCTATGAGCGAAATCAAAGACCTGGAGAGAATGCAATAAATGCGATCGATCACGAGGGCCACGTTTATGATGTCACACCTACAAATTCCGATTTGAAACACATATTACAGATGTGAAGTTGACACAAACGTTAAAGTCTGTAAAGAAAATATATCTGCGATGAAAGGTAAAATAGTTCTAACGGCTGGTGATTAATCGGCCAATTATTATGATAATAATGGAATAGATTTATTATAACACAAGAAGCAGCAGAGAGGGTAAACTTACGGAAACTATTTCAGACAAAGACCGAAACTATTTCAGACACACCGAAACTATTTCAAACAAAATCCTAAAGGATTTCAAACCGAAACCAATTCATTCAGAAAAAAAAGA
Organism: Unio pictorum; assembly: GCA_030141615.1. Taxonomy (NCBI): domain Eukaryota; kingdom Metazoa; phylum Mollusca; class Bivalvia; order Unionida; family Unionidae; genus Unio; species Unio pictorum. Next base: position 747,604 of record JARLTB010000136.1, read on the forward strand.
AAAATGGTTTCGGTTTGTCACGCTATAGAGACTCTGTTTCCAGACAGACCCGGCAGGCCGGCACCTATTACGTTTTGGAGACGAATTGAAAATCCTTTTAGGATTTCAACCGAATATTTGATCAAGTCCGATACGATATCTTGATCTCGGGTCGTGCACATTTAATGTTACAAATCCATGTGGGATTGACTGAGCGCGACTAAATAAATTTCTAAAGAGATTATAATCTATACTATATCTCTACTGCACCAAGTCTATTGAATATTTCGTACCGTATGTGTGTCGACTCCATTAAATACTGCAAGAATATTTCAGTTATCTCTGATCACTTTTGGCATTTGAGTGTATCGTTGAGTGACATATATCACATAGGTATTTTTATGCCTACCTCTGGAAAATATCCTAGCGGGATTCTTTTGCTTGTCTAGCATGACATCATCATATACAACTAAATTGTTATTCATCCATTAATATCATCAATACTCGGTGCTTCTTTGATATCGGTTATAAACTCAATAATTTTTTCATCGATTTCCGATTTTGCTTTCTATTTAAAATATTTTAACAGCTCGTAACAACGCTGATCGTCTACACTCGGGGCTACTAAATACAACTTGTCCCATTTCATCAATCTCGTTATCAAATTAAGTAACAACTGCGTCTTGCCACTTTTAGATAGGATTGGGTAGCGCTGCATGATGATTAACTGGTTCTCTTGTTTTTCGCGCCGAAAACTCAGTCACATTCATGTTATTATAAATAAATTACGGATCTATATTGTGTGAAATGTAAGAAGCGTACTAGCACAAATGACTTGACGACGATTACAACTAAAAATAACAGATCAGCACTTGCTGGTAAGTGTGTACAATGTGGTACAAAAAAATTTAGATTTGTTTCCCTTGATAAAATCAAGGATTTAAAACAACGAGGATATGATATTGCAGCCAAGTTAGTAAAATTACCAGGAACACCATGGGTAAAATATCTGGGAGAACAACATCTTCCAAGGTATAGTTATTGTGGACCAGGGATCAGACTATATATCCGACTCGACGATCAATACCAACCCCGACCCGGTGAATATCCAATACACGCTATTGATAAGGCGTGGCATGCTCATGATGTTGCTTATAAAAGCATCAACACGGACATATCGCAGATGTGAAATTAATTCATGTGTTAAATTCTTTCACTGATAAATCCTTCAAAGAAAAGTTGACTTCATGGTTGATAAAATCGGATATGAAAAGTAAATTGATGGAATATCAACTTTGATGTTTTGTCTTCGTGTATCCTTGGGTCTATACTACAACGGCACTGGAAGTGTTGCGCATTTTTCTTTATACGAGTTAAATAAATTCATCTGAAATGTGTCTGTGACTATCTTTCTACTCACCACTATAAAATTGTTTGGTCTCCACGCTTCCCAGGAATCATTTAATGGGATTTCTGAAATTATTTCACGCGCTATTTCACATTGGATTCTATCTGGTTGTGATCTGATTAGTTTCTTGAACTCGCGTAATTCATTATCATGTGATCTATGATCAATACTAATTTCTTCATAATAATCTACAAAATTCTTCAGCCAATTATGTGGAGACAAACCGACAAATGGTGGTGGTTTCTATGATCGCCACACATTATCACTTTTGTATTCGCTAGCAATAACTACTCGAGAAACTTTTGTAATACATCTAACGACAATGTGCATATCTCATCCCAAATGAGGATTTCAGGAATATATTTCTCTCCCATTCGATCAGGAGTTCATTCGTCACCTTTCCATCGAAAGAAACTGTGATAAGTGCAAGCATTAATTCCTCGCTGTTTCATCTCTCTTGCAAGTCTGTCTGTTGGTGTTAGCACAATCATGTTTGATTTCCCTCGAAATAATTCAATCACACGAGTCGTCTTCCCTGACCCACCACTGCCGTTTAAGTAACTGGTTTTATATCTACATATTGGATCGGATATCGAAGGTGCATTAGATAGTTCTGATATCTGATTTTTTTTCGAGTAACTGTTTTCAATTGTAACATTTGCTGAGTTGGAGTAATCACGCAGTATTTCCATTTTAATTCTGCATAATCCACAACGCGCGTCTGAATTAGTGAATTCAGCCACTGCTTCTTTATGTTTTATATCTATGTAAAATGAATCAGTGGCGACTCTAACCGCGGTGTCAGGAAATATATTTATCATCGAAAGTAAATTAATAGAAGCATAAACCAGCATAGACGCCCTTAAGTACGTTTAGTGAGGATTTTCACCATTTGTGTAAGTAACAATTGTACCTAATTTTGGTTCCATCGGACAAGAAGGCGTCTTTACGATCGACATATATAACCCTAGATTTTTTATCTGCGATTATGAAATCGTATTCAACATCATCTATAATTAATTGCGAAGAATATCGTTTGTGGTCGTATTTTCCACCCTGTGTGAATTTATATGAAATTCATCAGTGCGATGAAGAAAATATACAACTGCAACGACATGAAACTTTCTCAAAATTGACATTACTAATATGTATGTCTTAGATATTTATATGAGCCTGGTGAACTTGAAGCAGGTAAAAAATACCACACACACACTTTTCAGTGTGGTAAGATCCACGGCTAGATCTGGCATTTACAACCCAGATTGAACTGCTTCTCAAAGTGAATTTATAATTACAAGTAATGGTTGAGGATACATAATTACCAATGCCTTCACGTTTCTGAAAACAGTAGATCAACGCCCCGACGTCGATTATATTCAGATTAGGTCAGCATTTACTTTCTCGTGCAACCAAGAGTACTATTAAATCTATTCACGGGAAACTATCATGATAAATTCAGCAATGAGATCAGAGTCGCGCATATTTATTTTTGTTACTTGCTTATAATCAGCTGTTTGCTTATTACTTCATTATCGATGCCGATAGTTTATTTTTTTACTGTGATGGCTATTATATCCTTTCGCAACTGATACATTCGTCTGACTCAAGACACTGCCCGATACAATACTTTTGACCATTCGATACACTCAACAATCAACAATCCAAATATTTGAATCAGATATAGTTAACATGTGTGGCAAGGGAATCGTTTGTCATCGTATACGGCTTCACAGAGAGCGATCGAACGACGGAGAAAGGAAAACGATCCTCCATAGGCCAACATAACTTCGTTCAACGATATTGCCATTTCAAAATATCTGCAAAAATTTACAAGAGACACTAAGTTTTGTGGGATTCGGTTGCGAATGATGATGCTCCCATTATGATGTTCGGAACGACTGAAAATCTTACCCTTCTACAGCGAAAGGATAACTGGTTTATCGATGGTACGTTTTACGTTGCACCGACACTATCTACTCAGCTATTCACTATCCATGCTTTAATTAACAACTCGGCCTATCCCCTAGTCTACGTTTTGCTACTGGAGAAAAAGAGCATGGCTATGAACGCGTCATGCAGAAAATTATCGAACTGCATCCTGGTCTTAATCCTGCTAGCATTATGGTCGATTTCGAGAAAGCCTCTCTCAACGCTAGTGCAACCATCTTCCCAGGAGCACGGTTAGCAGGAAACTTGTCCATGTAGGACAGTGTTTGTGTCGCAAAATACATGTAATAGAATTTCAGATAGCAAACGCTTACCGTGATGATGAAAATGTACGCATGTATGTCAAAATGCTTTTAGCCATCAGTTTGGTTCAAGTTGAAGATGTTTCAGACTCTTTTGATGATGAGTTGGTGAAAAGCAGCCCTCCGGAACTTACGCCAATCAATGATTACTGGGAAGACAACTACGTAGGAAGACGACGAAGAAACCATCGAGGAAATCCGAGATTTCCTATTAATCTGTGGAACATACGCGACTATGTAAACTGACAATTGCGCGCGAGACAAAAGCGCGCCTTCAAAAGCGCGCAAGGCAAACATTTTAAAAGTCAATATGACAAATAAAAAAGATTCGTACGTATAAATAATTGAAAATTATCTGGTATTTAAATAAGGTTCATTATTATTAAAATGAGTTACAGTTTATTATGTCTATCACTGTTTAAATATTACAACATTATCTGCATTATCAATAGAAACAAATAAGGCAAAAAATGAAAACCATTAAAATGAATTTCAGTTATTATATCTACCACTTTTCAAACTGAAACGTTATGTGCTATTCCGCGGGGATATTCGATCAATTGTATGTTTCCGTATGATGGAACCAAAGCTAGCAGGCGTCGATTAAGTCTGGCGTATTTTGATTTCGATGCCTTAGGGTGTCTAAATCCTGCTCGATATCGTTCAAAAATAACCTGAACATGATTTTGCTTTCTGCGAAAGTGGTCAACCAGCGTGTAGACAGACGGATGATGACAGTCTATTGCCTGTTGAAATTACCGATTTCATGCCTCAACCGAATTATTATTGCGTGGTAAACTGTCGTTTATTGTTGGCGACATTAATATTATTTAAACTATGATTCTAAATCACGGTTTGCTAAATCGGTGGTCTACTATCGTTTCTCGTAGGTTTTAACACAGTCAGTGCTTCATAGCAATTCTTAATCATTTATCTGAACTCTTGATATGATATTATTATATCGTTGAGACCTGATGATATGAACAAAGATATTTTGGAATATGCCTCAGTCGCCCGCGGACAATTGCATTGTATACTCGTGTAATTTAGCAACCGCGAATGTGGATAGTTTTTGTAATGATATTAAGAATACATGCAATAAATGTAGCAACTGACAGACCAATTCATATCACTGATGCTGTCATGTTTGTGGCGGACAATGCGCCGATGACCATTACTGTTCCAGCGATGACCGCATAGGAAGATTATACAATTGTATCAGTAATAACGACACATCTGCTATATGTTTTGCTCTTTTACTGTATAAGCGTCGATGATATATGTCAGTTTAGTATGCCACGAACGCACTTGATCGTATCTGAAATGTTTCTCTGCAATCGATTCAATTTTTTTATGTAATAGTAATACTTTAAATATGTAGTATACTAGACATGAATTCAAACACAAATAATACAACCCGGGGTCGCCTTTTCTGCAGGTTCCACCACAAATATTTCTCGTCGTTTTGATGCAGTATTGCTAACATTGATCCAGAAGATACATTTACTGGATAAGCATCGAAATTGTGGTAGATATTGTAATTGCTATATAACCGAGTACTGAGAATCTGTGTATGCCGGTAACCAGAGCGCCATGTTTCATGGACTTATTGTGTGGTAACCATACTGCAGATCCAGTTGATACCGCATCGGTAATATTTTTAGCGTCAAAGTGCTTAGTGTTGGATTTCATGAATGGTTTTATTTTTGTTTCTACGAAAATTTGTAAACGTACATGATTAGAATAATCAATTCCAAGTTTGGTCAGTACATCAATGATTATAATTAACGAGGTCATCGTCGTCATTTTGCTTTTCTCCACGTGTAGAAAATAACAATTGAGAAAATAGCCGTGTCCAATCCAGGAATAAAACAATTTAGTAACTCATCTATACCAACAACTGAAAAGGATTAATTAACTCAATAAGAAAAGGGAGTGTCCAATTACACTATGGTAACACAACTATACCGACAACTCAAGGGAATTAACTCAATAAGAATATGGTGTGTCCAATTACTATGAATATCAGGACCTTTAATGTAATGCTAATCAGATCCGAAATACACAATCACGTGCCAAAGACAAATACCTCATTCGTCACATGCCTTATACATTGGGTCCAGTGACAAAAGACATCATTCATCAAACATAGTATGAATTTACTCGAGTGAAAAAGGTCTCATTCATCCCATGCAATATGTATTGCCTTCAGTGCTATAGGCATCATTCATCCATTAAAATATGAATTAACTCCTGTGATAAAAATTTCATCTGTCCGTTCAATATGTATTTACTCCAGTTACAAACAACATATTTGACATTAACAGCAAAAAACAATTCATAAGGTTTCTAATTATGACATTCGGTATGTACTTTTTAGAAAATGATGAACAAACAATACAAAGCACTGAATTGACTATTAAAATACATGACTGATCTATCTGATGGCATGGTTAATCAGTATGGAGAGTTGCATGACGTCGGCACTAAAATACAAACTGAATTTCTTCCAGACGAAATAGAAACGTTTCTGCGGTTTCACTGATCTGAAAAGTTAATCAAGTTATTTTAACAGAATACAATACTAATTTTGTAATTTTTTTACGAACAAATATTATTTATTCTTTGACAGTTGTGTCGCTGGTATTCCGCGTGCTACTGTAGTGTCTCTCAAATGGGAATATTAACCAGAAACAAAATTGATGTAAATCATTAAAGGATCATGATCATGTATGCAGAATCTTTTCTGAGCAATAGTAAACTCAAAATATACCACGAATAAAAATGCACTAACTACATCACTTTCACTACGGCGCGTTACAGACAAAATAAAAACATTTGGTGAATTAATATATGGATTGCAAACAGGAAAGAGACTAACAATATAACATGGACCTCCTAGTCCTACAATATAAGACGCCTACCCTTATAGTTACGATAGGGGAATGGGGGCGTTTGAACCTGTCCCTCCTACATCGTATATCTTAGTGCCTATGTCTTAATCTGTCTGACTATTGGGCCCCTATAACGATTTACCGACCACTCCAGTGGCCTAATGGTTAAAGCGACCGCCTTAAATGCAGGAGGGTGACGGTTAGAGCCGCGGCAGAGTTATCGGCTAATACAAATGTCTGTGGCTGCTTTCTACTCGGCATCATTCATTATGATCATTCAAGCGGAGAGCTCTGAAGCGGACGGACCGGTCTTGGAGCACGGAGTGCTAGCTGTCTAAGGCAGTGAGAAAAGGCGCCGTTTAGGACTGTGGACCAAGAATGCAGCCATATGAGCGCCTAGTGTGAAATAACACCCACTGGAACCTAGGACAGCAGCCACGGCAAAAAGATATATTCTGCAGAAATTGGAGGACTTAGGCAAATTGGCGGACAGAGAGCCACGTGGAATCCAAGATGGCGTTTACTCTCTGAAGGACTCCGCGGGCCCGGTGACGTCACCTGAAATGCTTCGCAACGTCATACAGAAGCATGAATCCAAAAGTATGCAGAACAAAAAGGAAAACTGGCTGAACAAGTCGACCTACTGCCGAGAAAAGACGTCCAGGAGCGTGATGAGAAGAACTTGCCATCATTTATCAGCTTGCATGGTGAAATAGGGGACTCATTTGGCTTCGAGTGCCCCTCTTTGACTAACTATTTGGCCCTGAAAAGACTAATTTGACCTTTTTGGCACTACCTTCAATAAATTTATAACCAAATTCACCTACCATTGACTACACTTTTATATGTCACTTAGACATTTTAATTTAAATACAATAGGGACTTCATATGTACACTTTTGTACTAGTCCCTATTTTGATAGGAAATAAATAAATATTTTATAACTCAGATATTTGGTTAATTGCATAGGTGGCTTACACATTATTGGTTGTTAGGTTGTCCATTAGTAAAACCGGACTGGATTTGATATACATGAGCGCGCTTGGCTCTTCGCACCCTTGCTACCTGCTGCAGCAATGTCTCGTGCTTGCACGACCAAACTACGCAGATACAGGCGATATGAGTTTACTATTTTACTCTCGCTTTCCTTACTGCTATTGCAGAATGGTTAGGCAACTCCAAATACTGATTGGTGGGTGTGTGTAGGTTCTATTCCTACCCACCAAACGGCCTTACATTCACACAGTGGCAGTAAAATTATTGCCCCGATGTGACGGCCAAACTAAATAGGGTTCTTTGAACTCATAAACGCCTGTAGGGGTGCGCGGCACTATTCCCACCCCTCAGGATAAAATTAAATAACTCCCCTTTGGGAGATAAAACAGTGTCAAGAGCCCCAGGGACGAGACACTTTAAACACATATGATTGATTGATTCTACTCGGCATCAAAAGTTTAGTGTTATAATTTGTCGACCTGTTGTCAGAATAATATAACTGGGTGGGACATGATGCTATATCTGCATTATCATGCCTTATCGCTAGATATCTCTATGAACAGCCACAATACAGACATCTTATTGATAAACTTGTTAAAGATACAGTCCAAAACACACACACACACACACACACACACACACACACACACACACACACACACAGACACTTTAAATATTATTAATTACATTTGTAAGGACCCCTCTCTCCTTTATTAGCCTAGCCCATTAATCAATATCAAACATGACTCAAAAGTAAGTAACCTGACAACGCAAGTGTCTGGACATTAAGGATTCATTGATGAATGAGCCAAATCATGATAAACCCGTTCAAGAAAGCATCAAATCCAGCAGTTACTTTTTATGCATTTGCATTGAATATTCAACTTGTATTTAGAACAGATTTGTCCATTGGAACACCATATTAAGACCATGTTAATGTTAAAAGCCTTAGATCGGCTGCCATTGATATCATTGTTTCATGCTGAAGCGGTTTTTAGTTATTGACAGAGACACAGCTGTTCTACAATCTGTCAGAAGACCTCAACAAATATTCATACGCTAAAATAACGTTCTAAAACTGATATGACATAGTTTAAAAGACACGAAAAAGTTGCTGACAGCTTACATTAATTAGGTTTTATGGTCTACTGTGTGATTGGCACTGACAGTAAATACCACCATTACCAGAGTATATACCGCGATAAACGCAAAAAACAACATTAATTTCTTATATCAATATAAAGGTAAATGTTTTATATCAAATGTCTGGTAATGCGGTTGTTAACAGCAGTCTAGATTTAGGAAAACGTGTAATTGGCCTGCCGACCAGCATCAGCTGTCGTGGTTACAAAGGATTCAACAAAAGCAACTAGCGTGTATCGGTGTATTGTAGTCGGTGTATTGTAGTCGTTGTATTGTAGTCGGTGTAATGTAGTCGGTGTAATGTAGTCGTTCGCAGCTATATCGACTCCCTTATTGTGGTGAGCAAGTTTGGTCGTTGGACGTTTTCTCAGGTAGAGCTCACGAAAGTGCATTTTTGTGATAAAATTAGTCCATGGTTGACGACTGTGATCGTAAATGACAAGTGTTCGCTGATATCAGAAGTCGTTCAAGACAGCATACTATTTTATAGGCAATGAAAAAGACCTTTGTAATTGAATAAAAAAAGGCAACTAAGTTGTATCGTGTACATATAAGTATATAAGTATAAGTCTATATTTAAATCACTTGGTCTGGAGAAAGAAAAATTTAAGTGATATTGGTTTTCACTGCAACACTAATCAAAAGGCAAGTCATATTGTTTCTTTTCAATAAGACAGAACAATCATATCCATTAACGGTTAAATTGTTATTATTGTTATGTAATCCCGAATAATTAGCTGCCAATCAGACACAGCATTCATTTCAATGACTTGATGGAAAATATCAACTGGATTCGTTATTTTCAAGCTGTCAATACATGATAAACAGTATATGATCCTTATGAGAAGGACAAAAATGCAAAAATAATACGATGTCCAAAATAACGGTTAAATAATAATGATAATACAAATTAATAATAATAATAATAATAATAATAATAATAATAATAATAATATTTAATACTTTGAATACAACAATGTAGATAAAGATAGAATGTACTTTTAGTGGATTTGGAGGAAAAGGAAAATAACAAAGCGGAACTGGGCGTCTGGCGATGAGTATAACGATTTCTGATAAGTAAATAATAATGTTGTTTAAAAAATACACATTTAAAAACATGGAAGTAGATGAAGTGTAAGAAGAAAAAAAGGACGATGAAATTAGCCGGAGAGCGAGTGGGGATAATGCCATTAACTTACATAAGTATAGTTCGTTCCAAGAATCAGCACGTCTACCTTTTCCCAAATCCTTAATAGCCATGTGCTTTAAAACCCTGTTTAAGAGCGCTGTATATGCATTGATATATACCAAACAGAATAAAATAACAGTAATTACTGTTGTATGTATCAGTTTTCTTATACGGTGATTCTTCATTCCAAACATTTCCGCTGAATAGATATTTTTATCAACACTTCTCGCATATAAATGGATTCCCGCCTCCACAACTGTAAATGTAACAAAGAGGACGACAGATTCAACATTGAAGAAACTGTCTACTTGTAATTCCTAACGTTGCCAGTTGTTATTCTGAATTACATTTATGTCAAAAATCGATATCAACATGATTCATGAATAATAATGATAATAAAATATGATACTAATACTAATACTACTACTATACTACTTCTAATAATAATAATAATAATAATAATAATAATAATAATAATAATAACACTAATAATTACAATAATAATAGGAAAAAGAAAATAAGAAAAATAATAGTACCCGCTACTAAACATCGCAGCTAGTTTAAGTGTTTGAGGTCTAATTGGCGTATGTATGACTGACTGACTGACTGACTGACCATATTTCATTCAGTTAATGTTTCGTAAATACAAAATAGTTATGAACATAGTTTGTGATTAAATTACTTACTTTACACTATATAGCAACAAAAGCAAAGAGAACTTAATGTCAAAACACATACGTGAGAGAACTCGTTGCAAACGAGTTATATACGCAACATAGATTAAGAGAGGAGAAATACTGGAATTGGAATTATTTACATTCATCTAAAAGGATTTAAATTGATAATCATGTTTTCACTTACTAAGAACACATGTGAGTTATTTATTTATTATTATTGCAGTGTTGGAGGACTAATTGGCGTATGTATGTATGTATGTATGTATGTATGTATGTATGTATGTATGTATGTATGTATGTATGTATGTATGTATGTATGTATGTATGTATGTATGTATGTATGTATGTATGTATGTATGTATGTATGTTTCCATTAGTCCGATAAATCATCCCAATAAATCTTTGCTGATACTGATGGACGATTTGTTGGTCTAAATATCACCAGATTTTTTTAAAATGTATATTTTCTCTGCATTCAAATATTTCCGGTACATACCTCATACAGTTTAGACACTTTGTGGTATTCGATAATAGCCATATCTAGCGCGAAATTCAAAACGAACACGGGACACAGCATTTTGTTACACCACGTCGATTTACAATTCGCCGACCGTATGAGTTGATCCGGAAATGAATAGTTGATATCAAACCCTAAAATGTCAGTCAATGTTAGTGTAGGTGTGTGGCTGATTTATCGACCTAAGTTCCCATGGAATTTATCATCATTGTTCACAATATCAATGATATCAGGTTGCATTGGCCTGTTGAGAATTTACCGCAACGTTCTTGGTTAGGAGGCAGATATATACTTCCTTAAAGCCTGCAGTCAACCGGAGAACCTTGTCAATGGACATTTCCATACAATGATATGGTCTGTCTATCACAGCTACAGGAATAATCAGTGGTCTGGCCCCATCGGACAAGGCTCACTGCAAAACGACCCTGTCCTGACCAGCAACGGTTAAGCGTGGTCCACATATGTCGTGGCAGAATGAAGACAGATCACCCATCTACTAGGACGTGGTTTACATCTGTTTAAGACCACTTATGACTGTGCTGAAATAACTGTCATATCCGCCAAAAACGGACCTAACCAGATTGGATTTCTCTAAGCTAAGCAGGTTGCTGGATGATGTGATGTCCATCTACATAAATGTGTCTCACTGGCATAAACCTTAGACAGCAATATTAAGATTGCTTCTTGACGACGGCGATGTGGAGGAGGAATGTTGCTGAGTACCGGTAACCATGATAAAGGAGTAGAACGTTTCCGAAGAAAACGCGCATTGTGGTATTAAACTGGACATAATTAATTACTAGCGATGTAAGAAAATAAAGATACAAATATTAATAAACCCCGTTTTCGAAATGAGTTTAACATGGTACACTAATTCAGCAAATTCCGTGCTGCTGCTGCTCCTCTCTCTCTCTCTCTCTCTCTCTCTCTCTCTCTCTCTCTCTCTCTCTCTCTCTCTCTCTCTCTCTCTCTCTCTCTCTCTCTCTCTCTCCAGGCATAAAGAACAAAACTACGAAGAAATCTGGAGTGAGAGACAAACTATATTTAAGCTTGATGAAAAACCTGAAAATTAACTTACACCAAGTATCCTCAACAACCTGGTACGTAGTAACGGTTTGTGTACACTTTCTGTGAGAATTATATACAATGGTGATAATAACTGTGATATAAAGTTGCAATAACCTGTTAACACAATAAAGTAAGTTTCTATAAGGAAAAAAATGAAATAATGCAAGCATGCACAAACAGTAAATAACAATAATTTGTCTTCGTGGCATAATTTGTTTTTTCAACACTTGTTGTTTTTAGCATCTGTGTATTTTTTGTTACAGCTTCTTAGTGATAACTTCTGTTCTAAAATTATGTAAATGTTAATGTAATAAAATATAAATATTTATGTTTAAAAAAGTATGTTTTCGTTATATGATAATACCTTTTTATTTGTACAAACAATTAAGAAAGAAAGAAAGAAAGAAAGAAAGAAAGAAAGTATCAAAGAAAGAATCAAAGAAAGAAAAAAAAGAAAGAAACAAGCAAACAAACAAACAAAGAATCAAAGAAAGAATCAAAGAAAGAAACAAACAAAGAATCAAAGAAAGAATCAAAGAAAGAAACAAACAAAAGAGAAAGAACGAAACAAAGAAACAAAGAAAAACGGAAAGAAAGATGTCATTAAATTCAAAAGCGAACATGATAATTATTTCAATAATTGCCTCATCGCCGGCAAACTTTCAATCGAATTACAAAGCAAGTTCTTTGCATAACTAGTTCGATGAGAAAGATACTGATGCTTCTAGTACAGCTACAACTACTATTTATACCCCTACTGTTAATATTGCTAATGATGCTACTACTACTATTTATACCCCTACTGTTAATATTGCTAATGATGCTACAACTACTTTTTATACCCCTACTGCTAATATTACTAATGATGCTACAACTACTATTTATACCCCTACTGCTAATATTACTAATGATGCTACTACTATTATTTATACCCCTACTACTAATATTACTAATGATGCTACAACTACTATTTATACCCCTACTGCTAACATTCCTAATGATGCTACAGCTACTATTTTTACCCCTACTGCTAATATTACTAAGGACGCTACAACTACTATTTATAACCCTACTGCTAATATTACTAATGATGCTACAACTTCTATTTATACCCCTACTACTAATATAACTAATGATGCTACAACTTCTATTTATACCCCTACTACTAATATTACTAATGATGCTACAACTACTATTTATACCCCTACTGCGAATATTACTAATGATGCTACTACTACTATTTATACCCCTACTACAAATATTACTAATGATGCTACAACTTCCGTTTATACCCCTACTGCTAATATTACTAATGATGCTACAACTACTATTTATACCCATACTGTTAATATTACTAATGATGCTACTACTACTACTATTTATACCCTACTGCTAATATCACTAATGATGCTACTATTACTATTGATACCCCTACTACTAATATTACTAATGATGCTACAACTACTTTTTATACCCCTACTGCTAATATTGCTAATGATGCTACAACTACTATTTATACCCCTACTGCTAATAATATTAATGATGCTACAACTTCTATTTATACCCCTACTACTAATATTACTAATGATGCTATAACTTCTATTTATACCCCAACTAATAATATTACTAATGATGCTACAACTTCTATTTATACCCCTACTACTAATATTACTAATGATGCTACAACTTCTATTTATACCCCTACTGCTAATATTACTAATCATGCTACAACTACTATTTATACCCCCACTACTAATATTAATAATGATGCTACAACTATTATTTATACCCCTACTGCTAATATTACTAACGACGCTACAACTACTATTTATACCCCTACTAATAATATTACTAATGATGATACAACTTCTATTTATTCCCCTACTACTAATATTACTAATGAAGCTACAAATTCTATTTATACCCCTACTACTAATATTACTAATGATGCTACAACTACTATTTAAACCCATGCTGCTAACATTACTAATGATGCTACAACTAATATTTATACCCTACTGCTTACATTCCTAGTGATGCTACAGCTACTATTTTTACCCCTACTGCTAATATTACTAAGGACGCTACAACTACTATTTATAACCCTACTGCTAATATTACTAATGATGCTACAACTTCTATTTATACCCCTACTACTAATATAACTAATGATGCTACAACTTCTATTTATACCCCTACTACTAATATTACTAATGATGCTACAACTACTATTTACATCCATACTGCTAATAATACTAATGATGCTACAACTATTATTTATACCCCTACTGCTAATATTACTAATGATGCTACAACTACTATTTATACCCCTACTGCTAATATTACTAATGACGCTACAACTACTATTTATACCCCTACTACTAATATTACTAATGATGCTACAACTACTATTTATACCCCTACTACTAATATTACTAATGATGCTACAACTACCATTTATACCCCTACTACTAATATTACTAATGATGCTACTACTTCTATTTATACCCCTACTACTAATATTACTAATGATGCTGCAACTTCTATTTATACCCCAACTAATAATATTACTAATGATGCTACAACTTCTATTTATACCCCTACTACTAATATTACTAATGATGCTACTAGTACTATTTATACCCCTACTACTAATATTATTAATGATGCTACTACTACTATTTATACCGCTACTACTAATAATACTAATGACGCTACAACTACTATTTATACCCCTACTACTAATATTACTAATGATGCTACAACTACTATTTATACCCCATACTACTAATATTACTAATGATGCTACAACTACCATTTATACCCCTACTACTAATATTACTAATGATGCTACTACTTCTATTTATACCCCTACTACTAATATTACTAATGATGCTGCAACTTCTATTTATACCCCAACTAATAATATTACTAATGATGCTACAACTTCTTTTTATACCCCTACTACTAATATTACTAATGATGCTACTAGTACTATTTATACCCCTACTACTAATATTATTAATGATGCTACTACTACTATTTATACCGCTACTACTAATAATACTAATGACGCTACAACTACTATTTATACCCCTACTACTAATATTACTAATGATGCTACAACTACTATTTATACCCCTACTACTAATATTACTAATGATGCTACAACTACCATTTATACCCCTACTACTAATATTACTAATGATGCTACTACTTCTATTTATACCCCTACTACTAATATTGCTAATGATGCTACTACTACTATTTATACCCCTACTGTTAATATTGCTAATGATGCTACAACTACTTTTTATACCCCTACTGCTAATATTACTAATGATGCTACAACTACTATTTATACCCCTACTGCTAATATTACTAATGATGCTACTACTATTATTTATACCCCTACTACTAATATTACTAATGATGCTACAACTACTATTTATACCCCTACTGCTAACATTCCTAATGATGCTACAGCTACTATTTTTACCCGTACTGCTAATATTACTAAGGACGCTACAACTACTATTTATAACCCTACTGCTAATATTACTAATGATGCTACAACTTCTATTTATACCCCTACTACTAATATAACTAATGATGCTACAACTTCTATTTATACCCCTACTACTAATATTACTAATGATGCTACAACTACTATTTATACCCCTACTGCGAATATTACTAATGATGCTACTACTACTATTTATACCCCTACTACAAATATTACTAATGATGCTACAACTTCCGTTTATACCCCTACTGCTAATATTACTAATGATGCTACAACTACTATTTATACCCATACTGTTAATATTACTAATGATGCTACTACTACTACTATTTATACCCTACTGCTAATATCACTAATGATGCTACTATTACTATTGATACCCCTACTACTAATATTACTAATGATGCTACAACTACTTTTTATACCCCTACTGCTAATATTGCTAATGATGCTACAACTACTATTTATACCCCTACTGCTAATAATATTAATGATGCTACAACTTCTATTTATACCCCTACTACTAATATTACTAATGATGCTATAACTTCTATTTATACCCCAACTAATAATATTACTAATGATGCTACAACTTCTATTTATACCCCTACTACTAATATTACTAATGATGCTACAACTTCTATTTATACCCCTACTGCTAATATTACTAATCATGCTACAACTACTATTTATACCCCCACTACTAATATTAATAATGATGCTACAACTATTATTTATACCCCTACTGCTAATATTACTAACGACGCTACAACTACTATTTATACCCCTACTAATAATATTACTAATGATGATACAACTTCTATTTATTCCCCTACTACTAATATTACTAATGAAGCTACAAATTCTATTTATACCCCTACTACTAATATTACTAATGATGCTACAACTACTATTTATACCCATGCTGCTAACATTACTAATGATGCTACAACTAATATTTATACCCTACTGCTTACATTCCTAATGATGCTACAGCTACTATTTTTACCCCTACTGCTAATATTACTAAGGACGCTACAACTACTATTTATAACCCTACTGCTAATATTACTAATGATGCTTCAACTTCTATTTATACCCCTACTACTAATATAACTAATGATGCTACAACTTCTATTTATACCCCTACTACTAATATTACTAATGATGCTACAACTACTATTTACATCCATACTGCTAATAATACTAATGATGCTACAACTACTATTTATACCCCTACTGCTAATATTACTAATGATGCTACAACTACTATTTATACCCCTACTGCTAATATTACTAATGACGCTACAACTACTATTTATACCCCTACTACTAATATTACTAATGATGCTACAACTACTATTTATACCCCTACTACTAATATTACTAATGATGCTACAACTACCATTTATACCCCTACTACTAATATTACTAATGATGCTACTACTTCTATTTATACCCCTACTACTAATATTACTAATGATGCTGCAACTTCTATTTATACCCCAACTAATAATATTACTAATGATGCTACAACTTCTATTTATACCCCTACTACTAATATTACTAATGATGCTACTAGTACTATTTATACCCCTACTACTAATATTATTAATGATGCTACTACTACTATTTATACCGCTACTACTAATAATACTAATGACGCTACAACTACTATTTATACCCCTACTACTAATATTACTAATGATGCTACAACTACTATTTATACCCCATACTACTAATATTACTAATGATGCTACAACTACCATTTATACCCCTACTACTAATATTACTAATGATGCTACTACTTCTATTTATACCCCTACTACTAATATTACTAATGATGCTGCAACTTCTATTTATACCCCAACTAATAATATTACTAATGATGCTACAACTTCTTTTTATACCCCTACTACTAATATTACTAATGATGCTACTAGTACTATTTATACCCCTACTACTAATATTATTAATGATGCTACTACTACTATTTATACCGCTACTACTAATAATACTAATGACGCTACAACTACTATTTATACCCCTACTACTAATATTACTAATGATGCTACAACTACTATTTATACCCCTACTACTAATATTACTAATGATGCTACAACTACCATTTATACCCCTACTACTAATATTACTAATGATGCTACTACTTCTATTTATACCCCTACTACTAATATTACTAATGATGCTGCAACTTCTATTTATACCCCAACTAATAATATTACTAATGATGCTACAACTTCTTTTTATACCCCTACTACTAATATTACTAATGATGCTACTAGTACTATTTATACCCCTACTACTAATATTATTAATGATGCTACTACTACTATTTATACCGCTACTACTAATAATACTAATGATGCTACAACTTCTATTTATACCCCTACTACTAATATTACTAATGATGCTACAACTACCATTTATACCCCTACTACTAATATTACTAATGATGCTACTACTTCTATTTATACCCCTACTACTAATATTACTAATGATGCTACAACTTCTTTTTATACCCCTACTACTAATATTACTAATGATGCTACTAGTACTATTTATACCCCTACTACTAATATTATTAATGATGCTACTACTACTATTTATGCCGCTACTACTAATAATACTAATGATGCTACAACTTCTATTTATACCCTTACTACTAATATTACTAATGATGCTACAATAAACTACTACTACTACTAGTATTACTACTACTACTACTACTACTACTAGTAGTAGTAGTAGTAGTAGTAGTAGTAGTAGTAGTAGTAGTAGTAGTAGTAGTATAAACATATGAACACATGTGTAGATAAAGAATATATATTTTAGAAGGTTTGGAGGAAAAGAAAACCAACAAGAGTAGCTTGGGAATGAGAGTCAACGACTGAGACAATGAAAATAATGGCAGTCGGTAATATCTGGATAACAATATTGCTTTGAAAAGAAACATTACAACTATATTGAAGTCCAAGAAGAGGAATAAGAAAAACAAAAGTACGATGAAGAGAGGAGGATAGGAGATGATACTGACACAAACTTACACCATTTCGTATCGTTGCTAGTATCCGCTTGTCTTAATTTTTCAAATACCTTTACTGATACGCTGTTTATCAGCCTGTTTATGATAGCTGCATATCCACAGATGTATATGAAACAGAATAAAATAACAGTAGATACTGTTATAAATTTCAAATTCTTTACAAAGTGAGTCTTCATTTCATATATTTCCACAGAATCAATAATTTTGATCAACACTTCTTTTCTTCGAATTCCCGCCTCGAGAGTCAAAGTAACGAAGTGAGCAACAAGCTTATATAGACTAAGACCTGTTACGACAAACAAAGTTCTTTACATCTAATACGGACTCAGACACATCAAAGATGGAACACTGACAAAAGTATAGTGTTTACTCGTGGTGCGACATTCGTGACTTGGGCAGTTGCAATGCTAAATGACAGATGTACGGAAAGTCGATATCAACACGATTCATAATTGATATACATATATTGTTTTTGTGGGTTTAATTTTCAGCGCACTATAGAGCAAAAGACGGCAGCCAGTCTAACTAGTGGAGGACGAATCCAGTCCATTAGGAGCCACCCCAAAACACGCTACAATCAAGATTTTCTCAACGCCACATCTGCTGAGCTTACCGCTTGAACCCACGCGAACAAGCGAGACAGCAGTGGTCACCCTGCTCTCAGACAGGAGCATCAATAGGAAAAAATATATTTAAACAATTGTCTTAAATTCTTAAATTAAATTTCCAATTAGCATGAGATGTATGTATGTATGTATGTATGTGTGTATGTGTGTATGTGTGTGTGTGTGTTTATTGTAATTGATTCGTCAATTGCATTATAAAGAAATAACATGCAATAAAAGTACAGCATAATATTCAACAACATTTTCAAGATATTATTTGTGAAAATAATGCAAAAATTGTAATCATAATGAACATCGTGAAAGCGAGGAAAACGTTTGGAAAATAAGATAGATTTTGTAAAAGAAAAATACAGAGCCAATAAAATTTTAGAAAAAAGGACCCATTGTGACAATAAGACACTTTATGAACATACGAAAACGTTGTGAAAATAGATTTTGTGCATACAGCCACACTTTTGCAACACGGCATTGTCTGAATTTGTGAAAATGAGAAAGAATTTTGAAACTACAACAGAATTTGTGAAGATAAGGCAGGCTGTATAAAAATATGACAGAATCTGAGAAATGTAAAAGACTTTGTGAAAATAAGAGACTTTGTGAAAATAAGAGACTTTGTGATAATAATTCAGAATTTGTCAAAATAAGGTCGAACTAAGACATTTTGTAAATAAGGCAAACGTTCTGAAAATAAGACAGACTTTGTGAGAGAAAGACTATTTATGTGAAATTATATCAGAAGCTGAGAAGAAAAATCAACCGATCCAAGACACTTTGTGAGAAAAAGGCAGACGTTTCAAAAATAAGACAGACTTTTAAGACAACCCTTGTGAAAATAAGACAGACATTGTGAGTACACTAATATGTTAGGTATGCAAGCAAAGGCTATTGGACCATACATTTCTTATACCGGTAGTGACTTTGATCTCACGGTTGTAATATGTATGACTAAACATAGTTTCAATAGTAAACTATAAATTATAAGCGTTCTTGATCAGTTATGAATTTCCATTGATTAATCATTAATGTCTGGAAAAACAACGAGAACTAATATTAATCACTGGAGTAAACAACGAGAACTAATATTAATCACTGGAGTAAACAACGAGAACTAATATTAATCACTGGATAAAACAACGATAACTAATATTAATCACTAGAGAAAACAACGAGACCTAATATTAATCACTGAAAAGAACAACGAGAACTAATGATACGTACTGGAGAAAACAACTGGTACTAATATTAATTACTGGAGTAAACAACGAGAACTAATATTAATTACTGGAGTAAACAACGAGAACTAATATTAATCACTGGAGTAAACAACGAGAACTAATATTAATCACTGGATAAAACAACGAGAACTAATATCAATCACTGGAGAAAACAACGAGAACTAATGATACGTACTGGAGAAAACAACTGGTACTAATATTAATTACTGGAGAAAGCAACTAGAACTAATATTAATTACTGGAGAAAACAACGATAACTAATATTAATCACTGGAGAAAACAACGATAACTAATATTAATTACTGGAGAAAACAACGATAACTAATATTAATTACTGGAGAAAACAACGATAACTAATATTAATCACTGGAGAAAACAACGAGAACTAATGATACGTACTGGAGAAAACAACTGGTACTAATATTAATTACTGGAGAAAGCAACTAGAACTAATATTAATTACTGGAGAAAACAACGATAACTAATATTAATCACTGGAGAAAACAATGAGAACTAATATTAATCACTGGATAAAACAACTAGAACTAATATTAATCACTGGAGGAAACAACTGGTACTAATATTATTTAATTATTGGAGAAAACAACGAGAACTAATATTAATCAAGTGAGCTGTGTATATTTAATGTGTATTATTTAGTGGTTTTTAATAATAATTGTAAATTATATACGTTTGCGTTTTGTACTTGACCCTGTCCAAAACCAATTTAAGTTGTAAATGACCAGTATCATTTATTCATCGAAAGACTTTAAACACATTGTCACGTTCCAGCCATTGGAACATTATCACTCTGGAAACTACAGGTACTTCAACCCTTTCAATACCGGAATATAAACATATTTTAAATTTTCAATTACGTGTAAAATACAGATATTGATATGCGAAATAATTTTCGTAATTTTTATTTCCCATATTGTCACACGTCAGAACTATGTCCCAATATTTTCGCACGTGACAATATAAGATGTAACCTTTGTGCCATGTGACTCTTCATTGAGCACGCCTACAAAAGCTGTTCTTGCAGCACAAAATGAGTACTTTGTAAGTACTAACAAACAAAGAGAAACTCCCTTGCATTGCATACAAAGAGAAACAGCCTTATATTACAGACATGGAACCTGATCTTTGATTAATATATACATCCTGATGTCGTTCACATGTCTTCGAAGATTTCGTTTAATTCACTTTACGTCCTTGACAACAACGGTAAACTCTTTTTAATACACTGCTGAATCTATCTTAATTTATTTACATACAGGGTCAAATAGTTAACAAAAACCTAAATTACTTCACAGATTATGTTAACCCATTCCTACTGCTTTATAACGTGGCGAATGTCTTTTAGATAATCATCCTATGAACGTAAAATGAATTTACGAAAAAGATGTTTAGATGTTAGAGTGAGCCAAAGAGTGATTTTAATCTTGTAAATTTGACTCTGGGGCAAGTTTGGTATACAATTTTTAAACTTTTACTTTACGTAAGTACCGGATATATTTCGTCTTATGGTACCAAAAACGAAACATAATAACTCAGCCAATCATCAGAAATAATAATGTTTGTTCAAACCACACGATGAAATATATCCAGTATTAACGTACGAAAAAAAAATATCCTCTATTTATTTGGAATACCGCTGGCATTAAGTTGGAACCTCTAGCATTTGAACGTGTGATATAAATTTAGGAATCTTGAGATTTAATTCATTATGTATTATGTTCTTACTGAAGTTTCAGTTTGTATTCTAGGAAAAAAAACCTCTTTATTGAATTGTACAAAACCCATCGGTTTCTGCTTTGTTCTGTTCCTTAGTTTAATTTCATAGTGTATAAACAAATGATACAAGACTGCGTTAACCTATCGTGACTATAAGGGAATACTAATGATAAAGACTGCAATAGCCTATACTAACTATAAGGGATTACTAATGATACAAGACTCCAATAGCCTATCGTGACTATAAGGGAATACTAATGATATAAGACTGCAATAGCCTATCGTGACTATAAGGGAATACTTATGATAAAGACTGCAATAGCCTATACTAACTATAAGGGATTACTAATGATACAAGACTCCAATAGCCTATCGTGACTATAAGGGAATACTAATGATATAAGACTGCAATAGCCTATCGTGACTATAAGGGAATACTTATGATAAAGACTGCAATAGCCTATACTAACTATAAGGGATTACTAATGATACAAGACTCCAATAGCCTATCGTGACTATAAGGGAATACTAATGATATAAGACTGCAATAGCCTATCGTGACTATAAGGGAATACTTATGATAAAGACTGCAATAGCCTATACTAACTATAAGGGATTACTAATGATACAAGACTCCAATAGCCTATCGTGACTATAAGGAATACTAATGATACAAGACTGCAATAGCCTATCGTGACTATAAGGAATACTAATGATACAAGACCGCAAAAGCCTATACTAACTATAAGGGATTACTTTTTTATAAATGGTTTTAAGCCATTTTTCAGCACAATATAGGCTATGCATGGCGGCCAGTATTATTGGTGGAGGAAGAACCCGGAAAACCCCGGAAAGAACCACCGACCCACGAGAAGCTACTGGCAAGCTTTCTCACATAACTACATTAGCCGAATCTTAGACTCGAACCCATGCAGACAGAGGTGAGATGGCAGTGGTCCGTAACGGACAGCGCTTTCACTCGGCCACTCGGGGCCCCTCATAAGGGATTACTAATGATACAAGACTGCAATGGTTTATCAAATTCTCTCTCTCTCTCTCTCTCTCTCTCTCCCTCTCTCTCTCTCTCTCTCTCTCTCTCTGCAAAAGGGGTAAATTAGGTAGAAATTTGGAATGAAAGAGAAAACTAATTTGGGCTTGACGAAATCCTTGAAACTGAACTTACATCAAGTCACATACAAACCGCTCAGGTGGCCTAGTGGTTAGCGCGTCCGCCGCGGAAGCGAGAGGTCGTGGGTTCGATCCCTGGCCGATTCATACCAAAGACTTTCAAAAATGGTACTAACAGCTGCCTCGCTTGATGCTCAGCATTATGAGGTTTGTGTTAGGACTCGTCTGCCTGGTGTCAGGATAATGTGACTGGGTGGGATATCATGCTACATGTCTGCGGTATGATGCCCCAGTTCTAGACATCACTATCTGCCTCACTGCAGACATCGTATCGATATGACTGAAAAAATGTTAAAGCTACGTTAAAAATCCTAATCAAACAAAGAAACAAAAAATCACAGACAGGAACCGCTCGTAGATTCACTATGGTAAACTTACCGTTTCAACTTCTCTACAATATTCATAATATATGTGATACAACATTGCAAAAAGCCTGTGGCACACACAACATAATCTATGTTAAAGCTTGCTCCAATGATCGGTGTATTGTATTTACTTTTTCATTGGCCTATAAATAAGTAACCAAAATTGTTACCAAATATTTTTTAACATAAATTTATGATGGCCTCTCCATCAGCACGTCATATCTACGTGTTGCTTGGGAAGGCAGGAAACTATTCGACCAGCAGAGAAACAGGACTGGGCAACAGCAACAACAATTCCTTAATGGTAATTCTAATATAACAAGCAGCAGAGAGGGTGAACAGACCAACTTTTCTAGGCGTCAATTTAGTAAACTAAGGCTTCCTTGAAAATACTTTTTCAGGCGTCAATTTAGTAAACTGAGGTTTCCTTGAAAATACTTAATTAATTTTTAATAATAATTTGAGCAAAGAATAAAAAAAAAAAAGACGCCATTTAGTTGACGTTCACAATCTCGGCTGCTAATGCGCTAACTAAATATTTGATCACTTCAAAATCCTTAAGATTTCACAAACAAACTAATTTGTAAAACCTCACCTCGTAAATCAATCAGATTATTAGATTGGTCAGTGAGTTTGAAATTAATTCTCGTTAACAAATTATTATGACATCGCATATAGACTAGATTAGTTGGGTCTTCAATAATTAGAAATCCTGGAGGAGCCGTTGGTGCAAATGAGTATAAAATATACCCCTGCTGAGCTTGATTTGATTGTTCGAGATTTATTTGATAATTTCCTTCGATAACGTCACATACTAAATTGAGCGCAATCACCGTTGAAATATTCACATTGTTCGGAGCGATATGTCTACCGCCGCCTTCTGGATCATTATTAAATTTCAGAATATTTGCTGTAGGATTCTTCGATTTTTTCCAATTATCGTGGATTCTTTTGAACCCAATATCAATAGCATCGTCAAGTTGTTTCTTTAGTTTATCCGGGTTGTATCCAGGGAATTTGAAATCTTTAATCTCCGTTTTATTAATATTGTATAGATCCGCAAACTTATCATGTAATATCTCTTCATTTAATACTTCTTGAATAATTATCGAGTGAAATATTTTCATATCATAGATGATTTTATTACCCGTTTCTACGATGCTGAGAAACTCGTCTTTAGTGAGAGAGCCGGATTTAAGAGATATTAGCAGTAGTGAAAAATCATTATTCATTGCTGTGAAATTTCCGTTGATGAGAGGAACATAAATTGATTCAAAAATATTTTTATTTAAGAACTTACCGGGAGTATAATCTTGATAACTCTTGACTTCATTGACGGGTTTTATTTTGTTGGTGATATAATCGGATTTTTTAGGTTCAGGTGGAAAATCCTTCGAATTTTCTCGCGAGTTATCCGGTGGTAATTCAGGCCATCCTAACACTGATCTTATAGAACTCTGATAAATATCTACAACATATCCAGGGGAATTAATCTCGATAGCAGATGATAATGTTGGTTCATGAACTGTTATAGCGATTTTTGATTCTTTTCCAGTGAGAGATTTTATTCTGCGTTGAAATTCAGCGTTGATCTGTTCGATTTGGTATGACCCAGTTGGTAACGAGACAACGTTCCAGTCTGGGGTTCCATCTTCACGATTTTTCCACGCGAACACCAAGGAATTATTTGGTTGTTGACCACCAAATGCTACCGATCTAATATTAGGCCAGCTATGATACACTCGTAGTTTTGCTAGTGCGATCTCGCTCACGGGAACGGGAATCGGGAAATTCACACTGAATTCAGGACGCGTTGAGGTTACTGATATCGTGCTTGTTTTCACCGGTGTTGTATTCTCTACTATTTGTTGAAGTAGTTCTTGCGGTGATGTCATTATTATTATCATTTCTCTCTAATTTTAGCATTGTTGTTTTATACAATTCCGCCATAGTTGAAAATTCGCTATCTGATATTGTTGTGTCGTCGAGTGATGATGATATTAACGAGGATAATTGCGAGTAACCGGCGGATGCAATATGAAATTTTATTATATAATTATGTAGTTTACTCTGGCTACACGATGATAGTTTTTTTGTGATCCCGGTTAATATCCCGGCGATTGTAGCTATCGAAGAAATAACTATTGGTACTACAACCGGAGCAACCATAACCACTGAAGATAGTATTATTCCAGCAGCAGTGATTACTCCAGACACCGAGTAAACGGTGATATCAACTGCGGTTATTCTTCTTTGGTATTTTTTTATTTTTATTTGATACTCCTCACAGAGTGAGTTGAGTTTAGTTTGAAATTCTCTGACTTGATCATAGCGATACTGATTCGATGATGGAGTCATTTTATTTTAAAAGCGCTAGCATTTTCAATTGCGAAATCTGAAGGATTTCCCTTTCAGTTTAATTGTTTACTTAAATCCACTACGAATTCTACGTACCACGTTACTGAAACCCTGGCTAGATTTCTATCTGTAGTCGTTATCGTGAATTGTTCAGTTGTATCCTTGTCGATGATCGTTGATATCGTATTATTGACTCCAGATGAACTACTTGATGATATATTGAATTGAGTTGGTGATACTATTGTTAATCGATAAATACCCTTGACTGCTGCGGTGATATTTAAAATGTTATTTGTGGGAGTCCACATAAATGAACCGTGTTGAATCGTGTATACTACGTTGTTGACGATAGATTTATCATGAGGAATTTTTGTTTTTTCAACAATACTTATCATCCTCGTTGCATCATCCTTTATTGCGTTGTTGAATGTTTTAAGCTCATCGATGGATTTTTTAATATTAGGAAGAGTTATTTCAACTTTATCAAACGGGGTTACAATAAATTTATCAACGATGTTTTTACGAAACATTGAAAATTGTCTCACGTGTTTTTCATATTCAGTTTGAAGAGTTGCTAGTTCCAACAAAGAATCTTTTATCGTGGTGAGTGGTGGTGTGGCTACTGGTGGATTTCCAAAAAATTCTAGTATGGGTTTATCAATCTGGTCAATTGTATTTCTTTGTGTTTCACTAAACTGGTTAAATACAACTATATGATCGTCATACTTATCATTGAGTGATTTCAATGAATTCGCCGTGTTATCATATGTTGCTAATTTATCCGTAATCGTTGAAACAAGTGCACCTGGTTTGAGTTTACCCCCATCAGAAAATAACGCGATAGTATCCTCTGCTGCATCTCGTCGTTTAACCAAAATATCATCGAGAGAGATATTACTACTTTTCAATTTACCCTGACGATCTTGAAATACAACTATTTCACCAGGATCAACATTTGCTAGGTTTAATATTTCAGATATTTCATCTTCGATTATTTTTTTAATATCTTTATTATCAAAAGTTTCAACTTCACCATCAGGTTTCTTCAGCGATGATAAAGATCGTCCCCAAATATCAATCATTATTATAGAAATATTTTTATCATCTAAAATCAAAAAAGATTTCTAATCCTATGGATTTTTAATCCATTGACCGCTAGTATACTCATTCACTACTACATGAGGTGGTTTTAAAGATTTAGGAATCAAAGATTTCCGTGAAATAGCATCAAGTACATTTAATACTTCATTGCCACATATGGGTGGGTCAAGCATTGTTTGTGTTGGTAACGTGGAATACCAACATCTCACTTTGTGAGGGTTTTTAAATTTCTTAATATAATTGATAAATTCTTTCGGCGGCGCTAATCCATATGAATCAAAATAAACAATACCGCGTGGATCAATCGCATATGCAACCCAGTGAGTTCCAGGTCCAGAGCTGTTATCTAAATTAATAATACCAGTTTCAACGTGATTTGGTTGTGCTGGTAACTGATCTTTCATAAAAACACCTCTGAAATTTTTTATTTTTAATTTTTTAGCGGTATCAATTAAATCAAAATTGGACATAGGAATCGCAGATTCCCGAACTATATCGTTCCTGGAATTCGAAGACCCTTTCCGCTGTACCATGAACTCGGGGTTCCTGGTAGTCTTAGACCCTTCCCCTTTTTTTTATAACCCTTTCCAGTTGCCTTTTTCAACGCCATTCCTGCTGCGGTACCAATGGCTCCTAACGCTGCCGCCTTCGCCACCGCTGGGGCCGCTGCGGCAATCAATCCTGGAATCAACCCTAACAACGGGAATATACCACCAGTCTTTTCCATGTTACGGATCGCGTTTGTAGAAAGAGTAACCTGAACTCCCTTTTTTTCTTCCAACGCTTTATTAAAATGATTAACCTGAGTTTTTGTTAGCGATAGTTTATTCCCTCCGCCATTCATCTGATTAAATTTCAGCGTTATTGTGGTTCCACATTGCTTAGCTGATTTAGATTGTAATTTTTTTATTTGACCAGGTGTCAATGTGACATTGATATTACTATACGACATTATACAAAATAGATTGATTCTAATTTCAAAATCCTAAAGGATTTTCAATGCTTCACATTTCGAACTACAGATTTAGAAAACTTATAAGTTTTCAACTGGTGCATCTACCAATCTCATTCGTCCACCAATACCTTCGAGTATCCTTGATCTATCGCTGAGAATAACAGCAACAGCTCTATAATTCAGGATAGCCCCAGGTTTTATTACACGAGCTCGAAAGTGTATATCAACGACGGATTGTCTCATCAAGTCAAGATGTTCTAGTGAAAAGTAATAAATCGGGTACAGACTTCTAAAATCCAATTGTGATATTTGCAATCCAGTATCAACATTTTGATCACGTCCCATATATGACAACAACCGATGATAAACTCGTGCAATATGATTATTTCCATAATCAAGTTGTACATCCTCGGATGGTTCTTGCTGTCCGTTTATTCTCAGCGAGACTTCACTACATCCAATTTGATCAAATATCATGTGGGAACGTTCTTGTCTATTTAATCGATCAGTATTCTGTAATGCAACAAATATGTGACGTGGGGCTGAAATACCTTGTTTTGATGCTAGATGCCATGTAAGTGTACCATCAATATTAGAATCCATAGTATCTGTAGATGTTGACAACCAACTTAATAATCTCTTTCCTCCTTGATCCATAAATGACAGTAACTTCGGTTCAACGGCTAACGATGGAGTCAACACTGGCATCCATAGTGTTAGTTTTGATAAAACGACTTTACCAGCGGCAACACCAGCATCGCGCCAGATTGCATAATTATCATTACCCCTTCTCATTAGAGCTACAGTATGTTTTACTCCATAGATAACTTTTCTGACGTTTCTGCAAAATCCAAATATATGATGGAGTGGAATAGCACATGAAAACCGTCGACGCTCTCCTTGCAACGTTGCTACTCGTGTTGCAAATCCTAGGTTGTAGTTAGTAATATTATTTATGACATCAAAAGTACCAGGTGGTCTTACATATCCGGCTGGTGCTGGATCAACTGCAGTATCTCGTGTTGCTTTTACTCTAGAATACTGGACGTGCTCAGCGTTATCAGTAATATCCTTAGAAAACATCATAGATGGACCAGCTGATCTAGTATAATCATCAGAATATCTTGCTAGCCCAATTATTGTTGTTGCTACATCAACTTCACGTTCAATAGATTCGATTTCTATTCCATCAATGAGATATCTAGCACTTTCAAATAATGCCATGATGCCATTGTTAACAAAACCAACTCGGATAGTTGGGTCATTTGCATATGGTGTATCATCATGCTGTAAAAGCTCACCTTCGACTTCAATAAAGGCTTCAGCGGGTAAAAAGTATTTACTGGTATCATGAACTTGAAGTTCAATTCTTCCACGAAGATCAGGTTGCACTGCGTGATAAGCAAAAAATTGATAATCGCGTACAGAATCATCTTTAAGTACTGGGGCATCCATATCAAATGCAACATCAGGATTCTGTTTGAACATTTTTATTATATACATGTCGGTCTAATTTAAGAAATTGGAAATATAAACATTTCTAAATATTTGTATAATGATGAAAAAAATTAATGAAGAAATCACAAATGAAGATAAAAGTATTATTAGAAATATAAGTGATTCTGATTCTGATTCTGATTCTGGTTCTGACATTTCTGGTGCTTATGTTGAGGTTTCTAATCCTGATTCTAACATTTCTATAATAAACATACATACTGAAAAAGAAGTTAAAATAAATGATTTTAGACGTCAAGATGTTTCTAGAATTTCTATAATAACTATAGAATTTAAAGATATTGTTCATATAAATATAGCAAATGAATGAGCATTTTAGCGTCGTTGGAAATTCTTTGAATTTCTAAACCCACTTCCGGCTATCATATTTGCTGTTATATTATCCTGAAGTGACTGTAGTTTTTTATCTACTGCGTTATTTATTATTTTACTAACACTAGCCGGCATTACTGCAGTAGATGGTAAAACACTAGCATTAGAAACACTAGCATTTTTAGGTTGGAAATTCTTTAGATTTCGTCGTCGAACTAATGCTGTTAATTTATCCTTAGCGGCTGAAAATGCCTTCCCAGCAAGATCACCAATAGTATTAATACCTTTATCTCGAATAACATCAATTGCTTTCATTGATAATTGTTTTGCAAACGGAGCCACTTTTGGAGCCATTCTTGAAAATAATCCCATTATAGTATTACCGAGACCATCTCCATAGTATGCTCGGTATTTTGGCAATCGTGAGTTTACCACGTAGACATTCGTTGGTTTATCATGGTTGTAGTGTATGATCATTATTCTATATACAGAATCACTAATGATTCTACAAATTGATATTTATCTAATTAGTCGCTATGATAACCGTCCACTAACTCTTCAATGAAATCTCGATATGTTGCAATATCCATGATACCACCTTGAAATAACCTCCTACAGATATCAGCGGCTTCATTAATTATTTCTGGTGAATTATTCCCGGCTCGTTTTCCTCCTACGAGTACTTCTAATCGTGCTATATCGCTAAGAATATTGCCAGGACATGTTACACTAGAATTTCCAACACTAGAGTGAAAATCCATAGGTGAATATCCCTTTCCGGTTTTTTTCTTAGTTTTTGCTTCTCTTTTTCTTTGTTGTTCTTGTTGCTTTTCTTCTTCTTCCTGTTGTTTTTCTTCTTGTTGTTGTAAATCATAATCATCAATTCCTCTCGTAAACATTTTATACTCCAGTTTTCCCCTTTTTAAACGATCAATATTTTGATTTATTTTAAACAACCAATCAACCCAGTCAGGTCGTGATATTTTACTCTCTTTATACTCGTCCTTCAAAAAACGTTCTCTTGAATAATAGCTTTGGACAGCAAAATTACCAAAGGCGATATAATCGTTGGGTTTTATTAATTGAAATTGTTTTATTTCTATTATACCCGTCGGAGTGAATTTGTCTATAAAGGGAACACCACGAGTAGTGGAAACTGCGCCCTCGTCTTCGGCGGATTCTTCAAGGACATCAATACCACTTTGTCGTTGTATTTCCATCTGAGTTGCCATATCACCTGAAAGTTTTTGTACAGCCTGTTTTGTTTGTCCAGTTTCGATTGCTATTTTTTCAAGTTCACCAAGAAGAGGCCTCTCTATTCGTTTTCCTTCTTGGGGGACATCTCCATATATTGCTCGTTCAGTAGCTGTTTTCACACCCTCAGTTGCACTAACAATAGGTTTGAAGAGTTGTTCTGTATCCTCTGTAAAATCCGTCTGAAATGATTGGCGTTTTTGAAGTTTTTCACGTATACTTTCACGAAGGGGTAATATTTTCCGGATAGCGCTAAGCCTTTCTCTAGCTAATCTCGTTGTTAATGATTCTCCTACCATTATTGAAAGAGTATTACTATTGTCAAATTAAAAATCTTCGATTTTCAAATGCAAAGCATTTCTTTGCAAAGCACATTTCATTGCAAAGCATTTCATCAAAGATTTTTAAGTAAAAAAAAATCACTAACCTAAAAATGCAAAGCATTTTAATACTTCCTTGTTATTGTACTGAGTCACACACATAATTTTACTTCCTCGTTTGCACAGGTAACATGTTATACATGTTATGTACATGTTATATACCGTACTGGTTATACAAACAAAGGAGGCTCTCTACGCGTGGGGCTCATCACTTTCAAAATCTCCTTGAGATTTTTCCATTAGTATTTTTAATTGTCTCACTTTACAATTAATAATTCTTTTTTGTTCATATTCTAAGCCTAATTGCTTTCGTACACGTTCAACGATGCTACATAATGGTACGAAGACATTAACATCTTCAGTATTTACTAAGCTCTCACGTATAAGCTTTTGGATATTCTTGATTAAAAAATATTTTTTAGATAGGACATATTTTCCTGTCTGTTCTGCAAATTGTATATCCTCGAAATCGGTCATAATTTGATCACAATCCAAACCTGAACATAATTTTATATTTTGATCCTTAAGTTTGTTGATTTCAATAATAATCAATTTGAGATTTTCAAGATTCATATATATATAAAAATATATTTGTTCAAAATGAATTCTGGATACACTAAGGTGTTGAGCATCTTAGTATACCCAGAAGCTTAATGCGATTATAGGTGATTATGATTATATATACAATGAATGACGACGGCACAATAACCCCTGATCTAGTGTAGTAGGCGGTTATATACGGTTTGGTTTTACTATTAATAGTATTTACCAGTTAGACATATAGGACGGTACAACAATAGATTATAGGTGAATGAATTGATTTTCAATGACAATGGATGACGACGGCACACAATAACCCCTGATCTAGTGTAGTAGGCGGTTATATACACATAGGACGGTACAACAATAGATTATAGGTGAATGAATTGATTTTCAATGACAATGGATGACGCGGGCTATTCTACATTCAAGTGTAAACCAAAACCGCAAAATCAAAACTTTGGTTTTGAATGTCAATAATAACGTTCATACCACGTGACGGTGTGGTTTTGTTTACACTTGAATTTCGGCTAAATGCCCAATTATAATAAGAACGAATTTGTATATATATACACTCATTACGACGAGGTGATATAAAAGAGGTGTAGTGATTGTAATTATTTGTTTGTTTATTAGCGATCACTGACAACGTTGAAAACACATATAATACTTGAAACAGACATTAAAAAAAATGTTTAAATACGACTTGTATATGAAACAGTTCTGTTAATACTTGAAAAAAGACAAAATTGATTGTGTTTTGTTCAGATTCATAATAGCGAAACTAACCAATCAAAATCAATGTTAGAAACGCTAGCGTTTCCATGTTTAAGATCCGTAACTCTGTCACTGATGATTTGTCACACGCGTTATACCTAACGGAGTTATCTCCCATGTGAAATTGCAAAATTGAAGATTTTCAATGGAAATTCTTTCACAATTTCACGAAGCAATTTCCAATGCAAATTATACATAAACAAACCGAATTTTGTTTTTTAAATACTTTGAAAAAGCGGTCTTATAAATTCCATCTGCTACTTTTTGTACCGAGGAGGTGTGAATATCGAAATACTTACCAGCTTCTGACATTGATTGAAATACCATCTCCTTGTTGTCAATATTAATTGACTTTACTGGTCTCTTCCCAATTGATTTACAAGTACCAGTATTTCCAGATGCAGTATTCTCACTTTGTGTAACAGCTCGTAAATTATTCAAAGAATTATGTGTCCTAATACCATCAATATGATCAATAACAAAACCATCCTTAATTGATCCATTATAAACTTCATAAACGAAACGGTGATTGAGATATATTTTCCTTCCAACTCTAAAGATCAAATATCCCATACCATTATCCCACCCAATTGGCTTCTTATTTTTACAATGTCTAACAACACCATCACGAGAAGCTTCGTATTTTTCAATAACAGGATGTCTCTGAAATTCTTGGCTCATTATATATAATATATCTATTTGTCTAATTCGTTAATTGGCTGAATTATAACATTAGCAAATCTTTTTATATAGTCAGCCGCGTTTTTTATGACGTTGTCAGAGTCAGAAACGCTAGCGTTTTTCTTCAATACTCGCTTGTCATAATAACGTTTTAACTCTCTATAACGCTTACCCCCGCAATTAATGCATAACTGCGACTTGCCTCTTACACCTACCCCACAATGCAAGCATGGTAAAGGCCCCTCCGAACCATTTCTAACACTCTGCATATGATACCCACAGAATTCATTTCTGCATGATTTGTTACATGGAGTCTTTGATCCAATCATAAGCCATTTGCAATGATTCATTATATAAAAAACTTTCTATTTAAATACTTGTTTTAATTATAATATGAAGGAATTCAAGAGATTATCGAAAATTAAGCCTTGGAAAAATGCTAGATTTAATCTCGATAGAATCTCTAATATACCTAAAAGTCTAGTAGATGACAAACCACTGCTGAGTAAAATCAGCGACTGTTTTAATGAGTTTAAGCGTGATGGAGCATCTCATGCGTGGTCGACATTTCGAATTATTAATGAAGATGTCAATATACCCGTAATTGATGCTACTATGAACGATACAAGAGCAGCTGTGATACTTTCACACCTTGGCTCGCCAAGGGGCGGGAAATCTCTACTGAAGTATTTTTTTAGAATAAAATTCATTATCGAAGAGGAAGGTGAATGGATTATCAGAGATAAATTTGACCCAATCCTTAAGGATAAAAAATTTGTAATTGTGAGTAGAGATTCCAAACCAGGAATTCTAACTGGAATTGATAGACCATACTATGAGAAATCTTACCCTGTAACAGCAGTTGTTTACGGAATATATCAGCTAAATGATAAGCCAAGTATTGCAAAACTAGCACCTGTGAAAGAGTCGTCGTCATTAAATTGTGTAGCAACACGGGTAATAGAACACTTTACAAATTCCCTCCGAGGAAACAAATTAACTGATCTACGAAGAAAAAAAATAACCGAATGGGAACTAACAGTGAATCAACATGGAGCAAGGATTTCCGATATAGCTAAATTAGAAGCATTATTAAAATTTCCAATATCGGTAGCAACGATAACCGGAGAAGTATTATACGAACCGAAATATCAATCGCGAGGAGCTCCAATTGAAATTATTGATCATAACAAACACGCGTGGACACCCGCGGTAAATATATTTCCACGAGAAAGAACTGTTCGATATATCCCTAAAGAATTTTCTACGGATGGTTTAAAAAATGAATATCATTTTAATGAAAGGAAATTATTTGATGCTATTTACGCGTTAACCAAAGACGACCCTGTGTCAGTATGGTTACTCAGTAGTAATGATCATTCGGAAATAGGATTTGATCAGTTTGTAAAACCAAATGGTGAATTATATCGAACTGAAGAATTAGATACTAGAATGAAAAATATCGCTAAAGAATTTTCAGAGGAAAACGCTAGCGTTTCTACTGTAGAAAAACTACTTACGGATAGTTTTACAATTACATCAGTAGTAGCTCACTTCGCACGAGAAAAGAATTCATGGCGTCCAACACGAAATAATTTTCTGGAGGACGTGAAGTCGAGTTGCGTCGAATTTGGTCATGGAGGATTGTGGAATACGAAATACTCACGTGATGGTATGATTTCAATTGATATATCCGCGTGTTATCCTGGAAGTTTTCTCGGGTATGGAGAATGCTCTGAGTATTTCAAACGATTTGGACATCCCACACATGAAATGACTCGTGTTGCGATTAATGGTTGTTTGCCTGATTTTGATTTAACCGGATTTGCTCGTGTGATATCATTTAACCTCGCTATAGGGTTACATCCGTGTAGTTATATTTGGCTCGGTAGACATATGTATGAAAAAGCGTGGATGCCAATAGTGCTATTGAGATATATGTTAGATAGTGGTATGTTAACATCGTTAATTGTTGGTGAAGCGATTATTTGTTATAACGCTCAGAAAGATGTTTGGTTACCAAAACCCGATCTAGAAAAAATAATTAATGAAGAACGAAAACAATTGGAAGATTGCAGCGAAGAATATATCATAGATTGGTCTAAAAAACTATTCGAGGGTAAGAATAGAGAGGCTAAAGATCTCGGACGAAAAATAATCGGTAAATTCACTCAAGGTGGAAGATTTGACAATGCAAAATACTCTTCGAGATTAATTACAGACGATGAAGAATACAATTTTATCATAGCCGATTTAATAAAAAAAGGGAAATTTGTAACCCGTAAGAACGCTTTTCTATCAGGGGAATTAGATGAGGAAGCTTACAAATCTGCGAGCGGAACTAATAATGTTTGGGTAGATGATGTCCTTCGATCAAATGGTAAGAAACTAGGTACGGTTGTTACCTACTGTGATGGAAAAAGTTGTCAATACACACATTTGAGAAGTTCTATGTTAGCCTATTCTATTATTAATCTATTTTCGATGATAAATAGATTTCCTAATACCGCGGTTAGAGTAGCTACTGATTCGATGTATATACATGAAAAATATAAATCAGATGTAGCTAAATTCACAGATCCTAAAGAAGTGTGGGGAAATTGGAGGTTTAAAAAAGAAATACTACATGAGTATTGTAAATCCGCAGACGTTGCTATGGATGATAAATATATTTGTTATGAAATTGAAAATGCTAGCATTTCTACTGCACCGCCCGTATCCGATCCAATTTGTAGATACAAGACAGTTTATTTAAACGGTTGTGGAGGGTCAGGAAAGACAACTCGTGCAATCGAATTATTTCGTCAGTCAACAATGCTTGTGTTAACACCAACTCACAGACTTGCCAGAGAGATGATAGCGCGTGGAGTAAAAGCCTGTACCTATCACAGCTTCTTTCGATGGAAAGGTGATAATTGGACTCCTGATCGAATGGGCGATAAATTCATTCCTGAAATAATAATCTGGGATGAAATATGCACGGTATCGTTGACAGTATTACAGATATTTCTATCATGGTTATTGACAAAAAACACAAAAGTTGTCATGTGCGGGGATCACGGCCAACCACAACCATTTGTTGGTGGATCTCCACATGAATGGTTAAAGGGTTTTGTAGATTATTATGAAGAGATTAATACAGACCATAGATCACTTGATGAACAATTACGAGAATTCAAAGCGCTAATTAGATTACAACCTGATAAAATCCAATGTGAAATAGCGCGTAAAATAATCTCTGAAACTCCCATGAAGGAATTTTGGGAAATGTGGAAGCCAAATGATTTAATAATCGCGAGTAGAAAAATAGTCAGAGACGCACTTCAGATGAAGTTGTTTGAATTGCATAAGTGTAAATTTGCAACACTTCCAGTACCACTCTGTTATAGACCTAAGGATACACGAAAGCAGAATATCGACGTTGACATTCCTGGACAACAACAAAAGCAGAATTTAGTATTAAATGATATTGTGTTGGTTGATATCAGCGTCGTCGAAGATGCATTGGGGAACTCTGATAAATCCCCATGGACGTTAGGTTATGCAGCAACAATACATTCTTCACAGGGATTGACTATATCCGATACAACTCTTTGGATAGTAGATAATCGCATTGAGTGGTCAAATTTAGTTTATCTCGCAGTATCCAGAGTACGACGGATAAATCAACTTCGAAGAATTGTTTTCGATGATGAAATCATTAATGATGAAATCATTAGTGACGATATAATCAGAAAAAAACTCTCTGGCTATAAACAACAGGATAAAAAAAATAAACGAGAATTTGACATTGATGCTGAATTAATTAAGAAGCTGAAACAACAACAGAATAATCACTGCGCGAGTTGTAATTGTATAATGAATTGGAATTGGTCGGATAAAGATTCTCGCCAATTCACCGTAGATAGAAAAGATAACAATCTCGGTCATGTCAGAGATAATGTGATGCTGACTTGTCTTGAGTGCAACAGACGCAGAGGTGCTAATTAAGACCACGCGGTGGTAATTGAGTATCCTCAGGAATCACTTGTAATTGTTCGCGTGTAAAACCCCGCTGAGGAGCAGTTGAATCCAGTCTATAGATTGGAGGTCTACCCGTAGATCGTGTTATACCGGATATCCTATGCGTAGTGACACTCCAAATAGGATCGGTAGCTCTTTTTTTACCACCCTCAAGCTCTCCTGGTTCATATAAGTACCTTACAATGACATTACTACCAAGAATTGGTTCTTTTTGTGAAATTCCTTGGATTTCCATTTTGATAGACGCTTTCTTAATAGCGTTGACAGGTTTCATATTAATTGTTCTAGTAATCTCATTATTGATTGCGGTAACTACACCTGGTAATCTCTTGACCCATTCACGGGATCGTTTATCCTGGATGAATTCTTTCGCGTATTGATATCCAAATAACCGCTCAGCAAGGGTTTTATTAAACCGTTCAACAATTGCCTGATCGCGATGTAGCGCAGTGTGTCCTCGTCTGATGGCGACATTATGATGTTTCATCGTAGATGTAACAACACCTTGAAATTCCTTGCCAGGATCAACTTGTAACAGATTTGGCCAGCGCAGAGGACCTCGTCGATAAATTTTTTCAAATGCAGAAGCTACTTCAGTAGATGATTTTGTTTTTAACGGTTCTGCTTCTTTGTATCGACTTGCAATATCAACTAACGTTAACGCATATTTGTAACCATTGTCATGCGGCAGAAATAGTATATCAGCTTGATGAACTTCATTAGGCGTTGTCACATCAAAATGTGAGTAGTTAATTTGTTTAGGCGCTGGTAGATAAATTTGCCATATTGCCTGTTTAGATAACCAGTTTGCCGCTGTAGTTTTTTTCACCTTTGATGCACTAGCTAGTTTATTGATTGCTGCGTAACCTCTCCAGTATCCCCTCGGAGAATAGTAAATAGATTCCATATTATTAATTATCCAGCTCCAAGCATCAATTTACCCTTCATAGCAGATTTTACCAACCACGAAGCCAATTTTTCTTTGAAGGATTTATCAGGAATAGCATTTAACGCATGAATTAATTTTACATCTGCGAGATGTCTGTGTTGAAGATTGCTGCTTTTATAAGCGACATCATGAGCATGACACGCCTTATCAATAGCGTTTATTGGATACTCGCCGGGTCGGGGCTGATTTTGATCATCAAGTCTGATATCTAATCGTGTCCCCGGTCCACAGTAGCTATATCCTGGAAGGTGCTTTTCTCCTGGATACTTTGCCCACGGTGTTCCAGGGAGTTTTGCTAACTTGGCTGCAATATCACCTCCTCGTTTTTTTTTAAAGCCTTGGTTGGACCAAGGGAAGTAAATCTAAATTTTTTCGTACTACATTGTACGCATTTACCAGAAAGCGCTGATCGATTATTTTTCGTTGTAATCGTCGTCAAGTCATTTGTGCCAGTACGTGTCCTACATTTCACACAATATAAATCCATAATTATATATATAACAACATGAATGTAATTGATTATTCAGCTACAAGACGACGAGAACCTACTAGACACCAAGCAATGTTACCAAATTCTATTCGCGCGATTATCATCGGACCATCTGGATGCGGCAAGACACAATTACTACTTAATTTGATAACGAGATGGATGAAGTGGGATAAGCTGTACATGATTGCTCCGAGTGTAGATGATCAGCGATGTTATGAAGTATTAAAGGATTTTAATGATGCCGCGCGAGAAATTAACGGCGATGGTGTTATTGAGTTTATAACCGATATTGAAGAGGCACCTAACATTGATGATATTGATGGAAGTATTAACAATTTAGTTGTATATGATGATATCATGCTAGATAATCAAAAAAATCCTGCTAGAATATTTTCCAGAGGCAGACATAAAAACACCGACGTGATATATGTAACTCAACGGTACACTCAAATACCAAAAGTGATCAGAGATAATTGCAATTTGTTATGTGTGTTTAACGGAGTTGATACTCATACTCTTAGAAATATTTGGCAAACTTGGTGCGGTGGCGATATGGATCATAATCAATTTAGAAATTTCTTTAGCCACGCTCAGTCAATCCCACATGGATTTGTGACGATAAATTTATCAGACCCTCGGACAAGATATCGTGTAGGACTTGATCAAATATTTAGTTAGCGCATTAGCAGCCGAGATTGTGAACGTCAACTAAATGGCGTCTTTTTTTTTTCATTCTTTGCTCAAATTATTATTAAAAATTAATTAAGTATTTTCAAGGAAGCCTCAGTTTACTAAATTGACGCCTGAAAAAGTATTTTCAAGGAAGCCTTAGTTTACTAAATTGACGCCTAGAAAAGTTGGTCTGTTCACCCTCTCTGCTGCTTAACACCACACAGTCTAGTTCTGGAAACTCATAGCAAGTTAAGCTTAATTGCATGTATCATGGGACGATGAGATTGATGGTAAAAGTTACAGTCAAATGGATCAACGGTAGGAGAGATACGTCGGGGGAAGGAGAGTCACGTCGGGTACAAGAATTTTATGGTGGGTAGTAATGTCAATAAAAGCAAAGTAAGATATTCAGTCAATAAATGTATTGGACTATTTGAAGTAAATCTGTTTGGTTCGTCATTTCATTTAGTTTGTATTTCACACCCATTTCCATACATTCATCGTACGTAAATGGCTGAGCGTTCAGTGTTCACAGAGATTATTCGTTTGAAGTGTTCAACTTTCGTCATAAAGACCATCTTTAATGTTTAAATAATTAGTGTGTAATATTTATTTGATCAACATGAATGAAAATAATAGCTCAATAATTACAAAAGCATCTTATCAATTTGCAAAAACGGACTGTGAATAGCCACAACAGACACAGAACGATGGGCGCCTCCCCACCCCCTCCCCCGAAAAAATTGATAAGGGCGGAAATTCAAAACGGTTTCCCAACGTTTCGAGCTATGCACGTTCTTCGTAAGGAGGAGATCAAAATATCTAACATATACAAACGAAAGACTTTAACAACAAATATAGGCAACAATAATGAATTCTTATATATTAGAAACGCATCACTAGGGCAATTTACATGAGGATTTCAACTGAAGTGATATTTCAATTCCATATGGATGATATTAACTGACTCGAAAACTACATTGAAACGGTAGAGGCACACTTTTAGATCTCGTGTTTTCCGAGTTTAAAAGATGTATAAAATAAATTTAATGCACATCTTTAATTCAAATACACATCAACTTCAGGTCAAAATAAATTAGAACACTCAGTACGTTGGTTGGGTCGATAATATAAAACAGCGAGTAAACCATACTATAGCATAGACCTTCCCAGAATATTTGAAGATTGGAAAATAACACATGACGCCCAATAATGACACAGCCAGCGTGAAATGGGATGATACTGCAAACAATAGACACTTAACTTACCTATGAAATTATCGAACTTTCTCCTTAACCTATCGGATCCGAATTTCTAAAGAACATAATATCTCCCTCGTACCGGCCTCCGGCAGTTTGATTTATCTAACAACAGCTGTGTCCTGGACGTGTCGCCTTTCTTCCTCTCGACCTTTCAATGATTAGACGTCGTCGGTTGTTCGAAACGTGTTATTTATTATACAAAAGGAGTTATGGTATATTTTCAGTTGCATATAGTGTTATAATTCTAGTGAGATAGATCAAACTCGATCGTTTTATCTTTATGGCAAACAAAAATTTAAAGCAACTGTCTTCGGTAATTGGATATATATATATATATATATATATATATATATATATATATATATATATATATATATATATATATATATATATATATATATATATATATATATATATATATATATATATGGATGGACGGACGGACGGACAGACATATAGATGGATGGATGCAGGGATAGACGGACGGATGGATGGAATGATAGAGACAGATGTAACGATAGAGACAGACCAAGCTACTTTGATGTAATAGATCAAATATAAAACTAGCACAAATTTATACATGGAATCTCAATTTACACCTATAAAGTCACTCTGGTATAAAACGGAAAGGTTTGTTACATGTTTAATTTCTCTGCTAAAGGAAATGTAAATGTATATTCTTTTTTCAGTGATTTAGTCAATCATCATATAATGCATACAAAAAGATACTTCTATTCGAGGGGCCCCGAGTGGCCGAGTGGTCTAAAGCGTTGTCCGTTACGGATCACTGCTATCTCACTTCTGTTTTCTTGGGTTCGAATCTAGAATTCGGACAATGTGGGTATGTGAGAAAGCTTGCCAGTAGCTTCTCGTGGGTCGGTGGTTCTTTCCGGGGTTTTCAGGGTTCTTCTTCCACCATTAATACTGGCCGCCATGAATTGCCTATTCGGGCGCAATGCAGGTCTTATACGGTATATGTCGTATGATGATTACATTCTTCTACGGCATGTGTCATATGATACTTACAGTCTTATACTGTATCTGTCATATGATACTTACAGTCTTATACTGTATCTGTCATATGATGATTACAGTCTTATACTGTATGTGTCATATGATACTTACAGTCTTATACTGTATCTGTCAAATGATGATTACAGTCTTATACTGTATGTGTTATATGATGCTTACAGTCTTATACTGTATGTGTCATATGATACTTACAGTCTTATACTGTATCTGTCATATGATGATTACAGTCTTATACTGTATCTGTCATATGATGATTACAGTCTTATACTGTATGTGTCATATGATACTTACAGTCTTATACTGTATCTGTCATATGATGATTACAGTCTTATACTGTATCTGTCATATGATGATTACAGTCTTATACTGTATGTGTCATATGATACTTACAGTCTTATACTGTATCTGTCAAATGATGATTACAGTCTTATACTGTATGTGTTATATGATGCTTACAGTCTTATACTGTATGTGTCATATGATACTTACAGTCTTATACTGTATCTGTCATATGATGATTACAGTCTTATACTGTATCTGTCATATGATGATTACAGTCTTATACTGTATGTGTCATATGATACTTACAGTCTTATACTGTATCTGTCATATGATGATTACAGTCTTATACTGTATCTGTCATATTATGATTACAGTCTTATACTGTATGTGTCATATGATACAGTCTTATACTGTATCTGTCATATGATGATTACAGTCTTATACTGTATATGTCATATGATGATTACACGTTTATTCTGTATGTATCAAATGATGATTACAGGCTTATAATGTATATGTCATATGACGATTACACGTTTATACTGTATATGTCATATGAGGATTACACATTTATACTGCATCTATCATATCATGATTACAGATTTATACTGTATCTGTCATATGATGATTACAGTCTTATACTGTATATGTCATATGATGATTACACGTTTATTCTGTATGTATCAAATGATGATTACAGGCTTATAATGTATATGTCATATGACGATTACACGTTTATACTGTATATGTCATATGAGGATTACACATTTATACTGCATCTATCATATCATGATTACAGATTTATACTGCAAATGTCATATGATGATTACAGGCTTATACTGTATGTGTCATTATGATTAGAGGCTTATACTGTATCTGTCATATGCTGAATACTTGTTTATATTGGATTTTTCATATGATTACAGGCTTATACTGTATCTATGATATGACGATTACATGTTTATACTGTATCTGTCATATGCTAATTACTGGTTTATACTGTATTTTTCGTGATGA
Organism: Unio pictorum; assembly: GCA_030141615.1. Classification (NCBI taxonomy): domain Eukaryota; kingdom Metazoa; phylum Mollusca; class Bivalvia; order Unionida; family Unionidae; genus Unio; species Unio pictorum. The sequence goes on from JARLTB010000136.1 coordinate 791,065, forward strand.
TTACAGGTTTATACAGTATCTGTCATATGATCATTACAAGCTTCTACTATATCTGTCATATTGATGATTACCGGTTTATACTGCATCTGTTATATGATCATTACAGGCTTATGCTGTATCTGTCATATGATAATTACCTGTTTTTACTGTATCTGTCATATGATGATTATATGTTTTTACTGTATCTTTCATATGATGATTAATGGTTTGTACTGTATATGTCATAAGCTTATACTGTATCTGTCATATGATGATTATAGGTTTATTCAGTATCTGTCATATGATGATTACAGGTTTATACAGTATGTGTCATATGATGATTACATGTTTTTACTGTATCTGTCATATGATGATTACCGGTTTATTCAGTATCTGTCATATGATGATTACACGTTGATACAGTATGTGTCATATGATGATTACATGTTTTTACTGTATCTGTCATATGATGATTATAGGTTTACACTGTATCTTTCATATGATGATTAATGGTTTGTACTGTATATGTCATAAGCTTATACTGTATCTGTCATATGATGATGATAGGTTTATTCAGTATCTGTCATATGATGATTACAGGTTTATACTGTATCTGTCACATGATGATTACACGTTGATACAGTATCTGTCATATGATGATTACACGTTGATACAGTATCTGTCATATATTGATTATAGATTTATACAGTATATATCATATGATGATTACAGGTTTATACTGCATCTATTATATGATGATTACAGATTGATACTGTGTCTGTCATATGATAACAGATTAATACTGCACCTGTCAATAATACTTAGATACATGAAGCCTATACTTCGCTGTCTATACTTAGCTACATGAAATCTATTCTTAGCTACATGAAATCTTTACTTAGTTACATGAAGTCTATACTTAGCTAAATGAAGCCTATACTTAGCTAAATGAAGTCTATACTTAGCTAAATGAAGTCTATACTTAGCTAAATGAAGTCTATACTTAGCTACATGAAGTCTATACTTAACAACATGAAGTCTATAATTAGCTACATAAAGCCACTACTTAGCTGCATGAAGCCTATACTGAGATACATGAAGCCTATACTTAGCTGCATGAAGCCTATACTAGCCTATACTTAGATACATGAAGCCTATACTGAGATACATGAAGCCTATACTTAGATACATGAAGCCTATACTGAGATACATGAAGCTTATACTTAGCTACGTAAAGCCTGTACTTAGCTACATGAAGTCTATATTTAGATATATGAATCCTATACTCCATTACCCTATCCAGCCCAGGATCATGCCTGGCAGAAAATAAGACCTTTTTACAAATAGGTCACTGGTCACATGTATTGTAGAAATTGGGGTATTATACTAGTCATACAAAATACATTTGATATATGTATACACCATAAAAAATATTGAATTAGACTTAAAAGGCAGCTAATTAAATGACAATATTTTTTCGGGAATCTCTGTAGGAAATAAGGTAGTTTCGGCATGCCAAAATTCAGAAATCGCGTATGTTTATCCTTTCTATTCAACCTAATATTTCGTGTGTCTAATTTCCCCATGTAAATGGCTTGTGATATAACTTAAGATCGTGCTCTCAAACAACAAATATTGTTCACTGTGTTGCAAGTGGATATAACCAAAAGAGTTATGATGGGGCGAAAGAGTTTTATCCGAAAGAAACTGTTTACCGGAAGAATTGGACTGAGCTGTGATGGATGAGGTCGTTGAATCAATTATGCTAACAGCAACATCCCGCTTGTACATACGGCGTTTATGAGGACGGTTGCTTTTTTACACTGTCCTTTAGCGATGAATTCCGTTGGTGTACCAAAGAAATCGAATTCGCTAAAGAAAGCATAGCCTACAATATTCCCAGAGACGGTCAAAAATAAGAACAAAACCCTTCTGTCACCCGATATGTTCGGACCTCCTAAGTCCGATAGAAAGATCTATGATACAAATGAAAATAAAGTTTGTATGTAAAATATATCAAATAAAGGATTACAGTACTATAATGTTACTGAAGGTGTAAAATATTAATATGTAAAATAATCATAATACGTTTTGAAAATGCAAATTGTCGACTTTGATCAAACTTAGCATTAGTATAACCAATATGAAATTAAAGAGTTATTAAAAGAATAAATATTATTTATTACTCTGGGACGTTTATCATTGACAAGATTATAATTTGTTCGCGTCTTCAATAGGTGGGTAATCTTAGCTAATGGGAAGAAACAGCATTGTATACTCTTATTTTGAGTAATTACATTATTATATCTTCTTTAAACTTGATTTTATTATCTTTTTGTGCGAATATAACTACTTGTAATCATGCAATGCAAATCTGATGCCAAAAGAACAATGGTAGTTTACGGTACTTTTCCATTAAAACAAGATAGTGTTCGACAATTATTTGCGCAAATTATGATTCAGATTTTCCACGGTATATATCTAAAAGATATGGACGACAATGAGCCCCTCCCAACCCAACCTAATAGAGTAGTATCATTCCTTTTTTTAGTTTGACCAACAATGCAGATGTATTGATATAGATTAAACGAGAATATAATTAAAAGAAAAATCTGGATTTTCCTGCTTGAGTAAAAGAAATATTGGAAACAAAATAAAATAAGCAATTACATGCTGAGATGAGGATATAGTTTGGATTAAGTTGTATAATTTGCAATTGGCATGCATAATGTGGCACAAGTATTCTAATATATTGATACGGAATCAATCAGCACCATTGATCAATAGAATCTAATAAAATGTAATCAGACACAAAAATGATCACGGTTCAAATTCAAAACTGTTTCCCAACGTATCGGGCAAAAAGAACCTACATTTATAAAACAAGCAATTAACACAAACCTTTCGGTATTATGTCACACGAAAATGGTATATTTAATGTTTTATCTGAATCCAGCGACATAAATTATATCCCGAGAGAGTAACGCAACGAGGCTCTGAAGGAAAGATGTTAAGAAAAATATTTGTCGAGATAAATGAACAATAACTATACTACTAATACTACTAATTCTACAATAAATACTACTACTACTACTACTACTACTACTATTACTACTACTACTACTACTACTACTAATAATAATAATAATAATAATCATATTGAGAATAAGAATAAGAATACGACTAATACTAGTAATAACAATCAATATATGTCATTACTTTGGAAGATATTGACGCCAAATTGGCGTTAGATGCAACACTGATGAATGGCTGTAATTTTAACAAGGCTGCAACAAGAAGGTTGGGTGATTTTCACTTTTTTAGGACCAAAATTGTCCAAAATCTCTCTTTGATTTGCATTACTCTACAAACAGTTTATGCTTTGTTGGTGGGGTATTTGCAGCATGATATTTCGCGGTTGATTGAATACGTTTGGATTAGATATGCAATACCTAAAGTTAAACTAAAAAAAAGTCTAAAACTTTTTTGAAAGAAGATTGACAGATGACACTACGTAGATAAGTGCATTACTTGAAACAGCTGTGAAATGCGAGCATGAGATACACTAGAAACACGAGGCTTCTGAAATACGATTACGGGATGTGCTATAAAAATAACTGACTGCTAAAAACATGAATATGTCCTGCAATAGAAAAAAACATGCTAGCAAAATACGACTATTATTTGCACTAGAAAAAATATTCTGGTGAAATACGACTCTGGTTGCACTAGAATAACATGCTGGTAAAGCATGAATATAGGTTACACTAGAAAGTGGATGCTGGCGAGATACAAATAAGTGTTGCTCTAGAAATAACAAGCTGCAAATGTAAGCTTTTCTAGTACAGTCAATGACAGGCTAGCGAAATATATGCCAGTAACAGCGATAGCAGCAGAGGGGGCGAATCCGACTTCTATAATTGAGGTAGATTTTAAGCAAAACATTTTAAGTCTCCATTTGCCAAATGGAGCCTTAAGGATTTTAAAGCCCTATTTGTCAAATCAGGGGTTTCTCAAAACCTCTTGGGTTTAAGTACCTTGCCAACGGAGAGTAAAAATAAGCGTCGACGAGGCAAATTCCTCGAAGACGCCAACGTCGCCGCATCTGCTGCTATGGTGTTAACCGAATATTTTATCAAGTCCGACACGATATCGCATCCAAGGGTCTGATAAATTTATCGTCACAAATCCGTGTAGGATTGACTGAGCGTGACTAAAGAAATTTCTAAATCGATTATGATCCATATCACCGCAGCACTAAGTTTGCCAAATATTTCGTAGCGTATGAGTATCAACTCCGTTAAATACACAAAACAGGATTCTTTTGATTGTCTAACATCACATCGTCATATACGACTAAATTGTTAATATCTCCATTAATATCATTAATGATCGGTGCTTCATCGATATCGGTTATAAACTCAATAATACCCTCGCCGGATTCTTCTACCGCTTTTTCGTTAAAATCTTTTAACACTTCGTAACATCTCTGATCGTCTACACTCGGAGATATCAAATACAACTTGTCCCATTTCATCCAACTCATTATTAAATTAAGTAACAATTGTGTCTTGCCCCTTCCAGATGGTCCGATTATAATCATTCTAATTGAATTAGGCAACATCGCATGGTGTTTAATAGGTTCCCGTCGTCGGGTAGCTGAATAATCAATTACATTCATGTTATTATATATAAATTATGGATCTATATTGTGTGAAGTGTAAGGCGCGTACTGGCACAGATGACTTGACGACGATTACAACTAAAAATAACCGATCGGCACTTTCTGGTAGGTGTGTACAACGTAGTACAAAAAAAAATTTAGATTTGTTTCTATGAGATCTGCAGGAAATGCTAGCATTTCTGATGATTTAAAAAAAAAAACGAGGAGGTGATATTGCAGCCAAGCTAACTAAACTCCCGGGAACACCATGGGCAAAGTATCCAGGAGAAAAACACCTTCCAGGGTATAGTTATTGTGGACCCGGTACTAGACTCGACATTAGACTCGACGATCAAAACCAACCCCGACGTGGTGAAGAACCAATAAACGCTATTGATAAGGCATGTCATGCTCATGATGTTGCTTATAAAAGCAGCAATCTGCAACACAGACATATCGCAGATGCGAAATTGATTCATGCGCTGAATTCTATCACTGATAAATCCTTCAAAGAAAAATTAGCTTCATGGTTAGTAAAATCGGCAATGAAAGGTAAATTGATGTTAGGTGCCGGTAATTAATAACAACATGGAATCTATTTACTATTCTCCAAAAGAATACTGCAGGGGTAAAGCAGCAATCAATAAACTCGCTAACGCCGCGAAGGTGAAATATACCACCGCGGCTAATTGGTTATCCAAACAGGCAATATGGCAAATTTATCTAGCACCACCTAAACAAATTAACTACTCGGATTTTAATGTGACCGTTCCTAATGAAGTTCATCAAGTTGATATACTATTTCTGCCGCATGATGCTGGTTACAAATACGCGTTAACTGTAGTTGATGTTGCGAGTCGATATAAACAAGCAGAACCGCTAAAGACAAAATCATCAACTGAAGTGGCTTTTACATTTGAAAAGATTTATCGAAGGGGTCCTCTGCGCTGGCCAAATCTGTTACAAGTTGATCCTGGCAAGGAATTTCAGGGTATGATTCTATCAACAATGAAGCGTCATAATGTCACTATCAGACAAGGGCATACTGCACTACATCGCGATCAGGCAATTGTTGAACGGTTTAATCGGATACTTGCTGAGCGGTTATTTGGATATCAATACGCAAAGGAATTCATTCAGGATAAACGATCCCGTGAATGGGTCAAAAGATTACCAGCTGTGATTACCGCGCTTAATAATGAGATTACTCGAACAATCAACATGAAACCTAACAACGCGATTAAAAAGAAGTCTATACCCGTACAACCACAAAAAGATTTTTCAAAACAACTAATACTCGGTAATGTCACTGTTAGGTATTTATACGAACCAGGAGAGCTTGAAGGTGGCACAAAAAGGGCTACTGATCCTATTTGGAGTGTTACTGCGCATAAAATATCCGGCATAACACGATCTACGGGTAGACCAGCAATTTATAAACTGGATTCAACTGCTCCTCAGCGTGGGTTTACTCGTGAACAAATACAAGTGATACCCGAGGATACTCAGTTACCGCCGCGTGGTCTTAACTACCACCTCTGCGTCTGTTGCATTCAAGACAAGTCAGCATCACATTATTTCTAGTATCACCTACGCTGCTATCCTTTCTGTCTACGGTAAATTGTCGAGAATCTTTATCCGACCAACACCAAATCATTATACAATTGCAACTCGAGCAGTGATTATTCTGTTGTTGCTTCAGCGTAATTATTAATTCAGCATCAATATCAAATTCTGTTATTTTTTTATCCTGCTTTTATAACCAGAAAGTTTTTTTCTGATTATGTCCTTGACTCTGTCAAGGCTTGCAATATTACTTATTGTAGTGTCATTATCATCTAAAACAACTCTTCGAAGTTGATTTATTCTTCGTACTCTGGATACTGCGAGATAAACTAAATTTGACCATTCGATGTGATTATCCACTATCCAAACAATTGTATCCGATATAGTCAATCCCTGTGAAGAATGTATCGTCGCTGCGTAACCTAGCGTCCATGTGGATTTATCAGCATGCAATGCATCTTCGACGACGCTGATATCAACCAGTACAATATCATTTAACACTAAATTCTGCTTCTCTGTCAAGCCTGGAATATCAGCTTCAATATTCTGTTTTCGTGTATCCGATGGCCTATAATATTATCTCAGAAAGAAAAAAAAACATTTGATTGGATTATTCAGTGAAGATATAAAGTGCTTTACTGGAATATAATGTCATTCTGCGACAACTATGAAATATTCATTGGAGTTCTGGACAACGTCAATACTAAACAGAAGGACTGGTGGCAGGTTAGTATATTCACGTCTATGCTGGGGCCCCGAGTGGCCGAGTGGTCTAAAGCGGTCTCCGTTATGGATCACTACCATCTCACCTCTGCCTGCGTGTATATATATATATATATATATATATATATATATATATATATATATATATATATATATATATATATATATATATATATATATATATATGTGTGTGTGTGTGTGTGTGTGTGTGTGTGTCTTTTTCATTTGTATGTCTGTTGAATAAATTGTTATTTCTAATCAAAGACGGTTTGCAATAACAAAGAGCTCGATGTTACGAGCAAGAAATTCATTTAAACACATTTCGCACGCAGATTCAAAACATGACTAGTATCTGAACAAGAAATAAGAATGTGACTAATGCTTGGAATTAAAGAGTTTTGTGATAAATTATGGTTTTATAAACACCAGAGCATACCTTAAATTAACAAGTACAATAAGGACAAAACATGTAGAATGTCACTTTTGAAACATGTTATATTTTTGTTTTGTTTTTAAAGAACATCCATGCAAATAATTTGATCCTACACCATTGATTCACTTTCATCATACTGGATAGAAAAACCCAAGGTGAAGACAAGGTCAAGTGCAGAATATAATTTCCATCCAGTGATATGTAGACTATCAATTGTACAAGTTACACTAATCACGTGAGTTAATAAATAAGGATATAATTGTGAACCAGGATCCATAGTAACGATACATGAACTCAGACTACAACACAAAAATCTTTATGAGTCAATTAATGCTTTAGGAATTTGTACGTATTCAGAATCACATCTATTTAGTATTTAAAGACGCACATCTGTGTCTGTATTTAGGCTGCTAAACAGGAGGTCTGTGTTCTAAACTCGCATCGGCATCCAAGTTTCATTTTATCCATGTTTGTATTCTATCTGTAACATAATTGTTACCGAGTGGTTGGTGGATTAAATGAACAACACAAACACAATATGTGAAATATGTAAATTTATGAAATAAATTATTAATGAAAAAAAATGATGTATCAACACAATAACTCATGCGTTCAACCCACAGTCACACTTCACAACATTCACAATTCAAAAATAAATTAATTATTAATACAAAATAAACACAGATCCAAGGAACCTCCTGGACTACACAAATGTTTCATATAAAATGGAACCTTCACAAAAGTTATATTATAGCACAACAAATACAAACATCAAATTACATTATCGCACGTATGGATTGCGACAACAAGTACTAACATCTACATGTATTAAATCAAGTTACTAACTGTTATCGAGATTCATGTAATCCCTTGGAATCCTACAGATTCAAAGTAACCACGTGTAAATATAGCAATGTATTCAATTGTAACATTTGAAACACACACATGCGTCTCGACCCTGTACAACCGCACGATTCACCAACTGTTGAATCGCCGCACAGCTTCTCCGAATACCTAGGGTTGGCCAAATCCTTTTATCGGCCGCATGCCTTTCACGGATCCACTACAGTTATACGTACAGACAGCATACAGCATCTACTAGAACCACCGGTCCCAAACACTTAGATACTACCCCGGACGTTTACACCTCTAGACAGCTCCGACACTGGGACATTTAGACTTCTAGATTTCCGGATATTTACACATCTCGACAGACGTAGACGGACAGACAATCCGACAGACAGACAGTCAGATACCTCAATTTGATCGCACAATTAAACAGCATAATCACGGCAAAATCAAATCACATTCAGCCCTTTTGCTGGAGCAATCAATCACATTCAGCTACAATTCAGCTACATTCAGCTACAATAAAGAAACCAAACTAATAATAGTTGTTTCTAAAACAATCTAAAACTTAGATTACGCTATTGTATTTAAAGTCTAATAGTGACTAGTAATTCCAAATATTCAATGGTTTAAATCTGCATTGTAATAAAGGCATCATTACATGAAATGATAAACTGAATAAAATTCAAAATAAAATGAAATATAAATTTAACACTCACCCCTTTGGCTGGAGAAAGAATGACGAGCTATCTCTTCTTTGACAAGATACTTTTGACTCGTAATATTTTTAGAAATATTCTGCCTTATATGTCCCCAAATAGGTGAGCAGAATTCACGGCAAAATTCCCGTGCACCCCGTGATTATAATGTTCTTGACTTCAAGTGATTTGTAGTCAGGCACATGCAAATCGCTACACGTCGCTTACCTTGAAAAACACTTATTCACCCCAGGTAACGCATGTACGACAAAACAAAAAATGGTGAAATTGGTTTGTAATTCAAGAAGAAATAAATTCAATTTTCGCCTAATTCTGTGACAATACATCCCCCCTAAGAATAAAAATGTACACATTTTTAAACCTTACACAGAACAGAAGAAAAATAACTACTGATGATGTCTTACAACATATATATTGGTTATACTACAATCTGGATTTTAATACTGGGTAAATTTATACAAATTTCCAATCATGCCCTACTCAAGTAGTCTGCCCCTATATTTTCAACTCCCCTTATTGACATTGTCGCTCTGTCTCTTGATGTACAACTTGAGCATGTTAGCATGGAATGTCTTTAAATTACCGTCGATGTCAATTTTATAGTCCATGTCACCACCTTTTACCTCTTTAACTGCATAGGGACCTTTCCACTGGACTAATAACTTATTTCAGCTAGTTGGAAGAAGCAATAGAACCTGATCTCCTACAAGAAATTTCCTATTTCGCGCTTTGCGGTTATAATATTTGGCATATCTACGCTCCGATTTCATTAACTCGTCACGTACCATCTGGCATGTACTCTCCAGTTTATCTCGCAGATCTAACACGTACTGGTAAGTATTTTTTTTTCCTCGTTCGCGACATCACCCGTCCATAGTTCGCGTAGTATCCGCATCGGGCCTCGAACTGTTCTACCGTACAACAGTTCGTAGGGTGAAAACCCTAAACTTTCCTGCGGTACTTCACGGTACGCGAAGAGAACAGCGTTCAAATAACGGTCCTTGTCTTGCGGACGTTCCGCGCACATCTTTCGTAGCATGCTTTTCAGGGTACCATTAAACTTCTCTACCAGTCCATTGCACATCGGATGTTAAGGGGTGGTGTTTAGCTGTTTGATGGATAACAGCCTACGTTTTTCATCCATGAGGTCTGAGGTGAATTGCGCACCACAATCTGTGAGGATGTCTTCTGGCACCCCTACCCTACTGAAGATATCAACTAATGCTTCAGCTACCCTTTCCGTTTCAATAGTTGGTAACGCTACGGCTTCGGGGTATCTGGTCGCGTAATCAACAAGAGTAAGAATATACCGATTCTTTCTTTCGGTAACTGGTTGCATTGGTCCTACAATATCTACTGCCACTCTCTTAAACGGTGTATCTATTAATGGCATCTGTCCTAAGGGCACCCATGTGACCCTTCCCTTACATACGGTTTTCTGACATACGTCGCACGACCTACAGAACCGTGTGACATCGCCATTAACACCGGGCCAGTAGAATTCAGCGACTACTCTGCTGGTGGTCTTAGCCTTACCTAGGTTTCCTGCCATGCTCGACTCATGCGCCACCCTGAGTACTTGAGATCTATATCTCTGGGGTACGACCACTTGCCAATACTTCTTACCCTCCGCAGCACTAAACTCCCTATGAATTAATTCGTTCTTACGTACGAATCTCGAGCTACCCCCACCCTTGCATTGTTTAATCGTGCCGGACGCGATTTTCTCAACAATTGTTTTGATGGATTCATCATGTTCTTGCTCTCGTTTGAACTCATCACGCGAAATTCCTGAAATCGATTCAGGGACTATTAATTTATGAAAAGCGGTTTTCTCTCGTCGTGTTTGCGCTCGCGTTTCGATTGCCTGGGACAAAGGTATCTTAAAATCTGCCATGGTTGGAAGACGGGAACCTTCAACATTACCGATCGTCAGATCGTAAATAGGGTTTTCCATACAAAGGGCATCGACAGTTCCAGTTAGGAAAGGTATTTTTACAGTGATCCTTGCTACTGGAATGCGACCGATCGTCTGATCAAGTAGCATACATGGGGACTCCCACCCGAGCATTTGGTTATCCTGCACGAGACTACGTTTGATAACTACGCCCGTGCAACCAGTGTCACGTAATACTACGACTTATCGACCGTTCACTAACCTTCTCGCGGTTGGCACTCGCGCTTCGTGAAACAGACACGTGCCAAGCGAATGAATACATGGTTCTACCTGTACGATATTATCAGATATACCTCTACTTTGTATAGCCACTGCTACCTTATGTACAAGTCCCTTTCTTTTAGGACAGTCTTTTTGAACATGACCCCATACATTACACAAGTAATATTGCACACGCTGACTACCTGGATTCCTACCTGACCTATTTGTCTCAGCTGATTTCACAAGCTCCCTAGGCATCGGTCTCGTAGACTGGTTTCCAGACTTAAAATCTTTTGAAATCACGTTATGTGTTTCCCCATGAGCTTCGGCGAAGAAATCGGCTTGTATAGCCATATCTTTTACGTTTATGAAGACTTTCTCTTTCAGAAATTGATCTAGTTCTCGCCCAACTGTGTTAAATAATTGATCTCTGAGCAAGAAATCAGTCAACCCTTCAAACGTTTTCACCGCATTGCCGCATTCAATCCACCGCTCAAAATAGTTCGCAAATCTTACGATGAACTGACCAAAGGTTTCTCCCTTATCGGGCTTGCTATACCTGAACTTTTTACGAAAACCATGTTCAGTGAGCTCGTACCTTTTAAGAAGTGCTTCCTTTAGGACGTCGTACTTAAACACATCGTCTCTAGGAAGTCGTGAGTATACATCCAGCGCTTTACCTTTTAATAGAGCGCTAGGATGCAGTGCCCAGTCATTTCGACTCCACTTATGGTTTTCGGCATACCGCTCAAACCGATGAAGATAGCTATCCAAGTTATCTTTTTCATCGTCAAAGGGAGGTAGTTTGGGGCCCCTTAATTTGCTAGAGGCAGAATCGTGTTCTCCTTTTCCAGCTGTTGCTAATTCTACCTTACGCTCATGATCCCGTTGCTTTGCTTTTTCTTCTAACCCTATTCGCCTTTCCTTTGCTTCCCTCTCCCAATCTATCCTGTCCTTTTCGGCCTGCTTCTCCAATTCTATATTTTCCCTCTCAAAGTCCCATTTCCTTTCATCGGCTTCTCTTTCTAATTCCCGTTTCTTTTCTTCTGATTCCCTTTTAATTCCCTTGCTCTTACCCTTTCTTCCCTTTCCCGGGCTTGTTCTTCCTGAATAAATTTCCTTAAACTTTCACCTTCATACCCAAATTCTTTGCCTAAGGCAACCAATTCCTTAAGGGATGACATGACAATTGTAATATAAATATAAATATATATAGAACAGGCTGACCTTATATTCCTGATGAAGGTAACCAAACCAATGCTTTAAATATGTTTATACTGGACCCACGGACCTAGATAAACTAAACAAAAATAAACCACTACTTGAGGATTATCTTGTCAAGAAGGTCACGCTCAAATATAAACATTAAATGAATACTTTCACAAACAATATGATTGACAGTTCACTTAATCCAGCGATCCCACTTTTGACACCATTGTAACAGAATTGTTACCGAGTGGTTGGTGGATTAAATGAACAACACAAACACAATATATGAAATATGTAAATTTATGAAATAAATTATTAATGAAAAATAATGATGTATCAACACAATAACTCAGGCGTTCAACCCACAATCACACTTCACAACATTCACAATTCAAAAATAAATTAATTATTAATACAAAATAAACACAGATCCAAGGAACCTCCTGGACTACACAAATGTTTCATACAAAATGGAACCTTTACAAAAGTTATATTATAGCACAACAAATACAAACATCAAATTACATTATCGCACGTATGGATTGCGACAACAAGTACTAACATCTACATGTATTAAATCAAGTTACTAACTGTTATCGAGATTCATGTAATCCCTTGGAATCCTACAGATTCAAAGTAACCACGTGTAAATATAGCAATGTATTCAATTGTAACATTTGAAACACACACATGCGTCTCGACCCTGTACAACCGCACGATTCACCAACTGTTGAATCGCCGCACAGCTTCTCCGAATACCTAGGGCTGGCCCAGTACTTTCATCGGCCGCTTGCCCTTCACGGATCCACTACAGTTATACGTACAGACAGCATACAGCATCTACTAGAACCACCGGTCCCAAACACTTAGATACTACCCCGGACGTTTACACCTCTAGACAGCTCCGACACTCGGACATTTAGACTTCTAGATTTCCGGATATTTACACATCTCGACAGACGTAGACGGACAGACAATCCGACAGACATACAGTCAGATTCCTCAATTTGATCGCACAATTAAACAGCATAATCACGGCACAATCAATCACATTCAGCCCTTTTGCTGGAGCAATTAATCACATTTAGCTACAATTCAGCTACATTCAGCTACAATAAAGAAACCAAACTAATAATAGTTGTTTCTAAAACAATCTAAAATTTAGATTACGCTATTGCATTTAAAGTCTAATAGTGACTAGTAATTCCAAATATTCAACGGTTTAAATCTGCATTGTAATAAAGGCATCATTACATGAAATGATAAACTGAATAAAATTCACAATAAAATGAAATATAAATTTAACACTCACCCCTTTGGCTGGAGAAAGAATGACGAGCTATCTCTCCTTTGACAAGATACTTTTGACTCGTAATATTTTTAGAAATATTCTGCCTTATATGTCCCCAAATAGGTGAGCAGAATTCACGGCAAAATTCCCGTGCACCCCGTGATTATAATGTTCTTGACTTCAAGTGATTTGTAGTCAGGCACATGCAAATCGCTACACGTCGCTTACCTTGAAAAACACTTATTCACCCCAGGTAACGCATGTATGACGAAACAAAAAAAATGGTGAAATTGGTTTGTATGTCAAGAAGAAATAAATTCAATCTTCGCCTAATTCTGTGACACTATCTACAAACTTTCTTTCAAAGTACCTCATCGCATTTTGATATTATTACATGTTTTGTTCAATTCCTGTTCTTGGACAGGCTATTAATCCAATGCAATAATAAAGTGTTTATGAATACCTATACCTTCGTATAACCTAACGCAAAGCGTATTTATTTATAAAAAAATGGGTTACACAAAGTGCGTTCGAATATTGGAAACATGAGCAAGAGCGTATATAGATTAAATAAATTGCATATGAATACGTGGGTGTAACCCATATAAGACTTATCTATAAATGATACAAAGTGTCCATACAATGATAAAAAAAACATTAATACAGAGCTATATACATGAACATGTTTGTGTAAATTCGCCGAGAGCTTTTCTATAGTTAATTTGATAAATATGTTGATGTAACCTAGCCGTAGCTATAGACGATGCAAAGTGCCCCTAAATTCCCAATCGTAACTTCGTCCAGAGCCTAGTTATAGACGATGCAATGTGCCCCTAAATTCCCAATCGTAACTTCGTCCAGAGCCTAGTTATAGACGATGCAAAGTGCCCCTAAATTCCCAATCGTAACTTCGTCCAGAGCCTAGCTATAGACGATGCAAAGTGCCCCTAAATTCCCAATCGTAACTTCGTCCAGAGCCTAGTTATAGACGATGCAAAGTGCCACTAAATTCCCAATCGTAACTTCGTCCAGAGCCTAGTTATAGACGATGCAAAGTGCCCCTAAATTCCCAATCGTAACTTCGTCCAGAGCCTAGCTATAGACGATGCAAAGTGCCCCTACATTCCCAATCGTAACTTCGTCCAGAGCCTAGTTATAGACGATGCACAGTGCCCCTAAATTCCCAATCGTAACTTCGTCCAGAGCCTAGTTATAGACGATGCAAAGTGCCCTTAAATTCCCAATCGTAACTTCGTCCAGAGCCTAGTTATAGACGATGCAAAGTGCCCCTAAATTCCCAATCGTAACTTCGTCCAGAGCCTAGTTATAGACGATGCAAAGTGCCCCTAAATTCCCAATCGTAACTTCGTCCAGAGCCTAGTTATAGACGATGCAAAGTGCCCCTAAATTCCCAATCGTAACTTCGTCTAGAGCCTAGTTATAGACGATGCAAAGTGCCCCTAAATTCCCACTCGTAACTTCGTCCAGAGCCTAGTTATAGACAATGCAAAGTGCCACTAAATTCCCAATCGTAACTTCGTCCAGAGCCTAGTTATAGACGATGCAAAGTGCCCCTAAATTCCCAATCGTAACTTCGTCCAGAGCCTAGTTATAGACGATACAAGTGCCTTATAAATCTGAATATGAATTCAGTATCGTGTCTGGAAAGTTTCTTATAACATAGGTTTCAGTATATGTATCTCTGACACACACACACACACACACACACACACACACACACACACACACACCTTCCACAAAACTAACCAGCTGGCTCGTGTTACGTGCTTAGGCTCGAATAAACATTAACATAGAAAGAGTGAAAATAACAAGCTTGTAAAAACTTAATAAACAATTTATTCAGCACAAATATTTTCCGGAAAAGATAAATAAATTTACGGTTTTAAGAATCAATTCCAAAATTAATCCAAAAATAATTCAAAATTTAATCCACTAGTGAAATTGCAAAAGTCATGGTAATAAAATGTCCTAATAATTCCCAGTTCGAATCTTAGTGAAGAATCCAAGATGGAACACGATTTCACGTGATGAAGTCAGTTCTGGTCTTATGAAATTCAAGGGAAGGTTAATTTATATCAAAATGGGAGGAAGTAATTTTTTGAATATGTACATGTCAGTTAAAAGTAATATGAATAGAGCTTTTGGAACAACACTGATGGAGTACTTAGAAAACCACACAACAGGAAATTTGATCATAGGATGGGATTTTAACTGGGTAGTAAACGAGATTGACAGAAAGGGAAAACTGACTCCACAGGACATGATTATTAAAGACCAAATGGAATATACCATGAAATCACTAAATCTAATTGATATATACAGACAGTTAAATATACTAAGGGTGGAATACACTTATATATACAAAGAAGACAAAGGGAGTAGAATAGACAAATTCTGGGGCACATCTTTAGGAACAAACAAGTACATAAAATTAGGGATATTAAAATACCTAATTTCGGACCATAAGTTAATTGTTGTAGAGGTGGGGAAAAATAAAAGAACAAAATGGGGAAGGGGCTCATGGAAATTGAACAATAAAATTTTGGAAAACGGGGAGTTTGGGAAGGAAATAAAAAGGGAAATAGAAAAATTTAAAAGTCAGGTAAATTTAGATATTATACAAGAATGGGATAAACTAAAAAGTCGTATTTAAGAAGACAGCGATCTTCCATTCCAAAATTAGGGCTAGGAAAATAAAATTAGAAATAGAAGCACTAGAAAATTATATGCAAACAATGACAACACAAAGCACAAAAGAAACACTAGAAGTAAGATTAGTAAATCTAAGAAAAGAACATCAAAATGGAAGGGACATAAAGCAGGGCGTTTTACACACCTTCATGAAAACGCAGAGGGGCTATATAAATGGGGAGGAGTTAAGAAATGGGGAGGGGACACTAGAATCTTTAAATATAGGGAAAACATTTCCAAAATTGGACAAAAATCCTGTACTAAGACATTAACTCATGTGTACAGGTAAACGGGGCCAAAACGGATAAATTTGATATCCAAAGATCGGTGAGGCAAGGATGCTCACCATCTATGTTATTATAGGTAATAGCAATAGAAATACAGAGTATTAAAATTAATAAAAACCACGAGATTGTAGGAATTAAAGTTCCAAATATCAAAGAAGAAGTGAAAATGATGCAACATGCGGATGATTGTACTAACTTTATTCAAGATACAAATTCCTATAATGAACTGATAAAGGAATTCGAACAATTTTGGAAAAGTGTCGGGATCAAAGATAAATACCGACAAAAAATACTTTAATAGGAAACTGGAGAGGCAAGAAACATGGGCTACCTATTCTTTTAATTAAAGACAAAGTAAAATCTTTAGGTATAAATTTCGAGAAGAATGAGGCGAAACAAAACTTCTAAGAAATCAGGGAAAATATCAATAAAAACATACAAATCTGGGCTCGCACGCCACTATGCCTAGTGGAACGGGCACAAGTCGCAAAAAACTACATGTATGTGCACCTTAACTATAAATTAAAAACGTTACACATTAAAACGCAACACTGAAAAAAATAGATAATGAAATTATTAAATACTTATGGGGTTTTAAAATGCATTACATCAACAAAGAAACTCTATATAGGAAAGATAAAAGGGGGAGGCCTAGGCCTTCCCCACCCGACCTTAATTAAAATCACCAACATCCTAAATAGATTTAAGGAAATTAAACCAGAGCCTAAAATAGCCTGGCAAGGGCTATATATTTATTACTTTGGTTTCTCAATGAAGCAGAGAAACGACATCTATAAGAATAATAAACTTATAAAACTGTTAAATGTGCCGAGGAAATTAAGATCGATAAAAGAACTTCCATATAAATATAGGGATTCTAAGGACTTATGGGAAATTGATACAAAATCCACATACAAGTGGTTAACTGAACACACGATAAATAAGGATAAAAATAAAATAGAACAAAGAAACATAAATATCAACTGGGATAGGGCCTTGGGAAACTGCGTCAGATTAGGATCATTAAAAATGAAAAGTATCCTGTTCAAATACATGCATGATGCATGGTTGACAGGAGAAACCGCAGTGAGAAAGCATATGATCGTAGTGTCGCCTAAATGTCCACTGTGTAAAAATCGCTCCGAGAGAGGTAATATAATCCAAAATATTAAGAAAAAACAAATATAAAATGACAAACACCTACTATACCTAGACGGAAAATTCACAATAGATATACTATATGAAATAACAAATTTTATAGTTAGGAATATGATAGCATGCGGACCAGTTATAAACATAGAGGAACACATCAGATAGAAGGGGGAAACAGGGACCTCAGGAGGAGAAGTACTAGTAAGGAAAACACGGGGCTAAATTACATGGCGCCACGAAAAGTGGGCAGACCCGTGAAAGAGCTGCGAAAAAAAATCACCTAGAGAAAATAAGCACAGCAACACAGTTCACGCATTAGTTAGTTTAAACTAAGAAAGAAACATGTCCCCAAAAAAGCATGCTATCATATTAATTCACTAGTGACCTATACTTAGATTATTATGTATACTCTGTAGAACTATACAGAAAGCCCGTTTTAGAGAGCTTATAAACATAACACCTTTTTGGAATGAAATAGGCAAATAAATAAATAAACAAAGGACGAAAAAATGATCGAGACGGGTAAAGTACAAATAAAAAAGAAAAACATGTACCGATCCCGACTTGAACAAAGTAGCCCTATTGAATAAAAAAGGAAATATACAAGTCATGGAACGAAAAAAATGCAATCATTAATACAATAAGAAGGGTAACAACCCCTTTTGAAAATTATAAAACCTAGTACACCATGCTTGTACAAAATTCAAAATTAAAAAATAATTAAACGGAAGTACTCAATATATAAAAAGCACAACAAGTTTTTTTAAGACTGTTTAGAGATCTATGAACTGGTAAACAACTGGGAAACACGATCTAGAAAAAGGCTATCCTAACAAAACACTGTATATACATATATATATATATATATATATGTATGTATGTGTGTGTGTGTGTGTGTGTGTGTGTGTGTGTGTGTGTGTGTGTGTGTGTGTACAATAGTAACACACAAATAGCACAACACAAATAGCATACACAGGATGCAAGGAACCCCTAGCCAGGGTTAACTATATAAAATATAAGAGAAAGGAGACCCAAGATGGGAAATTAAAACCCAACTTGAGGAAATCACCTTATAGAAAACACTAAGGACTAAAAAAAACTACTATTTTATATATAATTCCGATGGGAAAAAAATTAAGGTTAGTTTAAAATTAAAGAAAATATCCTTAAGAAAAGCACCTAACAACACATCAGGGGGAACACACTCACACATAAACACACGTTTTCTAGTTTTTTTAAATGGGGGAGGGGCATCTGTCTGGTGCCCCCCCCCCAAAAAAAAAAAAAAAAAATTTGAATTACTTTATACTTTTTTTTTCTTGACAAACATAGCTATAGGGGTTTTTCTAGATTAAACTTTAAAAGCCATATTTTGGACCAGTTATTCAATTGCATTTGATCGTTATTCATGACAAGCTCTATATCAGCACAATAACATGATGAATAATGCAGAGGCGAATTATCTGCAAAAAGAGGAGTGATGAAGCTCTTACTGTCGGAAAGATCGTTTGCATAAATTAAACAAAGAGTAGCCCAAGCTCTGATCCTTGCGGCACATCAGCACATATAATCATTTCTCTAAAATTGGTATCGATAAAAACCACCTTTGTTCTCTATTGCTTAAAAAACCTTCAAGCTATTAATTGCTTAAACATGTTTCAAACGATTTTATCAGATAACGTGAAATGCCGCGAAGGAAACATATAAAGCCCAAAAAGAGAATACGGTCGTCACTCTACCTGTTGCCAAAGTTAACAGTTAAATCAACCTTCAGCTTGGTTGGTTGGGTGATTAAATCTCGTGCGCACTGTAAAAAAGACTGTTTAACGAATAATATATAAGACATTAGGAATAACTATTCAACATATTCATCAATGTTATCTCGGGATATTCTGTTCTTTTCTATATAAAAAATGAATAAGACATTGAAAACATTTAGAGTTTGCTTCTTACATTTCTTTTAACAAATAATTTGGGACTTAGTTGCGTACTTGATATAACAAGCCAATTTTTTTTATATAATGCTTTCCAGAAATTGTGTAGGGAAAGCGGCTTATAACTGCATGAGCGAACTGTGTGGATGCCGGAGAAAGAGTAAATAATAATACTTTTCATCGGATAATTTACCTTGTACTCCTTTAGCATCCTTTTCCAGTCAAACATGGAATGTAGTAATAGTGAATGTCAATTTACATCAAATACTTTCACATCCTTCCGAATCAGGTATTTTTTAAAATTAATAATGGTCTCTAATACACATCAGAAAAGTTAACATTCTTAATTCAGAGCTGGATTGGACCAATCGTGAAAATGCATATGCATAGAATATTTTGACATTCTTCCCAGGTCTAGAAATGAATTTTACCAATACTGAAACCCTATATATATCAAAATGTTTTGATATCCTTCTCAAGGCAGTCAACGATTATGCCAATAGTGAATACCAAATATTCATAAAATGCGTTTTCATAGTCCGTAAGTCAGAGAGTGATTGTACCAACAGTGAATATCCATATTCATAATTTTTTTTCCTAGTCCGTAATTCAGACAGTGATTTTACCAATAGTGAGTATCTATATTCACCAAATTTTTCAAAATAGTTCGTAAGTCCGACCGTGATTGTACCAATAGTGCATAGTGAATGTGCGTATACATAAAATACCTCGAATCCCTGTCTAGTCAGAGAGTGCTTGTACCAATAGTGAATAGTGAATGTCTGCATACATCAAATACCTCGACATCCCTCTGTAGTCAGAGTGATTGTACCAATAGTGAATAGTGAATGTCCGTATACATCAAATACATCGACACCCTTGCCTAGTCAGAGAGTGATTGTACCAACAGTGAATATCCATATTCATAATTTTTTTTCCTAGTCCGTAATTCAGACAGTGATTTTACCAATAGTGAATATCTATATTCACCAAATTTTTCAAAATAGTTCGTAAGTCCGACCGTGATTGTACCAATAGTGCATAGTGAATGTGCGTATACATAAAATACCTCGAATCCCTGTCTAGTCAGAGAGTGCTTGTACCAATAGTGAATAGTGAATGTCTGCATACATCAAATACCTCGACATCCCTCTGTAGTCAGAATGATTGTATCAATAGTGAATAGTGAATGTCTGCATACATCAAATACCTCGACACCCTTGCCTAGTCAGAGTGATTGTACCAATAGTGAATAGTGAATGTCTGCATACATCAAATACTTCGACATCCCTCTGTAGTCAGAATGATTGTATCAATAGTGAATAAAGAATATCCGCATATATCAAATACCTCGACACCCTTGCCTAGTCAGAGTTATTGTACCAATAGTGAATAGTGAATGTCTGCATACATCAAATACTTCGACATCCCTCTGTAGTCAGAATGATTGTATCAATAGTGAATAAAGAATATCCGCATATATCAAATACCTCGACACCCCTCTGTAGTCAGAGTGATTGTATCAATAGTGAATAGTGAATGTCCGCATACATCAAATACCTCGATATCCCTCTGTAGTCAGAGTGATTGTACCAATAGTGAATAGTGAATGTCCGTATACATCAAATACATCGACACCCTTGCCTAGTCAGAGAGTGATTGTACCAATAGTGAATAGTGAATGTACACATACATCAAATACCTCGACATCCCTCTGTAGCCAGAATGATTGTACCAATAGTGAATAGTGAATGTCCGTATACATCAAATACCTCGACATCCTTGTCTAGTCAGAGAGTGATTGTACCAATAGTGAATAGTGAATGTACGCATACATCAAATACCTCGACATCCCTCTGTAGTCAGAATGATTGTACCAATAGTGAATAGTGAATGTCCGCATACATCAAATACCTCGACATCCTTGTCTAGTCAGAGAGTGATTGTACCAATAGTAAATAGTAAATGTCCGCATACATCAAATACCTCGACATCCCTCTGTAGTCAGAGTGATTGTACCAATAATGAATAGTGAATGTCCGCATACATCAAATACTTCGACATCCCTCTGTAGTCAGAATGATTGTAGCAATAGTGAATAGTGAATGTCCTCATACATCAAATACCTCGACACCCTTGCCTAGTCAGAGTGATTGTATCAATAGTGAATAGTGAATGTCCGCATACATCAAATACCTCGACATCCCTCTGTAGTCAGAATGATTGTATCAATAGTGAATAGTGAATGTCCGCATACATCAAATACCTCGACATCCTTGTCTAGTCAGAGAGTGATTGTACCAATAGTGAATAGTGAATGTCCGCATACATCAAATACCTTGACATCCCTCTGTAGTCAGAATGATTGTACCAATAATGAATAGTGAATGTCCGCATACATCAAATACCTCGATATCCCTCTGTAGTCAGAATGATTGTACCGCTAGTGAATAGTGAATGTCCGCATACATCAAATATCTCGACACCCTTGCCTAGTCAGAGAGTGATTGTACCAATAGTGAATGTCCGCATACATCAAATACCTCGACATCCCTCTGTAGTCAGAATGATTGCATCAATAGTGAATAGTGAATGTCCGCATAAATCAAATACCTCGACATCCTTGTCTAGTCAGAGAGTGATTGTACCAATAGTGAATAGTGAATGTCCGCATACATCAAATACCTCGACATCCCTCTGTAGTCAGAGTGATTGTACCAATAGTGAATAGTGAATGTACGCATACATTAAATACCTCGATATCCCTCTGTAGTCAGAATGATTGTACCGCTAGTGAATAGTGAATGTCCGCATACATCAAATATCTCGACACCCTTGCCTAGTCAGAGAGTGATTGTACCAATAGTGAATAGTGAATGTCCGCATACATCAAATACCTCGACATCCCTCTGTAGTCAGAATGATTGCATCAATAGTGAATAGTGAATGTCCGCATAAATCAAATACCTGGACATCCTTGTCTAGTCAGAGAGTGATTGTACCAATAGTGAATAGTGAATGTCCGCATACATCAAATACCTCGACATCCCTCTGTAGTCAGAGTGATTGTACCAATAGTGAATAGTGAATGTCATCATATATCAAATACCTCGACATCCCTCTGTAGTCAGAATGATTGTACCACTAGTGAATAGTGAATGTCCGCATACATCAAACACCTCGACACCCTTGTCTAGTCAGAGAGTGATTGTACCAATAGTGAATAGTGAATGTCCGCATACATCAAATACCTCGATATCCCTCTGTAGTCAGAGAGTGATTGTACCAATAGTGAATAGTGAATGTCCGCATACATCAAATACCTCGACATCCCTCTGTAGTCAGAGAGTGATTGTACCAATAGTGAACAGTGAATGTCCGCATACATCAAATACCTCGACATCCCTCTGTAGTCAGAGAGTGATTGTACCAATAGTGAATAGCGAATGTCCGCATACATCAAATTCCTCGACAGTCTAGTCAGAGAGTGATTGTACCAATAGTGAATAGTGAATGTCCGCATACATCAAATACCTCGACATCCCTCTGTAGTCATAGTGATTGTACCAATAGTGAATAGTGAATGTCCGCATACATCAAATACCTCGACATCCTTGTCTAGTCAGAGAGTGATTGTACCAATAGTGAATAGCGAATGTCTGCATACATCAAATACCTCGACATTCCTCTGTAGTCAAAGTGATTGTACCAATACTGATCGATAAGGTACAATTTTTACTTTTGATTAAGACACACCCATGATCGTATTTAATCCTATAATGGTACGTTGTTCACGTGTCGCAATCGATGGCGTGAGGTTCAGTTCAGGATAATGTCATAACTCATTCACATGGGTTTTACCGCGGTAAAGATCCTTTTCCCGTTGTTGCCGGACCCAATAGACCAACGTTTCTTCAATACTAACTGTCAGAAAAGATCTGGAAAATCCGTTTTACAGACCCCAATAAAGCTGTCAGGCATGTATCAGCTTACTGCAGACCCTTGAATGAAATGCAAGAACCCACTTCAGACGATTGCAGTTTGTAAGGGGTGTTTCTAAAGAGTGGGTGGGTGCTTGATGAATTCCGAAGGAGATGTCCTTATGTGAGTTACAAAGGTTTGCCTACTTCTAACCTAGCAGATCATATACCCGTCCATCTAGCTTGTCACTGTAATGGGGGAGGGGGAGTAGTTGGGGTATGGGGTCTTCTGTTCGCAGTTAGTAATTGTTTATCACAGGACTCATATAAACGTATCCCTGCAATCTGAGCGTTTACACATTTTAAAACACACAAACACACAAACACGAGGTACATAATACAAGTTACATGCGTGTTCTTTTCGTGTCCTATGATTATTTATAATTTTTGCTTTTACATGTAACAAAACGTACTACCGGTCAATTAAATTTATAAGTATGGTTTTAAAACTTGACGTGTGCATTTTAAGTTGTCACTTAGCAATCATCCAGGATACATTGTTGTTGTGATTAGATCTTAAAGTACTTTCTGCTAAATCTTCGGACTTGATTTCGTCGAAGTATTCATCTTATAAAATATGGCATTTAGTATTAGCTCATTCGTTGTACAGATTTAAAAAAGGTATCAATTACAGAAGTAGTAGAAGAAATATATTTTGTACAAATTGGTTTGGATATCATGGATCTTTGATAGTTCACCATTATCTTTAGAATACATAAAGGAATTGCCCCTTCAGATAATTACCTTAATTTTTTAAAACAGCATATAAAGCCTAAATATTCATCTTAGCATGTATACGTTGATTTTATTACTAAGTAAGGAGGATGAACGTCTGAAAAACTTGTATTATCTTTAGCAAGTTTTTGTTATAAATGGTCCTTTCAGTCTCATCAACGGCTTCAGATTTATGTCAGAAGTGTTTGCATTCCTAAGGTGTAGGCAGTATTTGAACCCGTACTCCGAAAATTGAGCGTTTTAGACCACGGTATATATATATATATATATATATATATATATATATATATATATATATATATATAGATAGATAGATAGATAGATAGATAGATAGATAGATAGATAGATAGATAGATAGCAGCAGGGAGGCTGAGCTTCACTTTTTCCATCCAAAATCACACCTTTTAGTCTCCGTTTGTCAAACTGAGACTTAACGAAAAATCGTTAACCCGTATTTTGCCATTCTGAGCCTTAACGTTTTTAATGATTTTTTAGTCTCCGTATAAGAAATCGTTAATGATCAGTTTTCAACACGAGGTTATGACGGACACGTCTTAGAAACTCAATGTTTTTAATATTATTAAGAATATATTCGATCAAGTCCGATCCGAGTATATACTCGAGGTTACTCAAGTATTTTTCGTTTTTTTTTAAAAGTATTTTATGTTTTTGTTGTATAGGTATGCCAATAAAATCAACCGTATTATCCGAAAAAGACATCGAAGATATTATCGCGATGAAAGGTAAAATTCCCATATCGGAAATTAAGGCAAAATATCATATTGGGTTGCAACGGGTATACTCGATTTGGGGTGGTCCGATAAATAAACCAGTAACCAATAAAATATTAAATCGTATGTTTGATATTATTGAAAACTCTCAGGCTCACGCGAGAGAGCAAAAAAAAATCCCGCAAATAATTTTTACAACACCAGAAATACATGGAGGAGGAAATGAAAATTTACCGTGTCAAAAATGTATAGATACTGAGGCAAAAGAACAATCTCATAAACAACACATAGACTCATTAATGAAGAAACATCAACAGTATATAGACTCGTTAGTAAATAAAGATCACCAACAACAACAATATATTGATTCAATAATTACACAAAATAGTAAATTAAACTCTGGTTTAAATTTAGCACAAAATAAAATTTATGATTTGTCTGAACAATTACAAGAACTTAAAAAGTCAGGTGGTGGTAGTAATGTTTCTGCCGAATATGATAAATTAAAAGCCTTAAATCAAGAACAGTCTGATGAGATTAATTCATTAAAAACTCAAATTGAAAATTCTTATATTCCTGTTGCTGAGTTTGATAAAGTATGCGCCTTAAATAAAGAACAAGTTAATACGATTAAAGGAATAAAATCTAAAAATCAAAAATATATTGATGAGATAAATTCGTTAAAATCGGAAATGCAAACATTTCAAATTGAAAATTCAAAGACTTCTATTAACCCTGAAATTACTGAGTTAAATAATAAGATTTTAGAACTTGAGGGGAAATTACGGGATAATAAGAGAGAGCTCGGAGATAATGAGGATGAAATACTCTATCTTAAAAAACAAATTAGAGAATTAAACAAAAAAATAAAAGAACTTACTTGGTATAATACATAAATCTTAAAATTATCAAATTTACTAATTTAAAAAATGATTATAACTTACAATAATATGTCAAAAATCGGGGAGGCACAAATAACCAGATTAACTCGGGAACGATTGGCTGCGATTAAAAAATTTTTTCCAGTAAGAGATTCTTTCAGAAATAATTTACAGACACAACAACAAGCAAAAATGGGATATACTGAGGAAACAAGAGAATTATTTAAACCAATCACAGAAGTCACAAAGGAAGTTGTAAGTGCGGTAGAAGGATTTGCGCCTGTAGTTGCGCCTGTAGTTGAACCTGAAAAAACTAGTATTCAAGGATTAAGAAGTAAGTTTACTAATGATTCTTTAGCGGTTATTGATAGTAATGATATAGATAGTAATAAGTTAATACGTTTTGCTGCAACAGGATATGAAGATAGAAAAAATACTTTAATTCCTGGTCAAAAAACTATAAAAGATCCAGATTATTTTATTAAATCGGTTTATAAAATTAAAAATAAATTAACATATCTTAGTGATTATGATCGAAACTTCTTAAATTTTAAGAAGGATGTTGGTGATGAATATAATAGAATTGTAGGTCCATTAATTAGTTATGCTGAACAACAAGAATTAAAAAAATATGAAGAAAAAAAACGAAAACAACAAGAGGCAGAAGAACGAAAAAAGATACAATCAACTCCAAAAAAAACAACGAGGACGACCACGAAAACAACCAGACCCAGAACCCTCAGGTTCTCGATTTGATATATTAAGAGGAGATCCTGAAGAAGAAACAACCGGACAGGGATATCGCGGTGGAAACGTTAACGTTTCTAATGTTAAAATAAAAAACTCTCGCTTTATCCCTTGTTCAAGAAATATTGTTGATGATGTATCACGGTTGGAGGTTCTAATCGGTGGAAAACGGGCTGGAAATAATTCTCCGGAAATCATCAATGAGGCCACTGAAATTTGTCAGCGATTGTTTCAGGGGAAAGTAATAGGGATGGGTCTATACCGTAATTTAGTTAATGAGCTTATTGACACAGACTATTACAGCGATTAAACTCGAAGGTTTTACCAATCATTTAGAAAGTCGTTTATGATTTCCAATAATGATAGTACAACGAAGTATGAATCGGGCTAGACCCGTTTTTGTTATGAATTCAAGATTACCCGTTTATAAACTTAAACACGGAAATGGATTAGGTGATGTTGTCACGAGTTTCCTTACTAGAATCGCCCCAAAATTACTTCCTATAGGTAAAGAAATCGGGTCTAAAGCTATCGGGATGTTAACTAATAAGGCTGGCACAGAAATTGGTAATCTCGCGATTCGTGGAATTGATGCAGCCACAAGTAAAATTGCATCTTTGGTGAGAAAAAAACCAAAATTGGAATCAACAAATAATATGCCACCGAAAACAGGTAGCGCTATATACAAAATGGTTCAAGCTCGTTTAAGACGTATTTCCGGTTCCGGACTAAAACGATTAATTATTTAGATTTATCAAATTAATATAATGTTTGAATATGAAACCGATGACGCCTTTGACATAGATGCTAAGGTACAAAGAAATGTTTCAATACGGGATTATCAATATTTTTCATATACCGCCCAACAGCCTAATACACCAGGACGAATTGAACTTAGATTTGATGATACCTCTAAATATTTTCTCCCCGCAGAGGCTTTTATTGAGGTTGAAGGTCGATTGCGAAGATCAGATAACAATAACCCTTACGCTAATCTTGCAACCACAAATATTGGATTTGTCAATAACGGTATTATGGCGTTGTTCAAGTCGGCTGAGTATCAAATAGGAACAACCAAAATTGAATCTATCGATAACGATGTGGATGTTGCAACAACAATACTAGGACTTGCAAGATACTCTGATGATTTTATTCAATCATGCGGGTACTCAATGATGTTTGCCAAAGATACAAGTAATGTTGCTGACCGTAATCCGTTTACGTTAAGACGACCGAAAAAGCATACAGCTGCTGCTGATGCTGCTGATGTTGAGGCTGTTGTTATGGGTGATAATCCTGATTATAACTCAGGGTTTGCAAAACTTAAAAAGACGCTAAATGCTAATGGTCAATTTTCTTGTACGATTCCACTCTCACATATATTCGGGTTTTGTAGGGATGTTAGAAAAGTTATCTTTGGTTCTAGTCATAGTGTAATATTACAAAGAAACTCTTCTAATAATTACGCGCTCTGGAGAGGACTGGGTGTTCCCGATGGTACAGTTGAATTAACAAAACTAGCACTATGGATGCCGGTTATGACACCATCGCTGGATATTGAGACGCGTCTATTATCTTTTATGGATCATGGAGGTAGAAACCTGCTAAGTTGGCATGAGGTTACATCCTCAACCACAACACATAATGTTAGCGGAGTTTTTACGTGGCAAATTGCACTAACTAAAAATACGTCAGCGCCAAGACACGTATTTGTTGCGTTACAAAGTATAAATAGAACCAGAAGTATAACACCTGCAGAAGGCGCTGCTGCAGAGGTAGTGGCTGCTGCCCCTCAACAAGTTCGATCTCACATGATATTTGATCAATGTGGTGTTAATGAAGTTTCGCTACGTGTGAGTAATCAACAAGAACCTGAAGAGCAACTTATTATAAATTATGAAAATAATCAAATTGGGCGGGTTTATCATCGACTATGGTCATTTATGGGACGGGATCAAAATGTTGATACCGGTCTACAAATATCTCAATTCGACTTTCAGCAACATTACCCTATTTATTATTTCTCGTTGCAACATCTTGACCTGTCTAAACACTCTACCGTTGACGTGAAATTCCAGGCTCGTGTTAATGCAGCCCCTCCTGAGGGATTTAGGGCGATTGCTGTGATTCTTAGTGATAAATCAATGATACTTGAGGGTGGCGGTGGAAGAATGAGATTGATTGATGCACCGGTGGAAAATCTTTAGCATTTAGAAAAATGTTAGTATTTTCCAATAACAATGTCATATAACACTATCAATGTCACATTGACTCAAGGTCAAATAAAGAAATTACAGTCATCAATGGCTAAAGAGTGTGGAACCACAATTTCGTTGAAACACAGTCAGTTAACTGGCGGACCAAATAAATTATCTCTTACTAATACTCAGATAAAGCAAATAAATACCGCACTAAAAAATAAGAAAGGGGCTCAAATTACTCTTTCCAAGGCTGCTATCTCCGATATGGTTAAAACTGGTGGATTTCTTCCATTACTTGCGGCCGCGTTACCAGCTCTCGCCCCAATTCTTGGTTCGCTAGGTGGTTTTCTCATCGACAAAATTACCGGTAAGGGTATATCAGGACGAAAAAAAAAGGGAAAAGGACTCAGACTTCCCGGAAGCAGATTCACGAGATACCAACCGCGGTAGAAATTCAAAGAATTTTACCGATGTCCAATTATGATCTTCTTGACGCGGTGGAAAAATCAAAATTAACAAAAAATCCGATAAAACATTTTCGCGGTATATTTATGAGAGATCAATTACCTGCGGTTCCACAAATACCGGAAACCGGAATAATTAATCTTGATAACAACGACGGACCCGGAACTCATTGGGTAGGTTACGCGATAGCTCCCAAAAATATTATTTATTTTGACTCATACGGGTTACCACCACCACCTGAGTTTGTCAATTACGTCAAGAAATTGCAAAATAATTCACCAATTTGGTATTCAACGCTGCCAACACAAACAATGATTGATCCCCCAATTTGTGGACCAGAAACTATTAACGCGTTAAAGGTTATCTCAAAGAATTTTTCATTACCCGCGATAGTTAAATATACTTCGAAGAATTTTTAATTAAAATGAAAATCTTTTAGATTTTTAAAAACAATTGGAAATAAATGTCAGATATTTTTGGAAGATCAACAACGAGACAAGAGAAATCTCTCTCTCCGAGACAAATAATAAATATGATAAAAAGGTATGCATTATCAGGGTTAAATCTCGTTAATGTAGATCCTGGAGAATTAGTTGTTTTTGAAGATGAAAATGGTAAATTAAAATCTAGTAATTTATCACTGGATGATTTATTGACGAAACAACCAACCGCTCCCGACGACTCCATTGTGGTATTCCAACAAGGTAAACTCGCAGCAGGTGAAACCCTTACAACAATAACAGATAAATGTAGTGAAATAAACCAAATTAATAATCAGATAGCATTTATCAATACTGACCTAAATAGATTCTTTGGTATTCCACGACAAACACTAGATTTACAAATCGCGCACGTAAAGGCCGCAATAGATAATTTAGCGCGATTACGAACTGATTTTGATGGTCACATAACTAATTTTGTTACACTCCGGAGAAACTTTAATGCCACCGATAACTCGATTGAGAAATTCTTTGGTAAAAAAAATATTAAACCGGATGATATTACAACAACTCTTACGGATATTATAACCGGGCAACAAAAATCCATCGACGATATAACTGCGATTAATTCCCGGTTAGGTGTTATTCGTGATACTAAATCAATTTCAGATTTAATCGCGATTAATAAAAAATCAATTGAGGATCTTAAAACACTCACTGACGCGGTCAAAGAAGATTTTCCAAAAATAGCTCCCAGACTCGATAAAATAAAAACACCTAATAACGCGAGTGATATTAAAAATCTCACATATGTTTTTGAAAAAGGATCAGATGAATATATTAGTGGGGAGAGGGCACCCCTCTCAATATTTTTCCCATTAATTAATAATGGAGTTAATGGAATTTATAGATTTTCAATAGTTTCTGAGCATCAGTTTAATATTACAGCGAGGTATTCTAATACAACCTATCGAGGAATTAATACGGTATTAATACTTGTTGATGATATACCATAAAACAGGGATTTAGCTACTTCATTCCATGCAGTTAGTTTTGATTGCCGACCTGTTGATATTCACAATGTACTTAGAGCACAAATAAGATGGATTTTTGAATATGTATCAATACTTTAAGTAATTTCAATAATTAAAAAAGGAAATCATTTAGATTTGAAATCTATTTAGATTTCTAAAGATAATTTCAATAATGCCACTAAAAATCAAGCAATTTCCCCCTCTTGATGTTTCACCATCGCAGTATCGCTATGATACTGTATCGAAATATCAACAACAATTACAAGATCTCATTAATGTTTATACAGTAAAAAAGAAAAAGTATCAACGAAGAATAACGGCGATAGATATAACTGTATATACAGTGTCCGGTGTAATTGTAGGCACTGGGATAGTATTATCTTCATTTACTATGACCGCTCCTGTTGTAATTCCTATTGTGATTTCTGCGGTTACAACATTAGTAGGAGTTTTTACCGGAGTGTCAAAGAAAATCTCGTCATGTTCTTCGAGTAAGTTACGGGATTACACGTTAAAACTTAATACAGCAACCAACACATACACGGAAATAACAGCGCTAATTTCTAAAGCAATAAGTGATAGTGAGATAACTGAGAATGCATTTTCACACATTACTGAGTGTTATAATTCCGCGATGAAGAAATTAAATACTGACAATATACATAATGACCTCGGTCCAAAACTCTCCAATGATTTTTCTAATAACCAGAAAAAATAATTCAATCGTTTTTTCCTGGAAGTATCCTATAGAATGGTATACTGTTGGAATCTCGCCAGGTAAATACACCATGAAAGAACTTAATAGGCAACTAAATAATAATATCTCTGTAATTATGAATGAAACTCTTTCAGATAAAAATCTTTCAGACTTCATACCAAAAATTATACTATCTCCTGGTAATATATTCATAACAGCTCCGGAACTGGTGGTTGACATCTACCAAAGTAGTATTAGATCAGTAATTGGTTGGCCGGATTATCCTTCAAATTCAGAGGACACTATAATGTTCCTAACACACGGTAATTATAAGGTTGAAACTCTGGATGAGGATACAAAATATTTTACGGATTGAAAATTGCAAAGCAATTTGAATCGAAGAATTTTTTAATTTAGATTTCTAAAGACAGTTTACAATAATGTCTCAAGAAATATTAAATCAAATCGCGAATAATACAACTCCAATGAAAACATCGCTGATAACCATTACAACGAAGACCCCGGAATTCACCATTGAATTTAATCCTCCGTTGAAGGCATCTGAAATTGCACTAACTCAATTACGGTGTTACTATAGCTGGCCGAATGTGAGGTCGGAGCCGTATAAAGGTAAACTTCCCAATAACAGTTTCACATTTTCTGCCAATTATAAACAAAATCCGGACGGTACCATCGCTGATACAACCAAGTGGCACACAATCCACATACCAACAGGCGCGTATGACATCGAGAACATCAGTGAAATAATCATTGAAGAGATTGAACATATAACCGGGGAGAATATCGTAGAGGGTAAAGGTACTCTTACTGAGTCTGATGATAAACATCCAATTGAAATTCACGCTAAAGAATCTTCGCTGAGTTCGATCATCGAAGTAAATTCACCTGATTACGCCGTAGACATTTACAACAGTAGTATAAGGACGTTACTGGGATATCCCGAATCTTTCATAGATACAATTGATGCAGCATCACTACGACGTGAGGCATTAAAGTCTGATTTTATATCTGAGAAACGGAGTGATCACGGATTATATTACAGCGACGTCGATGATATTTCTAAATTTACGTATACACGGCGGGGAACTGTGATAGGTGAGGCCGGTATTCCAGATATCGCCGGAAATCTTGCATTAATAAATTCTGATTTTAATCGGTTTATAAATTTATTGGTGTCTGCGATAGGTGCAATTCCGCCACATCGCGATAATACTATCAAATTCGTTGAAATACTTAATCAGATAATCGCGGACGCTGAAGATAATAATCAGTACGCAATAGATATCGTTGCAACGCTTACTCCGGAAGCTAAACAAAGATTCGCGACAACCTATAATATTCGTGTTGAAGATATCCCTGGTTTTAAGTATCCCGGATATAATGTACCGTGACAGCGAGGAAAACTCAGCGACACCATCGATGAATTCTTTCCGGTGATTCACAGACGATGGCTTGATAGTCTTCCTGCAACGCATCATAGATTACCAGAGCCAAAATTATCTGACTTTATCGATAAGTTGACAATATTTCCGGAGGGTGTTGTGGCTAATCCGCGTTTATTTCCTGATTTTAATTACGGTGATAACAGTAACGTGTACGCACTATCACTACCCGGAATTCCAAAAAAATCTCGTATGCTAACTCCGGAAATGTCTGAGTATCCACAAGAAGGTCCGATATCATGGTGGGGTGAGTTACAGCAAGCAACACCATGGGAGTTTTCAATAACTTGGAAATCATTACCTCAGATTTTTAATATGATGAGACAAAAGTTTATTCAACGAATCCAACAACAACGAGATTGTTTTATAAATAAAATTAATACCGCTCATGAATTCAGTGATGTGATCACTACCAGAGATACAATTGTAAAAAATAATAGAATTCTTAATCAAATTATCGCGGATATGAATTTTCTCAATCAATCGCTATTAGATATATCAATTAATAATCATCGAGAAAGTTTCATGAAGTTAACATCACTAACTAAAAGTACAGTACAAAGTTATAAATTCCCGGGTTGGTGCGTACCGGAATTAATGATTATGCAACGAAAACTTATCAATGAATACTTTCCACAGATTCACGCGTTATGGTTTAAATTTATTCCGGTACAGGAATTACTCACATATAATAACTCCCCGAGAAGTAAGCATAAACACAAATCTCCCCGTAACGTTAATATATCAGCAGTGATTGCTGTTCATGTTATTTGTGATGCGGTATTAGGTAGTTACACGATTGATGTTGACAAATCTGATAATGCAGTGCAGGGTTATATCTTATATACGTTTTCACCGAACGTTTCTCCTGGCAGCTTAATTGTGAAGAATCCATCCCCAGCAACCTATCTACACACAGCTAACCCGTATAACACAAAGATGTTCTTTAGAATAACCGATCAAGATTTTTCGTTGTTGGATCTTCGCGGAGAAACATTACAAATTACATTAGATGTAAAGTCGTAGACTTTCATCATAAATTGCTTCGCAATTTTCAAGGATTTTCGTCGTAGACTTTTATCATAAATGGAAAATAATAAGAATAATAAGAACAGTAAACCAGGAAAAACAGTATTATAAAATATATTTTAAAAATCTATTTAGATTTTCATTTTTTATTTATAACTTGCCAGATTTTAGCTAATTTTTAGCCATTTTTAGTCAGTTTTATGCTGTTTTTACACTGATTTTGATCAGTTTTTCATCACTAAGTGCTAGAAATCGTAGGGTTAAGTAGTCGATTTCTAATGTTAATTTCCCATATGTTTTTCCACCTAAAATGTATTTTTTGAAGTTTTTAGATGAATTTTGATGAATTTTGATGAATTTTGATGAATTTTGATGATTTTTAACAGATTTTAATCACTGGTCGCCGCAGGGTAAAGTGGTCGATTTTTAGTGTTAATTTCCCATATGTTTTTCCATAAAAATGATTTTTTTTTTATTTAGATTTTTAAATCTATATATGTATAATGAACCAAACAATCGTCGACGATATCGTAACGCAACTTAATCGTATAAATAAGATCCCAGAAATCGCTACAATCGTAACAGAAAAAAAATACTACATTTTAACGCTGATTACCTTGTAGATGAATTTCGTAAGATTGAATCTGCACGAGCTAAGGATTATCCAACATACCGATCAGAATATCGTGTAGTAAAGACACTAATCAGGCAACGTAACCAAATAATTTATTATCTTAAATCAACTGGTAATGATAACTTGTTAGATGAATTTGTTGCTCTTTCTAAACTCTTGAATCCGTTATTGAAATCCATTGGTGATGTATTTGAGGAAGAAAAAAATATAGCTCAATTTGCTGAACAATTTGATAATAGCTGTATATAGAAATGCTTACATTTCTAAATCCGTTGGATTTTCATTCTGTAAATATCTTTGTGATTATTTTTTTTACCCCCACGCAAATGATATTTTAGTGTTGAATTTATCGGAATACGTTGATGTTATTATACCATCAGCAGCTCGTCTCACAGATGCTTTATTAATATTGAAATATTTTGCGGCTGAAGTTATTGATGGAAAATCTATAATCTCGCTGTTATAAAAAACAGTTACAGGTCGAGGTTTTCGATTTTTACTTGAATTTGGATTCATATTAAGAGAATTTTCTCGCGGAGTTACAACCCTCAAATTTTCAACACAATTATTTAATTTATTTCTGTCGATGTGATCAACCACATAACCCGGAGGAATTTCTCCGAGAAAAACTTCAACAATAAATCTGTGTGAAATATAATTTTTTTGTCCTTGTCCGTAAGAAATATTAATTTGTAAATAACCATTTTTATTTACATTCCCAATAATTTTTCTTGTTCGTCGATTTCTAATCGTTCCATCTCGAGAAGCCTCGTAGTTAACGTAAATCGGATGCGGGTGGTATTCGTTTGAGTTCATTTATTTTATATAGAATTTATTTGTTTAAATATAAATTCACCTTGGTTTGTTTATATAGTCTTCTGGAGTCTGGATAACCGGAGTTCTGTGATTAATATGAGTATAAACATCGTAGTATCTTTTTAATTCTCTGTATTTTTTTCCACCACAATTTAAACATAATTGAGTTTTACCTCGTACTCCAACGCCACACACAATACAAGGTTTCGGGCCTGTACTACCACGCCGAATTAATACTTGATGTTGTCCGCAATATTCCTTTTTCGATTTTTTATTACACGTATCTGTCGAACCGATTAGCAACCACTTACAATTGTACATTATATAATTACGCATATTTTTAATTAAATTTTAAACAATTGTTTTAATTATTTTTTTGAATTAGATATTTGCTTTAATATAATGAGTAAAATTTATTTTTCACTCGATGCGAAATCCGGATTATCATTGAGGGGACTCAATAGACAGCTTAAAAAAATGAGAAAGTACGCTATGAAAGAATTTCGCCTCGGGGGGGGGGGGGGGGCTTTGTATATATTTACCAGTTACCGAGCAAATGATGGGGAAAAACTCTATGACGGCACCATAGATGAAGTTCGCGCGATGAATATATTATCGTTGCTGGATAACAACAACTACTACTGCAGAATAAAATGGGTAAAGTGGGATACTACCCAGGAAGTCCATGGTTGGATTATCCGAGATAATTATAACCCGGTGATGAGAGATGGTAGGAATGTAATTTTCAATCGTGATATGAATCCCGGAACGTTAGTTGGAATTGATAGCCATTATTATAACAGAGATTACCCTGTGACTGTTGTGATGTACGGGTTATATAGAATTTATACAGATATTGATCACGATAAAATGTACCTAATGAGAACATCACAAGAACCACTTATAAATTGTGTGGCTGAACGAGTTATGGAACATTTTAAAAATTCTTCGCGAGGAAATGGATTAACTGAACAGCGATGTAAAAAAATATCATCTTGGGGGAAACGGATGGCGGAAAAGGGTGGAGCTTCAATCAGCGATGTTAATGAATTACAAAAAGCCTTAAAATATCCAATTATCGTTG
Organism: Unio pictorum; assembly: GCA_030141615.1. NCBI lineage: Eukaryota > Metazoa > Mollusca > Bivalvia > Unionida > Unionidae > Unio > Unio pictorum. The sequence goes on from JARLTB010000136.1 coordinate 827,677, forward strand.
AGACAATAACAGGAGAAGTGTTACGCGATTGCAAATATAAAAAAAATAAGTTACCTCCGATTAGAATTATTGATCACAACGGGCACGCCTGGAATTCCGGTATTACTGAATTTCCTCCATCAAAGATTGTAAAATATATACCTAAAAAATTTTGATGGTAGATTATTGGATGCAATCGCGGAGATCCATAGAGATGACCCAACTGGAGTATGGTTATTTAAGAGTGATGAAAATCCTGAAATGGAATTTGATCAATTTGTGAAAACTAACGGAGAATTATATCGCGAGCAGCAATTAGATTCACGTATGAAGAATGTTGCAAAGAATTTCGTGGAAAACTTTGATGAAAATATATTATGTATTTCTTTTACGGTTTCATCAGTAATCGCTCATTACGCTCGTGAAAAGAATTCTTGGAGAAAAACCCCGAAAATATTTCTTGACGATGTAAAATTGAGTTGTATTGAATACGGACATGGCGGCTTGTGGAATACCAAGTATGATATTAATAATTTAATTTCCGCCGATATGAATGCTAGTTACCCCGGAGGGTTTTTAGGAATGGGAGTGTGTGCTGAATACTTTAAACGTTTCGGACATCCAACACATGAGATGACGCGTGTTGCTATTAACGGAAATTTACCTGATTTTGATTTAACTGGATTTGCTAAAGTTATTTCTTTTAAACTTCGCGATGAGTTACATCCTTGTAGTTATCTTTGGATTGGCAAACATATGTCTGAGAAATCGTGGACTCCAATAGTGTTATTGCGATATATGTTAGATAGTGGTATGTTAACGATGTTAACAGTTGGTGAAGCAATAATAAGTTATAAATCTCAAAAAGATGTTTGGCTACCAACGCCGGATTTAGATAGAGAAATTGAGAAGGTACAAAGTAATTTTCCGGAATACAACGAAGAACAAATATTTGAAACAGCTAAACAAATATATTGTGATAGAGAAAAATCAGCAAAAGACTACGGACGAAAAATAATAGGAAAGTTTACTCAAGGAGGAAGATTTTCTAATGCTCGAACTTCTTCTAGATTGGTGGTTGATCCAATTGAAGAACAAATTATTATTAAACATCTCACTGATACTAATAGATTTATAACGAGTAGAAAGGTATTTCTATCAAATGGAAAAGAATACGGAACTGTTATAACTTACATAGATGGAGAAAATGCTCAGTAAACACATTTAAGATCTTCCATGTTAGCGTACACAAGTATTAATTTATTCTCGATGATAAATAAATTTCCAGATATCGCTGTAAGAGTTGCCACAGATTCTATGTACTTTCATGAGAAATATATTAATGCTGTTAAGCCGTTTCTCGGTGGAAACGCTGGCGTTTCAGGTTGGGGAACTTGGAGAATTAAAAAAGAGCGATTACACTGTTATAACCATCATGTAGATGTTGAGATACTTGATAGTTACCGCGGAAAAAATCCAGAAAATATTCAATCAGAGTTTTCCTTATCCCCGTCGGTGTTTGATCCGATAACAAGATATAAGACGATTTACTTAAACGGCTGTGGAGGTTCTGGAAAAACTGAAAGAGTTATTAGATTATATAAAAATGGAAATGGAAATGCTAGCATTTCTAACATAAAAGCGCTAACACCAACTCGCAAACTAAAGAAAGATATAAAAGAACGTGGAATTCCTGCTAGTACTTATCACAGTTTCTTTAGGTGGAAAGGTGATGCGTGGACTCCAGAAAGAATGGGCAATAAATTTATTCCATCAATAATTCTTTGGGATGAAGTGTGTACAGTACCGTTAAAAATATTACAACAGTTTCTAGGTTGGTTATCCACGAAGAACACTAAGGTGATAATGTGTGGCGATGATGGTCAACCACCACCATTTTGTGGAGAATCACCACATAAGTGGTTGAAAGAAAATGTAGATTATTATGAGGAAACCACAGAAGATTTTAGATCGCTAGATAATGAAATAAAAGATTTAAAATCTAGAATCCGCCGGCAATCCGATTATGAGCAATGTAGAATTCTCAGAGAAGTTATCCTAGAAACTCCTGAGGAGGAATTCTGGAAATCTTGGACACCTGCTGATATAGTATTTGCAAGTAGAAAAATAACTCGTGATGATATTCAGCGACGATTATTTGTGATACATAAAGAAAAATTTCCTGATGTAAAAGTACCGTTATGTTACAGACCATCTGATACACGACAACAAAATATTAATGTTAAAATTCCAAGTAGAAACGCTAGCGTTTCCCAAGAACAAAAATTAGTGGTAAATGAAATTATACACGTGGACATTGATGTAGTTGAGGACGCATTAAACGCTGAAAATTCTCCTTGGATGTTAGGTTATGCAGCTACGATACACTCATCACAAGGATTAACAATCACAGATACAACTATTTGGATCGTAGATAATCGTATTGAGTGGTCAAATTTAGTTTATTTAGCGGTATCTAGAGCTAGACGAATAAATCAATTACGTCGAATTAACATCGAAGATACAGCAAGTAGTTCTGATGTTGATATTTACATAATTGAGAAAAAATTATCAGGATATCGACAACAAGATAAGAAAAAAAATAGAAATTTTAATATTAACTCAAAATTGATTTTATCATTGAAAACGCAACAAGATAATCATTGCACTGCTTGCAATTGTTTAATGCGTTGGAGATTTCATCCTGGAGATGGTCGCCAATTTACCGTTGACAGAATAGATAATAATTTAGGGCATATTATTGGCAATGTGAGATTAACTTGTCTCGCGTGTAATGTACGTCACGCTAACTAATTTTTCGTGGTGGTAATTGAGTGTCGTCAGGAATAACTTGTAGTTGTTCGCGTGTAAATCCTCGCTGAAGTGCGGATGAATCTAATCTATAAATTGCTGGCCTGGAATTACTTGCATATTCCACTAAAAGATCGTGTCGACGATGATATTTTATGTGTAGTGATACTCCAAATAGGATCAGTGGCTCTTGCGCTACCACCTTCGAGTTCACCTGGCTCATATAAATATCTTACAGTGACGTCACCGAGAATTGGTTGGAAATTAGAAGTGTTAGCATGAGAATTACTTGCAATTATAATATCAGGTACATACTTTTTTTTTATTGCGATGTTAGGTTTGATGCCAATCATTCGAGTTATTTCGTTATTTAACGCGGATACTACTTTTGGTAACCTTGAGACCCATTCACGAGAGCGAGTTTCTTGAGTAAATTCTTTTGCGTATTGATATCCAAATAACCGCTCAGCGAGAGTTCTATTAAATCGCTCTACAATTGCCTGATCGCGGTGTATTGCAATGTGTCCTCGTCGTATAGCTACGTTATGAGTTTTCATCGTAGATGTAACAACACCTTGAAATTCCTTGCCCGGATCAACTTGTAATAGATTTGGCCATTTTAGTGGACCTTTACGATAAATCTTTTCAAATGCATCGGAGACTTCTTTTGACGACTTTGTTTTTAACGGTATTGCTTGTTTATATCTACTAGCGATATCAACTACGGTTAATGCATATTTGTAACCGTTATCATGAGGAAGAAATAATATATCGGCTTGATGAACTTCATTTGGTACAAAAACATCAAAATGAGAATAATTAATTTTTTTAGGACCCGGAAGATAAATTTGCCATAACGCCTGTTTGGATAACCAATCTTTCGCGGTTTTATATTTCACTGATGCGGCGCTAGCGAGTTTTTTAATTGCTGCGTAACCTTTCCAATATCCTCTAGGAGAGTAATAAATAGATTCCATGTATAAAACATTAGTGTTTTCAATTACTTTATAATTTTTAAATACTTTTAGATTTTCAATTACCAAACATTATTTTATCTTTCATGGCTGCTTTTATCAACAAGGAAGCTAACTTTTCTTTGAATTTTTTATCTGGAATTGCATCTATCGCGTGAATTAATTTTATATCTGCGAGATGACGTTGTTGAAGATCATTACTTCGATATGCAATATCATGAACACGACAAGCTTCATCGATAGCATTAATTGGATCTTCACCGGGATTTGGCCGATCATTTTCGTTGAGTCTGATATCTAATCGTGTTCCTGGTCCGCAATAACTATATCCTGGAAGGTGTTTTTCACCCGGATATTTTGCCCATGGTAACCCTGGAAGACTACTTAAACTAGCAGCTATATCTCCTGCTGTTTTTTTTTATGAATCTAAATTTTTTTATACCACAAATTTCACAGTTACCTGAAAGTGCTAGTCGATTATTTTTAGTTGTAACTGTTGTTTCGTTGATTGTTGGTGTACGCTTCTTACATTTCACACAATATAAATCCATAACTTTTATAGTAAATAAACACATATCAATAAATGGAGGTGATTGATTTTAGCGCGTTAAAGAAAAAGCAACCAGTAAAACATAATGTGATGCTACCGAATTCTATCAGGATGATTATTATCGGACCATCCGGAAGTGGTAAAACTCAACTATTGCTGACGATGATAATGAAACATATGACCTGGGATAAATTATATTTAGTCGCACCAAGCGTAGATGATCAACATTGTTATAATGTATTAAAAGAATATAATGAAAAAGCATCTGAAATTACCGGAGAAAACGTTATCGATGTGATAACTGACATTGATGAAGCTCCATCTGTAGAAGATTTAGATGGAAGTATTAACAACTTAATTGTATATGATGATATTATGCTTGATAAACAAAAAAATCCAGCAAGAATTTTCTCACGTGGACGCCACAAAAACGATGATGTTATTTATGTAACTCAAAAATTTGCACAAATTCCGAGTATAATCAGAGAAAATTGTAATTTAGTATGTGTTTTTAGGGGAACTGGAAAGTATACATTACAAAATATTTATCAATATTGGTGTGATGGTGATATGGATTTTAATAAATTTAAAAACTTCTTTAGTAACGCTCAGCAAACCCCTCACGGATTTGTCACAATAGCGTTACATGATCCACAGACACGATATCGTATTGGACTTGATCGAATATATTCTTAATAATATTAAAAACATTGAGTTTCTAAGACGTGTCCGTCATAACCTCGTGTTGAAAACTGATCATTAACGATTTTTTATACGGAGACTAAAAAATCATTAAAAACGTTAAGGCTCAGAATGGCAAAATACGGGTTAACGATTTTTCGTTAAGTCTCAGTTTGACAAACGGAGACTAAAAGGTGTGATTCTGGATGGAAAAAGTGAAGCTCAGCCTCCCTGCTGCTTAGATAGATAGATAGATAGATAGATAGATAGATAGATAGATAGATAGATAGATAGATAGATAGATAGATAGATAGATAGATAGATAGATAGATAGATAGATAGATAGATAGATAGATAGATAGATAGATAGATAGATAGATAGATAGATAGATAGATAGATAGATAAATAGATATGTGTGTGTGTGTGTCTTTTTCATTTGTATATCTGTTCAATAAATTGTTCTTTCTAATCAAAGACGGTTTGCAATAATAAAGAGCTCGATGTTACGAGCAAGAAATTCGTTTAAACACATTTCGCACGCAGATTCAAAACATAACTAGTATCTGAACAAGAAATAAGAATGTGACTAATGCTTGGAATTTAAGAATTTTGTGATAAAATATGGTTTTATAAACACCAGAGCATACCTTAAATTAACAAGAACAATAAACAAAATGTGTAAAATATCAATTTTGAAACATGTTATATTTTTTGTTTTGTTTTTAAAGAACATACATGCAAATAATTTGATTCTTTACCTTTGATTCCCTTTCATCATACTGGATAGAAAAAAAACCAAGGTGAAGACAAGGTCAAGTGCAGAATATAATTTCCATCCAGTGATATGTAGACTATCAATTGTACAAGTTACACTAATCACGTGAGTTAATAAATAAGGATATAATCGTGAACCAGGATCCATCGTAACGATACATGAACTCAGACTACAACAAAAAAATCTTTATGAGTCAATTAATGCTTTAGGAATTTGTACGTATTCAGAAACACATCTATTTAATATTTAAACACGCACATCTGTGTCTGTATCTAGGCTGCTAAACAGGAGGTCTGAGTTCTAAACTCGCAGCGGCATCCAAGTTTCATTTTATCCATGTAAGTATTCTATCTACAAACTTTTTTTCAAAGTACCTCATCGCATTTTGATATTATTACATATTTTATTCAATTCCTGTTCTTGGATGGGCTATTAATCCAATGCAATAATAAAGTGTTTATGAATACCAATACCTTCGTATAACCTAACACAAAGCGTATTTATTTATAAAAAATGGGTTACACAAAGTGCGTTCGAATATTGGAAACATGAGCAAGAGCGTATATAGATTATATAAATTGCATATGAATACGTGGTTTTAACCCATATAAGACTTATCTATAAATGATACAAAGTGTCCATACAATGATAAAAAAAACATTAAAACAGTGATATACATGAATACGTTTGTGTAAATTCGCCGAGAGCTTTTCTATAGGTAATTTGATAAAAAGCGCTGATAAATATGTGGCTATAGCCGTAGTTATAGACGATGTAAAGTGCCCCTAAATTACCAATCGTAACAGAGCCTAGCTATAGACGATGCACAGTGCCCCTAAATTACCAATCGTAACTTCGTCCAGAGCCTAGTTATAGACGATGCAAAGTGCCCCTAAATTACCAATCGTAACTTCGTCCAGAGCCTAGTTATAGACGATGCAAAGTGCCCCTAAATTCCCAATCGTAACTTCGTCCAGAGCCTAGTTATAGACGATGCAAAGTGCCCCTAAATTACCAATCGTAACTTCGTCTAGAGCCTAGTTATAGACGATGCAATGTGCCTTATAAATCTGAATACGAATTCAGTATCAAGTCTGGAAAGTTTCTTAAAACATAGGTTTCAGTATATGTCTCTATGACACACACACACACACACACACACACACAAACCTTTCCACAAAACTAACCAGCTGGCTAGTGTTATTTGCTAAGGCTCCAATAAACAGTAACATAGAAAGAGTGAAAATAACAAGCTTGTAAAAACGTAATAAACAATTTATTGAGCACAAATATTTTCCAGAAAAGAAAAATAAACTTACAGTTTTAAGAATCAATTCCAACATTTTTTAAGAATCAATTCCAAAATTAATCCAAAAATAATACAAAATTTAATCCACTAGCGAAATTGCAAAAGTCCTGGTAATAAAATATCCTAATAATTCCCAGTTCGAATCTTAGTGAAGCATCCAAGATGGATGACGATGTCACGTGATGAAGTCAGTTCTAGTCTTATGAAATTTAATGAGCACAATTATTTTTCAGATAAATAAATAAATAATTCCTCTTGATCCAAACGAATTGAAATGATTTCCAGTCATTTAAAATATTTCAAAACAATATAACTTAATGTTCTAACAGCCCAACTTCTACTAAATATTTCGCTCCAAAACATAATTTATATACCTGTTTTTACGTAAACAAGGAAGGGGTCACATGATCTTCTAGAATCTTTAGAACAAATTTCCGTTCAAAATATCCCGTGCACACCGTATGACCCAACTAAAAATAGAAAGATGTTTACAACAAAGCTCCATAATGTCCTTGGAATCAACCAATCATTTTATAAGCTTGTTTACAACTCTGAAGCCAGTTGAGAAATGAGGTCAGCATCTGGTGTTTATTCGTAAAGTACAGGTCATCCCACTTTTAAAAAACAAATATCTCCCAATGAATGAATCTTATTTATCTGATATTTATTGTCTGAGGTAAAGGATGTGAATGAGAAAGTCTTTGTGTTATCAGCATAGCCTTCGTTTTTATAATCATTCATCTGCAACTTGTTACATGTCATCCATGATTTCACATCAAAAATGCACTTCTCTACTCCATGGATGGTAGCATCAACTTCAGTTGGGTGGCTAGACTTGCATATTTGGGTGTCATCAGCGTACAATTGGTGAGAACACTGTGTGACACATAAGAGCGACTGAGTGTATAGAATGAAGATCAAAGGTCCAAAAACAGACCCCCGTGGAACACCACAAATAGATCAACTGGGCTGGAATGTATTCCATTTATAGATACAATTTCTGTCATAGTGACTAATTAGGACTTAAAAAATGTAAGGCTATATTCTGAATGTCAAATACATGCTGGAGACGGTGAAGTAATATATCATGGTTTATTGTGTCAAAAGCTGCAGACAAATCAAGGAGGGTGAAGAATTTAATCGTTTGTTAATGTAGTTAGCATTTATTTTGTTCATTCCGAACATTCTTGCTTTATGTCTTTGTCTTTTAAGAGGTCATATTTATTCTTACATCAATAGGCAGACAGCACATGTCAATATCCTTGATTTTCACTGAACGTTAGCTTCTTTACATCATACAAACCCCATATTCATAAGCTTGAAACAAAACATACCATGCTACTCAATACTGTATCACTCTCCTGATGTCTGTATATCAGTGATACTCAATACTGTAACACTCTCCTGATGTGTGTATATCAGTGCTATTCAATACTGTAACACCCTCTTAATGTGTGTATATCAGTGCTATTCAATACTGTAACACTCTCCTGATGTGTGTATATCAGTGCTACTCAATACTGTATCACTCTCCTGATGTGTGTATATCAGTGCTACTCAATACTGTAACACTCTCCTGATGTGTGTATATCAGTGCTACTCAATACTGTATCACTCTCCTGATGTGTGTATATCAGTGCTATTCAATACTGTAACACCCTCTTAATGTGTGTATATCAGTGCTATTCAATACTGTAACACTCTCCTGATGTGTGTATATCAGTGCTACTCAATACTGTAACACTCTCCTGATGTGTGTATATCAGTGCTACTCAATACTGTAACACTCTCCTGATGTGTGTATATTAGTGCTACTCAATACTGTAACACTCTCCAGATGTGTGTATATCAGTGCTACTCAATACTGTAACACTCTCCTGATGTGTGTATATCAGTGCTATTCAATACTGTAACACTCTCCTGATGTGTGTATATCAGTGCTACTCAATACTGTAACACTCTCCTGATGTGTGTATATCAGTGCTACTCAATACTGTAACAATCTCCTGATGTGTGTATGTCAAAATGTGTAAGTGCGATAAAAACAATTGTCAGTTTCAAAACGCGAACCATTAGTTTGACCGTTCAGTAGTTGATGTGGAAAAGAAGAATTGGGAGAATACACAAGAAAGAGATTTATGTTCACTTTCTAGTTTGTCTACACTGCAATGGTAACAACGTAATAGCCTCTGCATTATTTTGCCACACAGCCTTAGAAAAATAAAATAATTCATTAATCGTTGCAAGCCATTTCATTGGCTAGAATTGTTTTACCGCGTTCGCTTTGAATTGACATCAGTAGATCTTCACACGGTGACGATATAGACAATGCTTGTATTGGTCTCGCCGCTATGTGATTTACACAAGTAATATTTAAAAACAATATCAATAATACACGAATAATAGCATTATGGGCGATCTATGTAATTTGTGTCAATTTTTTTGCAAAATACATCAAGGAATGTTTAATTTTACTATTCTGTGATAAGGTTTGTGTCGCGTTCATCATCAGTTCACTCCAGTGCTATTTTAAAACTTTTGATTTTTCATATGGATGTGATTTTCGAAGTGAAATGTGTTTCTCTAACACTTTCTTAGGAAAAATATACCATAAAAAAACGTTCTCTCTCTCTCTCTCTCTCTCTCTCTCTCTCTCTCTCTCTCTCTCTCTCGTAATACGTTTGATTGAAATCCTAATAGTATTCTTTCCGTTTAAAAATACCTCCCAAAAATGTAAACAGTAGTTACCATAATGATGTGAACTGTCCTGATTGACATGCGTTTATGTCAAATACCTAACATCCTTGCAAAATGTAAATCAGTAAATCGTTGGATGAAATAAGTTGAATAGCTGTACAAATCAGATGTCAAAGCTTTCTCCTTATGTTGACACTGCAATGTGTCACGGACAAAAATTCACCATTAGATTTACCGTTTTTGAGAAAGGAGACAAACGCGTGGCTTTTCGAGAAATACGCGAGTGACAATTCACTGTTTAACCTTGCATATGATTCATAGGACGACACTGGCTTACTCGCAGTGAGTTATCAATGTTTGGAACCAGCCGGAGGCTCGTGTTGGCACTTTTAGTGGTTTGGATGGAGCATGCGCTTTGGTTCCTTGACCATTCGTCGACATGATTTGCGGAACCGGAAATGCATAGTGTTCTTAAAGTGCACGCATTATATATATATATATATATATATATATATATATATATATATATATATATTCGTTTATAAATCAATATTATTTAGCATCAATATATCTTTAAAATCACTTGTTTAATATCGCTATATGAATACAGATAAATACTATATGCATTCTTACTTTCGACTTATTGATGGACCACACTTTTTTCATATTTACAAATTCTATAGTTTAAACATCGTTGCTGACAAGGTCTATATTATTCATATTTAAAGTAAATGCTATGTTCTGATCACTATACTGATGTCGGCTTTATCGATACGTGCGTCATTGAAAGAAGTGACTACCTGTACGATCATTTAATGTACATTTCCAGCCTTTGAAATATTAAAAGAATGACCAATTGAACTATCAACCTATATCTTCTCTATCTGTACATTAAAATATTGTTCAAAATTATGTGAGCTCGTGTCCTGGGATAAGAATCACCTAGGACGTTCCTAGTTCTTGTTCTAATAAAAATGTTTTTTTCTTAAATAAAACCTTTTGCTCGGAGAGGGACCTCTTATGGATCCGGTCCCAGGTTGCGTGATTTAAACTCTGTTGCCCCTTCCTATTATCAGTCCTGTATACTTCCACTGTTAAATGACAATTACACCGTATGGGAACTAACTTCCAATTATAGCCCATACATAATTAATAAATTCCAGAAAATGGCCTTCATACATAATCTGAGTTTTCACATCTACAATGGCCACCATCACAATTTATTTTATTATTGTAAAGGAATAAGGCAATGATTTCCATGTAGAAAAGGCAAAAGCCAACCAATATAAAATCTATTTCAGCAGATAACCTTTGGAATGCCATACCGCTGTGGATATGTATTTGTTTTGTTTTTTAGCATTGTTTAAATCGCTTTGAAGACATTTTGTTCTGGACCAGCTCAAATCTATACTAAAGGCTTCTCAATAAAGAAATTTATCATTGTGTCTAAAATTAATATGATCATGATTTTAATGACGTCAGATATGCTGGATGGATTAAAAGATGTGAGTTCGTCTAGGACTTTGAAAATTCAAGATTTGTCACTTAGGAAATAATGACAATATGCTCGGTTTTCTCTTTTATCAGCATATATATATAGGAATCGCATGACAATTCTCTAATTCTTGTTTCTTGTGATCTTTTTGCAACATCAAGTGTGCAGACGTATTTTGTACAGTATTTAAATATTATCTGAGAAAAAAAAAAAAACCAGTTGATTGGATTATTGATTGAAGATATAAAGTGCTTTACTGGAATAGAATGTCATTCTGGGACAACTGTGAATTATTCATTGGAGTTCTGGACAACGTCATTAATAAACAGAAGGACAGGTGGCAGGTTAGTATATTCACGTCTATGGTATTCATGTTTTAGTATATTCATTGTTATGGTATTCATGTTAATATATTCAAGGTTGTGGTATTCATGTTAGTATATTCATGGTTATGGTATTTATGTTAGTATATTCATGGCAATGACATTCATGTTAGTATATTCATGGCTATGGTATTCATGTTAGTATATTCATGGCAATGACATTCATGTTAGTATATTCATGGCTATGGTATTCATGTTAGTATATTCATGGCTATGGTATTCATGTTAGTATATTCATCGTTATGGTATTTATGTTAGTGTATTCATGGCTATGGCATTCATGTTAGTATATTCATGGCTATGGTATTCATGTTAGTATATTCATGGCAATGACATTCATGTTAGTATATTCATGGCTATGGTATTCATGTTAGTATATTCATGGCAATGACATTCATGTTAGTATATTCATGGCTATGGTATTCATGTTAGTATATTCATGGCTATGGTATTCATGTTAGTATATTCATGGCTATGGTATTCATGTTAATATATTCATGGCTATGGTATTCATGTTAGTATATTCATGGCTATGGCATTCATGTTAGTATATTCATGGCTATGGTATTCATGTTAGTATATTCATGGCTATGGTATTCATGTTAGTATATTCTTGGCTATGGTATTCATGTTAGTATATTCATGGCTATGGTATTCATGTTAATATATTCATGGCTATGGTATTCATGTTAGTATATTCATGGCAATGACATTCATGTTAGTATATTCATGGCTATGGTATTCATGTTAGTATATTCATGGCTATGGCATTCATGTTAATATATTCATGGCCATGGTATTCATGTTAGTATATTCATGGCTATGGCATTCATGTTAGTATATTCATGGCTATGGTATTCATGTTAGTATATTCATGGCTATGGTATTCATGTTTTCATGGCTATGGTATTCATGTTAGTATATTCATGGCTATGGTATTCATGTTAGTATATTCATGGCTATGGCATTCATGTTAGTATATTCATGGCTATGGTATTCATGTTAGTATATTCATGGCTATGGTATTCATGTTAGTATATTCATGGCTATGGCATTCATGTCAGTATATTAATGGCTATGGTATTTATATCGAAAATTTCCATTTTTGGACTTTAATGTACTTTCTTCACGATTATTTTGGATTCATTTCACAATACTGCAAGTTCTTCTTACATTTTCGTTTAATAAAATTGATAATTACATTTTTGTTACATTTTATCAAACTTGCTGGGTTTGCTCTTCTCTGCATTATTTCCATAAAGTCGTAACACTATATGTTGAAAATTATAGTTGCACATATTAGTTCGTTTTAGATCTGTAAATATGTATGAATATGTGTGTAAGTGAAAGTGTTCTTAATTATAATTTGAGAACAGAACCTGTTGCAAAAATTGATTACAAGATGGCAGATGGGTCTGCATGGCTACACACGTTATGACCAAATGTGTTCATCTCGTTAAGTATATATTGTCATTACCATTATTGATTCATTCATTTATTGTCTGTATGCATTCTATACATTTAACATATGGTGATAAGACAAGATATTAGCACGTAAACTACCATGACTTAACAAGTAACATATAACGACATGACACGTGAGATATAATGACAAGTACACTAAACTGACTTGATGCGAGATCTATACTGACCTGATACGTGATCTATAATAACATGATACGTAATCTATAATGATATGATACGTAATCTATAATGCCATGATACGTAATCTATAATGACATGATACGTAATCTATAATGATATGATACGTAATCTATAATGACATGATACGTAATCTATAATGACTTGACACGTAAACTATACTGACTTGATACGTGATCTATAATGACATGATACGTAATCTATAATGACATGATACGTAATCTATAATGACATGATACGTAATCTATGACATGATACGTAATATATAATGACTTGACACGTAAACTATACTGACTTGATACGTGATCTATAATGACATGATACGTAATCTATAATGACATGATACGTAATCTATGACATGATACGTAATCTATAATGACTTGACACGTAAACTATACTGACTTGTTACGTGATCTATAATGACATGATACATAATATATAATGGCATGATACGTAATCTATGACATGATACGTAATCTATAATGACTTGACACGTAAACTATACTGACTTGATACGTGATCTATAATGACATGATACGTAATATATAATGACATGATACGTAATCTATGACATGATACGTAATCTATAATGACTTGACACGTAAACTATACTGACTTGATACGTGATCTATAATGACATGATACGTAATATATAATGACATGATACGTAATCTATGACATGATACGTAATCTATAATGACTTGACACGTAAACTATACTGACTTGATACGTGATCTATAATGACATGATACGTAATATATAATGAGATGATACGTAATCTATGACATGATACGTAATCTATAATGACTTGACACGTAAACTATACTGACTTGATACGTGATCTATAATGACATGATACGTAATATATAATGACATGATACGTAATCTATAATGACTTGACACGTAAACTATACTGACTTGATACGTGATCTATAATTACATGATACGTAATATATAATGACATGATACGTAATCTATGACATGATACGTAATCTATAATGACTTGACACGTAAACTATACTGACTTGATATGTGATCTATAATGACATGATACGTAATCTATGACATGATACGTGATCTATAATGACATGATACGTAATCTATGACATGATACTTAATCTATAATAACTAGACACGGAATATAAAATGATTTGACACGTAAACTATACTTACTAGATACAGAACCTGTAATGACATGTTACTTAATCTGTAATGACTCGACACGTAATCTATAATGACTTTACACGTAAACTATAATAACTTTATGCAGAGTCTATAATGACTTAGGTTATATATTATTTACGTAATCTTGTCACGGATTTGCATAAATTCTTTTATTTCTGAAATACATGTACTCGGATTTCGTTTTCATCCACAACGAACAGTGAACAGTATATTGTACAATATTTCGATGTAGTGAGTTCGGTTCATGCTATGTCGCATGTGCAAACTGATCGTGATGGGAAAAAATGAACGCTTCCAGTGCACAGACGATATCTGTGTATAAATGCCTTACCGTATGTAAAACACTTTACATTTTGGAACATCTTGTCAGTGAGCACATCTTGTTAATGACTTGCACATCTTCAGCTGTAGAGGTATGTGAGTTGTTAATTTATGTATGTTTAAGTCTTGTGTATAAGATATGCTATCGTATTACCACGTTTATCTTTGTATAGTTGCTATGTATATTCGGTCTACGTTGTATAGGGTAAATATGTTTCATTTTTGTTTGTGACTTGGATGAGATTTATTATAGAAAAACAAAGCCGAATTTTTAAGA
This sequence comes from Unio pictorum, assembly GCA_030141615.1. Lineage (NCBI taxonomy): Eukaryota > Metazoa > Mollusca > Bivalvia > Unionida > Unionidae > Unio > Unio pictorum. The sequence continues at coordinate 842,777 of JARLTB010000136.1, forward strand.
TGCGTTTAGTACAGTAGTATTCTTATCAGGCACGGTCCATTTCACTTCTGAACTTGTGTATTGTTTTGTAATAATTGTGCCGATGATGTAATCTGTATAGCGTACTGTATGTAACGTTATATCGTTCCATCAAATATGCCCGTGTCGTACTAATCTCTTCGGCTGACCAGATAGAACATAGTGACGTTGTACCAGCTGCAGAGCTTTTTTATGGATTATCGCCATTTTTCAGCACAATATAGGCCATACATGGCGGCCAGTATTATTGGTGGAGGAAGAACCCGGAAAACCCCAGAAAGAACCACCGACCCACGAGAAGCTACTGGCAAGCTTCCTCACATAACTACATTAGCCGAATCTTAGATTCGAACCCACGCAGACAGAGGTGAGATGGCAGTGATCCATAACGTTGCTAATCAAGATTGGCAGGCGCTGATTGCTTGATTGACATGGAATTCTGACCGACATGGAATTCTGACCGACATGGAATTCTGACGTCTAGATCTTCAAGTGTAACTGTTAGCAGAGTCTGCTGGTGATGGGATTATAATCGTTTAGGAATTATGTTACTAATTCAACTCCCATAGTAAACATATGGAAACACCATCATGTTCAAAATTGAGATGAAAAGCCTACTGACAAACTGCTAAGTCCCAAGCCGAGCAGTAATCTGGAGGTGGAGAAAGATGTGCAACACTTCGCGATGCCAAGCCAGGTCCATGTTTATATGCAATATTCAGCCACTGATTTAACTTATCACTGCATTAACTACGTGGTAAATGTAAGTAATAGAATTGAATTGCATATTGAAAGTTGTCTAATTCATAAATAAATACCCCTATTTATCCAAAACTCATAACAAGTTAATAAAAGCCTAAAAGTCATTACTGTGGCTACTTTAACAAGCTCTCAGAAAGAATGTACATGTTATTATGTCTTCGCCCGTTTCTAGACTGGATCAGTTTTTTTATGTAATTATTACCGCGTGTCTTTTAGCCGTGGGCTAATTTCTTGGGTTCGTAAAATATTGTGTAGAGATAATATATATATATATATATATATATATATATATATATATATATATATATATATATGTGTGTGTGTGTGTGTGTGCGTGCGTGTGTTTGTGTGTGTTCCTTTCTCGTTACATACTTGTACTATTTGAGAAATACATTGTAAACTTTTACTACGAGTAAAAACTCCATTTGTTACTGTTTGACTAAAACAAATCTTCTTTTTGTGGTGAAAGCACTGTGAATCATTCACACCTTGTTCTCATACAGTGTAATGTCATTTATTTGTATTTTCATAATTTAAGTCCGTGCGTGTTCTGTTCATTGATCCAATATTTGAATCATATGTATGCACACATTAACCATATTTAGTTTCGCATCCAAATAATTTGTCATTAAACATTGTATTTGTTTCACCATTAATTGTGTTTTGTTGTAAATCTGAAATCTCAACCGGTTATTTTATTACAAGTAAATAATCAGTTACGTTGTTCTAATTGATAATGTAGTCTTGACTCGCTGAGTAAATAACCAATGTATGCTTTACAAGACACGTTTAGTTTATTGCTCATTTACCAACTATAAAATTCAGACTCGCTGAGTAAATAAACTAATGTATTTAGTCTAAGAAGAAGAAAACTGGATAGGAAAGACCCTTTGTGTTTTTAAATCAAGTAACGAGAGTGTTGCTACGTGATGGAAAACATGTAAGAGACAATACATTGATACGCAATCCAGTGATCAATCACCAGATGGTACTCCAATTTACTTGGAACAGTTAATCTTATTTTATATTATCATATTGCCACTACATATCAAACGCCCAAGGAAATAATGCATTGATTTAGAAAGAATCCAGTTCACGTTTATTTTGTATATCGTTGTGATGTTTTCTTCCTATCTGGTGTTATTTAATCTCTAAGCAAATGTAGAAACAAAGATATTATTGTCACATAATGCTATGCTTTATATTTCTGATCTAGATCTCATTTCAGTTTAAAGCATTCCAAACAAAGCCAGCTGTTAACCAAATAATCAAATTTTCATCACAGACGTGCGAACGACAAAAACCTATTCTAACCTGTAATGAGTATGATTAACAGGGTAGGGTATGTAAATAACTTGATTGACTGTTAAGATTCATAGCATAAGAGGGGAATGTACGCTTCTAATATACATTGCTTGTACCTTCGTTGCCCTCAACTGTTGATAAAAGCACGGTCTTTGTGCCTATAACCATGCAATGAATTATAAAATCCAATTTATTAGTCTGACGAAAGCAATGTTTAATTTCTTGCATTCAATAAAGTAAGGTACTGTTTATCAGTTACTCTATCAATCTATCATTCATATCTCCTGCCCTTTGATCAAAAAGGAAAACCTTGAAAGAAGAATATAAATTTCCAAAAGATGTAAACGTTGAATTAATATATTTTGGCATGGAGTATTTTGCTTCACGTACTCTAGATGTAGTACGGCATGAAAAGGGTATGCGATGCTTAATGATATTGTATAGATGTAGTACGGCATGAAAAGGGTATGCGATGCTCAATGATATTGTATAGATGTAGTACGGCATGAAAAAGGGTATGCAATGATGAAAGATATTGTATAGATGTTTTACGGCATGAAGAAGGGTATGCGATGCTTAAAGATATTTTATAGATGTAGTACGGCATGAACAAAAAGGCATGCGATGCTCAACTATATTTTATAGATGTAGTATGGCATGAAAAAATGTATGCAATGCTCGAAGATATTGTATATATGTCGTATGGCATGAACAAGGGTATGCGATGCTCAATGATATTGTATAGATGCAATACAGCGTGAAAAAGAGTATGCAATGATGAAAGATATTGTATAGATGTAGCACGGCATGAAAAAGGGTATGCGATGCGAATTCATTCAAATGCAATATAATGGAAGAGTGTTAAAGATTACAGTTTTACATCTTTTGAAATTCGGCTGAAAAATTATAAATGCTGAAAGTTTAGGTCTGAATAAAATTGAGTACGGGCCGTTAAACCAGTGTGGAGACTTTCAATAAAGATAAATACGGACCATTTGGTGGAGATCTCAGCGAGGTAGGTAATTCCTACTGAATTTGATCATAGTCCCAGCTTCAGTTTATTTCTCAATTTCTCCATGAGACCTTTTTCAGATATTGATTTGGTAGAAATGATCAAATCATTTTTTTTAGCTAAAATTGACATCTATGGATATTTTACATCCTGACATGGCGTTTAAGAGCACCAAGCATTTGATAAAATATCTAAAGTGGTATCACAAACAAAACCAGCGTCTCTAGAAAATTCAATACATTATCAAGCTATTTTAGCCACTGAAGATTGCGTAAGGTGAATTTAACAATTCCTTGATGAATGTTACACAGAAAATAGAACTTAGTTAAAATTGATTTCAATTTGTGGATTATAATCAGAGTCAGTGTTAGTTAAAATTGATTTCAATTTGTGGATTATAATCAGAGTCAGTGTTAGTTAAAATTGATTTCAATTTGTGGATTATAATCAGAGTCAGTGTTAGTTAAAATTAATTTCAATTTGTGGAATATAATCAGAGTCAGTGTTAGTTAAAATTGATTTCAATTTGTGGAATATAATCAGAGTCAGTGTTAGTTAAAATTGATTTCAATTTGTGGATTATAATCAGAGTCAGTGTTACACGGCATTTAATTCGCAATTAAGGCCAATACAATTTTCTTCTTCAAAAAAAAATTAAGTTGAATATTGTGATATTCTTGGATATATAATGTTTGATCTAACAGAAAAGCACACAGTTGTAGAACAAATCAGAATATATCATGATTTAGTGAACAATAGACAAGATTGCAAATAGAAAATTACAAAAAAAAAATTCCATTTAATCTTTTAGGTACTTGTTCAGCTAATTAATGAGACATGACTGCATAATTTCCAAACTGTTAATTTGCTTTCGATTTTGTTTTCTGATACAATTAATATATTGCAAAATGTTAATTTTGCCTTCAATTTTACAATTAATATGTCGAAAAATGTTAAACTTAAGCTTGTGGTTCATATTAAAAGGCTCAAAGTTCACATGGAAGACTGTCAAACGTCGGCAAATCAGGCAAATCAACCTGGTACAATACTGCGTAGATGGCGCTAGTCAATGTTATGCCTTCACAGCAATTTGTTAAATACTACCATACTTAATATACACGGCTGTCACCAAAGGGATCAAAGAGTTTCAATACATGGTAATATATTCTCCTTCAATTAAAGGAGTATTATAATCAATGATATAGAAGTGGGATGAAATCGTTTCAATATATGGTAATGTATTCTCCTTTAATTATTGGCGTATTATATTCAATTATGAGCAGTGGATAAAGCTTTTCAATATATGGTAATGTATATTCACCTTTAACAAAAAGGAGTATTATTAAGAATGATAGACCAGTGGGATGAAAGCGATGTAATACACGGTAATGCCTTACATTTTAAGTTAAGGTGTATTATAATCAATTATAGAGCAGTGAATTGAGCATGTCAACATATGGAAATGCATTCACATTTAATTAAAGCATTCACATTTAATTAATGCATTCACATTTAATTAAAGCATTCACATTTAATTAATGCATTCACATTTAATTAAAGCATTAATGTGACTGATTATACGGCCGTGTAAAACAAGCAAGTAATTTATTTAATGAGCAAGTAATTTATTTAATGAGCAAGTAATTTATTTAATGAGCAAGTAATTTATTTAATGAGCAAGTAATTTATTTAATGAGCAAGTAATTTATTTAATGAGCAAGTAATTTATTTAATGAGCAAGTAATTTATTTAATGAGCAAGTAATTTATTTAATGAGCAAGTAATTTATTTAATGAGCAAGTAATTTATTTAATGAGCAAGTAATTTATTTAATGAGCAAGTAATTTATTTAATGAGCAAGTAATTTATTTAATGAGCAAGTAATTTATTTAATGAGCAAGTAATTTATTTAATGAGCAAGTAATTTATTTAATGAGCAAGTAATTTATTTAATGAGCAAGTAATTTATTTAATGAGCAAGTATTTATTTAATGAGCAAGTAATTTATTTAATGAGCAAGTAATTTATTTAATGAGCAAGTAATTTATTTAATGAGCAAGTAATTTATTTAATGAGCAAGTAATTTATTTAATGAGCAAGTAATTTATTTAATGAGCAAGTATTTATTTAATGAGCAAGTATTTATTTAATGAGCAAGTAATTTATTTAATGAGCAAGTAATTTATTTAATGAGCAAGTATTTATTTAATGAGCAAGTAATTTATTTAATGAGCAAGTAATTTATTTAATGAGCAAGTATTTATTTAATGAGCAAGTATTTATTTAATGAGCATGTACATTTTTCTTCTAACGAGATCGTTATTGAATTAATGACATGTAGGTATAAAAAGTATCGGATTGCTGACGTGTAAGTATAAAATAAAGGATCGGATTGCTGACATGTAAGTATAAAATAAAGGATTGAATTACTGACGTGTAAGTATAAAAAGAAATTATTGAATTACTGACGTGTAAGTATAAAATAAAGTATTGAATTACTGACATGTAAGTATAAAATAAAGCATTGAATTACTGACGTGTAAGTATAAAATAAAGCATTGAATTACTGACATGTAAGTATAAAATAAAGCATTGAATTACTGACGTGTAAGTATAAAATAAAGGATTGAATTACTGACGTGTAAGTATAAAATAAAGTATTGAATTACTGACGTGTAAGTATAAAATAAAGTATTGAATTACTGACGTGTAAGTATAAAATAAAGTATTGAATTACTGACGTGTAAGTATAAAATAAAGTATTGAATTACTGACGTGTAAGTATAAAATAAAGTATTGAATTACTGACGTGTAAGTATAAAATAAAGCATTGAATTACTGACGTGTAAGTATAAAATAAAGAATTGAATTACTGACGTGTAAGTATAAAATAAAGCATTGAATTACTGACATGTAAGTATAAAATAAAGCATTGAATTACTGACATGTAAGTATAAAATAAAGCATTGAATTACTGACATGTAAGTATAAAATAAAGCATTGAATTACTGACATGTAAGTATAAAATAAAGCATTGAATTACTGACGTGTAAGTATAAAATAAAGCATTGAATTACTGACGTGTAAGTATAAAATAAAGTATTGAATTACTGACGTGTAAGTATAAAATAAAGTATTGAATTACTGACGTGTAAGTATAAAATAAAGTATTGAATTACTGACGTGTAAGTATAAAATAAAGTATTGAATTACTGACGTGTAAGTATAAAATAAAGCATTGAATTACTGACATGTAAGTATAAAATAAAGCATTGAATTACTGACGTGTAAGTATAAAATAAAGCATTGAATTACTGACGTGTAAGTATAAAATAAAGTATTGAATTACTGACGTGTAAGTATAAAATAAAGTATTGAATTACTGACGTGTAAGTATAAAATAAAGTATTGAATTACTGACGTGTAAGTATAAAATAAAGCATTGGATTACTGACGTGTAAGTATAAAATAAAGTATTGAATTACTGACATGTAAGTATAAAATAAAGTATTGAATTACTGACATGTAAGTATAAAATAAAGTATTGAATTACTGAATTACTGACGTGTAAGTATAAAATAAAGTATTGAATTACTGACGTGTAAGTATAAAATAAAGTATTGAATTACTGACGTGTAAGTCTAAAATAAAGTATTGAATTACTGACGTGTAAGTATAAAATAAAGTATTGAATTACTGACGTGTAAGTATAAAATAAAGTATTGAATTACTGAATTACTGACGTGTAAGTATAAAATAAAGTATTGAATTACTGACGTGTAAGTATAAAATAAAGTATTGAATTACTGACATGTAAGTATAAAATAAAGTATTGAATTACTGACATGTAAGTATAAAATAAAGTATTGAATTACTGACGTGTAAGTATAAAATAAAGCATTGGATTACTGACGTGTAAGTATAAAATAAAGCATTGGATTACTGACGTGTAAGTATAAAATAAAGTATTGAATTACTGACATGTAAGTATAAAATAAAGTATTGAATTACTGACATGTAAGTATAAAATAAAGTATTGAATTACTGACATGTAAGTATAAAATAAAGTATTGAATTACTGACGTGTAAGTATAAAATAAAGTATTGAATTACTGACATGTAAGTATAAAATAAAGTATTGAATTACTGACGTGTAAGTATAAAGAAAATAGTTTGTAACAGGTCGCGGCCCTTGGCTAATTTTCAATAACTGAAATGATTTTCTGCGTTTTTTGAAAGAGTCTTTAAAATCATTACATATTGCTTACTAGGGTAACACGAAAATGTATTGATTACAAGGTTAGCATTGAAGCATTGAAATTGATGTATTGATTACTGGTTTAGCAGTGAAAGGAATTGAACAGAGCATCACAATGGCAACCTGCGGGTTAATCTGGATTCAGAGATTGATCACACTCTAGCACTACAGTCAGTCAATGTCTACATACTGTTCAAGAGCAGAGAGAGAGAGAGAACTGGAATGTTTAAACGCTAAAAGTACAAAAGTTCCACTTTTTAAATATCTTGCAAACACGTTCGTTGTGATTGGTGAACAATAGACGTATTATAGGCATTGTGCCACAATTAACTATCTTGAGGTAACAGTGAATAATTCAGGTTTCAAGAGAAAAAAAAAATCAACGGTGCCCACTCCACGTTTGCCAAAGTAAACGGTTATTCCCGTAGCAGGCAGTGTCATGTTCTCCTTCGATACAGCTGTTGCAGAAAATGCAAAACTTGCATTTTCTCACTTCGTGTTTTCATGCAGATGCATGACAAATGAGAAGACAAAATCACACTGTACATGTCATGCCTTGCTTCCTATGAAACTCGTAACATTTTGATCACACATCCTCTTCTTAACCTATGTCTCAGATATATCATATGTAGTTTGCTTTGGAACACGTTGCCACGTACGTTTCTGTTTAATTACTTTCGCAGATGTTTTTAATGTGGTAGCCTGGAGAACAAGCACTATTCTATGCGACACTGCCGCTGAAAATTCAGATGGGCGGCCCAATATATGGATATGTTGTTGACGCACTGTATACAATTGAGCCTTCAATAATACTATGTTCACCTGTCGATTTGGCAATTAGAAAGTGTACAAACTTGTTTCACGAAACGACTGTTAAAATTTACGGAAGCTATATCACAGGGAACGAGGCGAAGCTGTGTCAGTTTGACTACGTCGACAAGGACGAACTTGTGATTTTTGACATCAGCCAGTTGGTTTGAAAATGGAAGCCAACACGAAGAATCAGGCTGCATTCATCGTTGACCAAGGAAACAAAGACTCTTATGTCAGCGGCCTTCACCAAAGGCTGCACGGTGAAAACACGTGAAGTGCGTAGGTGCTTCGCCACAACGCTTAGCATTGTGAGTAATACAAAATATTAATCAAAAAAAGCAACGAAATACATTGATTCTTTAGCAAACGATTGACATGCTGTTGATGGTGGTATTGGATTGAGTTTGACGAACGTTAAACCCATGTTATAACGTGAGCTAGTCCGGATCGTAATAGTTTCTAAAGATGGTGAGATAGAGTGGCAAGATTAGCACATAATCACCATCCAAGCGACTTCATAATTGGTACCATTCTATCAACTTCCATTCAGACACATTATCGTGTGGATGAATCCGATGTGTCGGGATTTGTAACCTTCATCACGTGTCCGAAGTAATATAGCAATACTGATTTATTTGGGTACTGAAGTAAAATAGCAATACTGATTTATTTGGGTACTGAAGTAATATGGCAATACTGATTTATTTGGGTACTGTTCGAGTTCTAATGGCAATACTGATTTATTTGGGTACTGTTCCAGGTCTAATGGCAATACAGATTTATTTGGGTACTGTTCCAGGTCTAATGGCAATACAGATTTATTTGGGTACTGTTCCAGGTCTAATGGCAATACAGATTTATTTGGGTACTGTTCCAGGTCTAAGTAGTCTCATATACTAATGAGGACATCTCGCCACCTCAGGCATTATTGAGGAGCCTGTTGGTGACTTCACGAGAGGGTTCATGCATAAATAAAAAAAATCTCGGTTTCGCGACCTTACGTGCAATGTGATAAAAGTTTATGATGTCCACAAGGCTTTGATCTAAATCAGGAAGCAAATTCTCAGACTGGTATTTATGATACTACTAGCTTCAATCGCATGTAGATCTTTCTTTGATAATGCAATCGGCAACCATATTGATTTAAAACTGGTAACTTTAACTAGGAATTCAAAAGGTTTTAAACAAGTGACACTGGACACATACATTAAAGACAAAAGCAGAAAAGTCGTTCTATATAATTGGAATGTTTGTATTAAACTGCGGTGAATCGGATACAACTTGAAAACTGGTATATTTAATATCGTAAGAGTCTCAGAAACATCGGCTAGTGAATTGTTTGACACAGTGCTATTATTGAAACAATCACCTTTTCAAACTCTTCTACATTTTGAAACAAATTGATTGAAATAGTGAACAATCTGTAATGTTCGAACTTTGTTTCTTGTATATATCGAAAGCCGCACAATTATAACGAAATGCTTCATCTACTGTTGTTTTCTTTTTTGTTGCATAGTTTATTCATTTGTAGCAATTGATAGCCCAACCATGGCGACGACTATATTTAGATAGCCCAACCAAGGCGACGACTATATTTAGATAGCCCAACCATTGCGACGACTATATTTAGTTGAGTAAGAAGAAACGAAAAAGACATCAAGAAAATATAACAGCGAACGTGACATTACTGGCATGCTTTCTTAGATATTCACACTTGTTAAACCAAGTCTGAAATCAAGAGCATTTAGACCATGGCTATTCAAAGATGGTCGTATGTAAGAAAGATGATCTCCCCTTCAACGTTACGTGGAAAATACAAATTACTGAAGATGTTAGTTTTATATATGAACAATCTGATATTATGTATCGTTAGAAGAGGTCATGCCATACTTTTTAACACAGTTATTCTTATATTTATTATTTTGCAAAACAGCTGAGTTGTTTTTGAATATTGTATTGGGGCCCCTGAATATATGAAACATGCCGTGTAAAAATTAAGTCTAACAGACCTTTCATCATACTAATGACTATTAAATCGTACACTCACATCTAACCATTCCATACACACCTATGCAAGCTATACCAACAGCAATACTCCCACTACGTTTCATACATACACGCAATTCTCTATATAATAGAGGCCTCGAGTGGCCGTGAGGTGAGGTCTAAAGCGCTCGCTGTTACGGATAACTGCCATCTCACCTCTAACTGCGTGGGTTCGAGTCTCAGATTATGCTATGTGAGAAAGTTTTCGTGGGTCGTTGGTTCTTTCGAGGGTCTTTCTAGGTTCTTCCTCCACCATTAATACTGGCCGCCATGTATAGCCTATCGTGTGCTAAAATCTGGCGTTAAGCAGCAGAGAGGGTGAACAGACCACGTTTTCAAGCAAAAATAAGGCTTACAGATCATGTTTTCGAGCAAAATATGGCTTATAGACTACGTTTTCAGACAAAAAATAAGGCTTCCAACAAAATCTCATTTAACCAAAAAAAAAGTCTCCGTTTTTGCAAAAACGGAGATTTTACGATTTTTTAATCAATTTTGCTCGCAACGATGTGGTCATCCACCCTCTCTGCTGCTATGGGTTAACAAAAAATAATAAATGATTTGATCCAGTCTTTAGGATCTCACAAACAGACTAATCGCTAACACCTCATCTTGTAGATCAATTAGATTATTGGACTGATCTGTGAGTTTGAAATTAATTCTCGTTAACGAATTATTATGGCATCGCATGTAGACAGGATTAACCGGAGACTCAATTATTAAAAATCCTGGAGGAGCTGTTGGTGCAAACGAATAAAGAATATATCCTTGCTGAGCTTGATTTGATCGTTCGAGATTAATTTGATAGATTCCTTCGATAACATCACATACTAAATTAAGCGCAATCACTGAGGATATATTCACGTTGAACGGAGCGATATGCCTACCGCCGCTATTTGGATCATTATTATGTTTGAGGATTTTTATTTCCTGTGATGCTGTTTTTTTCCATGCATCATGAATTATTTTAAAACCAACATCGATGGTGTCACTGAGTAGTTATTTTAGTTCCGGTACGTTGTATCCCGGTAGTTTGAATGTCGGAATATCTTTGACGGGAATTTTATATTCTGATGCAAATCTTGTTCTCGATAGGGGATTATCGTCATCTAATATATCCTGAATAATTTTTAGGTTAAATGTTTCCATATCGTCGATAATTTTATTGCATGTTTCTACGACGCTGATAAATTCATCTCGGGTGAGAGAGCCGGATTTAAGAGATATTAACAACAGCGATAAATCATTATTCATTGCTGTGAAATTTTTAATGATTTCAGGTTCGTTAACAAAATGATATCCTTCTATTCTATCCCCTGTCTTCTCTCTTCCAGTTGATCGGTATCCGAGACCAAAAAAATCTATAGTGATTGTGTGATCTTTATAACTCTTTATTGGATTATCAGGTTTTATTCTGTCGGTGATATAATCAGTTTTTTGTGGTTCTGGTAAATCAACGGTTTTTCCCCCGGGTGGTAATTCAGGCCATCCCAGTACGGTTCTAATAGAACTTTGATAGATATCTACGACGTATCCTTCTGTGCTTATCTCAATTGCGGATGATAGCGTCGGCTCATGAACTGTTATAGCGATTTTCGATTCTGTTCCAGTAATCGATTTTATTCTACGCGCGAATTCATTATTGATTTGTTCGATTTGGTATGACCCTGTTGGTATCGAAACGACGTTCCAGTCTGGAGTCCCGTCATCTTTATTCTTATTCGCAAACACTAAAGAATTATTGGGTTGTTGACCACCAAATGATTTTGATCTGATATTAGGCCAACTGTGGTATACTCGTAACTTTGCTAGCGCTATCTCCTTCACGGGGACTGGGCTAGGGAAATTCACACTAAACTCGGGTTCCGTTGATGTTATTGATATCATGCTTGTTTGTACTGGGTTCGTGTTCTCCACTATTTGTTGAAGTAATTCCATCGGTGTCGTCATTGTTATTATACTCATGTTGTCGCTCTAATTTTGACACCGCGGAATCATAAATACTGACCATCACTGAGAACTCACAATTTGGTATGGTTGAGATTATTGAGATCATTTTGGTTTTCGGGTTCGTGTTTTCTGATTCCATCGGTGTTGTCATTGTTATTATATTCATGTTGTTGCTCTAATTTTGATATCGCTGAATCAAAAATACTGACCATCGCTGAGAATTCACTATCTGATATAATTGTATTATCGAGTGACGACGATATCATCAGGGATAACTGCGAATATGCGGTTGATGCAATATGAAATTGAATTAAGTAATTCTGCAGTTTACTCTGGCTGCATGATGATATCTTTTTTGCTATCCCGGTTGATATACCCCCGATTGTAGCCACCGCAGAAATGCAAATTGGAACTACGACCGGGGCAATCATTGTAACCGATGCAAGTATTATTCCGGCGCCAGCGAGAACGCTTGACACCGAGTACACAATAACATCAATTGCGGTGATTCTTCGTCGGTATTTTTTTATTTTTATTTGATACTCCTCAGTGAGGGTTTTGAGTCTATTTTGAAATTCTCTGACCTGATCATAGCGACATTGCGTTGATGAAATCATTTTTATTTTAAAAACGCTAGCGTTTTCAATTGTGAAATCCGAAGGATTTTCCTTTCAATTTAGTTATTTACTTAAATCCGCTACGAATTCCACATACCATGATACCGAAGTTTTAGCCAAATTTTTATCAGTAGATGTTATCGTTAACTTTTCAGTTGTATCCTTGTCGATGATCGTTGAAATCGTATTATTAACCCCGGATGAACTCGACGATGAAATATTAAATTGAGCCGTTGTCACCAGTGTTAATCGATAAATACCTTTAACGGTTGCAGTGATATCTAATTTGTTGTTTGTAGGTGCCCACGCAAATGATCCGTGTTGGATTGTATATACTACGTTGTTGGTTTTCTCATGAGGAATTTTTGTTTTTTCAATGACTGTTATCATCCTCGAAAAATCACCTTTGATAGCTTCGATGAAGGTTTCCGTCTCATCGATGGATTTTTTAATATCCGGGAGTTTTATTTCAATTTTATCTAACGGGGTTCCAATAAATTTATCAATGATATTTCTACGAAATGATGTAAACTGTTTTCCGTGTTCTTCAATTTTAGATTGAAGTGTTGCTAGTTCTAACAGAGAATTATCCAACTCATTGTCATGGGTAGCAATCTTATCAGTGATCGTAGACACAAGTGCACCTGGTTTAAGTCGTCCGTCGCTGGAATACAACGCAATAGAGTTTTCAGTGGCGTCTTGCTGCCGTTTTAAAATGTCATCCGCGGATATATTACTGGCTTTAAGTCGTCCGTCGTTGGAATATAGCGCAATAGAGTTTTCAGCGGCGTCGCGCTGCCGTATCAAAATGTCATTCAATGACACATCACTGGATTTCAATTTACCCTGTTTGTCCTGAAATACAACTATTTCGTTCGGGTCAACATTTACTAAATTTAACGTCTCAGCGATTTCATCTTTAATTAATTTTTTATATCCTTGACAGAATCAGGGGGTGCAGTGCCATCGGGTTTGGGTTTCAAAGATCTCCCCCAAATATCAATCATGTTATTGTAAAACTCTTTCTCTCTCTAAAATCGTTTTTGACGACTTCGTTGAAAAATCTTCGATTTTCTTCAGCGATTACTAGTGTATTCATTCACGATAACATGTGGTGGTTTTCCGCTTGGGTTACTCAAGGAGTTAGAAATAGCGTTAAGGACATTTAATACTTCGCTGCCACATATTGGTGGGTCAATCATCGTTTGTGTTGGTAGCGTAGAATACCAAGTCTTCATTGGAAGGGTTTTTATATAACGCATAAACTCTTTTGGTGGGGCTAATCCATATGAATCAAAATAGACAATCCCACGTGGATCAATAGCGTATGCAACCCAGTGAGTTCCGGGTCCGGTGCTGTTATCTAAATTAATGATTCCGGTTTCAACGCTGTTTGGTTTATGTGGTAATTGATCTTTCATAAAGACACCTCTGAAGTTTTTAATCGCGAGTTTTTTAGCAGCATCGAGTAAATCAAAATTGGACATGGGAACCATCGAAGATTTGGGAACCATAGGTTCCTCAATTAATAAACCGGTCCTAGTCTTAGACCCTTTCCGCTGTACCACGAATACGGGGTTCCTGGTAGTCTTAGACCCTTTCCCTTTTTTTATATCCTTTCCCAGTTGCCTTCTTTAGTGCCATTCCTGCTGCAGTACCAACGGCTCCTAACGCTGCCGCTTTAGCCACCGCTGGGGCTGCTGCTGCAATCAATGCTGGAATCGCAGCTAACAACGGAAATATACCGCCTGTTTTAATCATATTTTTGATAGCAGCCGCAGAGAGAGTAATCTGAACACCCTTTTTTGCTACTAGTGCATCATTGAAATGTTTCACCTGACGAGTTGTCAGCGATAGCTTATTTGCACCACCAGTCATTTGGTTGGGTTTCAACGTGATTGTGGTTCCACATTTTTTAGCTGATTCCGATTGCAATTTTTTTAATTGACCGGGAGTTAACGCAACACTAATAATACTATATGACATTATACATAATTGATTGATTCTAATGGAAAAATCCTTCGGATTTTCAATTACATATTTTCTACTGGGGCATCTACCACTCTCATTCTTCCTCCAACACCTTCAAGTAGCATTGATTTATCACTGAGAATGACAGCAACCGCTCTATAATTCGGGATAAGGATAGGAGGTACCCCACCAACTGGTGGACCAGTTGGGCGGGTTACACGGGCTCTAAAGTGTATATCAACGACAGATTGTCTTGTTAAATCAAGATGTTCCAGCGAAAAGTAATAAATCGGATAGAGGCTTTTAAAATCCAATTGTGATATTTGCAAACCAGTATCCACATTTTGATCACGTGACATATATGACAACAGGTTATGATACACGCGTGCAATATGATTCTGACCGTAATCAAGTTGTATATCCTCGGATGGTTCCTGCTGTCCGTTTATTCTCAGCGAGACTTCATTAACACCTAACTGATCAAATATCATATGGCTTCGTTCTTGATTACCAACTCGCGCATTATTCTGTAACGCTACGAATATATGACGTGGAGCTGAAACACCTTGTTTTGATGCCAGGTGCCATGTGAATGTACCATCAACACTGTCTTGTTTAATATCCGTGGTCACTGATAACCAACTCAACAACGACTTTCCTCCTTGGTCCATAAATGATAGTAGTCGTTGTTCTTCGGTGATTGATGGAGTTAACACTGGCATCCACAATGATAGTTTTGTTAAAATGACTTTACCGGGAGCAACCCCAGCATTACGCCAGATTGCATCATCATCAGTACCCTTTCGTACAAGAGCTACTGTGTGTTTAGCTCCATAAATAACTTTTCGGACGTTTCTACAGAATCCGAAAATATGATGCAGTGGAATAGCACATGAAAATCGTCGACGCTGCCCATGCAACGTTGCTACGCGTGTTGCAAATCCTAAATTGAGATTACCATTAACGCCTCCGAGAATATCAAACGCAGCTCCGGGTCTAGTTCGACGTTCTGGATTAGCTGCTTCCTGTTGATCGGCTTCTGCATTATCTCTTGCTGTTAACACTTTAATGAATTGAAGGTGGTCAGCGTTATCAGAGGTATCCTTTGCAAACATCATAGACGGACCAGCCGATCTTGTATAATCATCAGAATATCTCGCTAACCCTATGATTGTTGTAGCCACATCAACTTCACGGTCAATGGATTCAATTTCTTTTCCATCAATGAGATATCTAGCGCTTTCAAATAACGCCATAATACCGTTATTAACAAAACCAACTCGGACATTTGCGTTATTGTCATATGGGGTATCAGCTGCAACATTTGTTACAAGTTCTCCTTCGATTTCGATAAATGCCTCACACGGTAGAAAATATTTACTGGTATCATGAACTTGAAGTTCAATTCGCGATCGGAGATCTGGTTGTACTGCGTGATAAGAATAAAATTGAAAATCGCGTACAGAATCATTCTTGAGAACTGGGGCATCCATATCAAATGCTGGATCAGGTGACCTTTTGAACATTTTATTCTATTTATCAGAGTCTAAATCGTAAAATCGTAAACGATTTTTCATCGTCGTGGTTTTTTAAAGCCACTTCCCGCTATCATGTTTGCTATCATGTTATTTTGGTCCCCTTGATTTATCAAGGAAGTCACCAATGACGCTAATTTTTCATCTACTGCGTTATTTATAATTCTACTAACACTTGCAGGCATTTCCGCTGTAGACGGTAACGGTTTTGAAAATCCTTTGGATTTCATCCGTGATTTCACTAATGATGTTAATTTATTCTTCGCAGTTGAAAACGCTTTTCCAGCAAGATCTCCAACAGCACCAATACCCTTATCACGAATAACATCAATTGCTTTCATTCCTAATTGTTTATCCAACGGCATCACTTTTGGAGCCATTCTTGAAAATAATCCTAAAATGGTATTACCTAAACCATCTCCGTAGTATGCTCTATAAACCGGAAACCGTGAATTAACTACGTAGACGGGGGTTGGTTTATTATGATTGTAGTGTATGATCATTATTTGAAATCAGAAACAATTTTTCAATTGTGATTTATCTAATCGAATGACTTCGTCATCAGATTTTTCAATTCAGTCACTATGATACCCACTTTCCACTAACTCGCCAATGAAATCTCGATATGTGCTGATATCCATGATACCACCCTGAAATAATCGTCTACAGATATCAGCTGCTTCATTAATTATTTCCGGTGAGTTATTTCCGGCTCGTTTTCCTCCGATGAGAACTTCTAATCGTGATATATCACTGAGAACACTACCAGGACATACCCCACTTTGGGGTCCACTGGAATCTTGCAATCCGCTTCCGCTATAACCAGTTGCTACATCCATTTTTTCTTCTTCATCCGTGGGTTGTAAATAACCAAGAAGATCATAATCATCATCAGGTGGTAGTTGTTGTTTTTTAGGTGAAAAAGATATTTTCTTTGCAGGTTGCTGTCGCTTTTGCGGTTTTTGTTCTTCATATTGTTTATACACTATATCCACCGCATTGATATATTCAATGTATGATGCATCTGTCTTAATTTGACTTTTTTTAGTTTTGATTTTGTAGAATATATCAGCCCAATGAGTGAAATTCTTAACATATTTATGATGTTCTGGTTTCAACATTTTTTTTCTGTTTTCATAAGTCATAACAACAAGCGCAGCAATTTCTGGTGGATCAGTCTTATCAATTGCTGCTAACCCTTCCTCGTTAAATCTCACGCGTAAATCATCTACTGTTCTTTTTGATTCCATTTTTTGTACAGTCTGTTTTGTTTGTTCAGTTTTCGCTGCTATTTTTTCAAGTTCACCGATAACAGATTTCCCCGTCTCGGGATCATTCCCCCGTATAGCACGCTCTACCCCGTACGTTGCTGTGGTTACTGGTTTAAACAATTCTTCGGATCCCGCAGCAAAATCAGTTTGTAAACTCTGTCGTTGTTGCAGTTTATTTCTTACAGAGTCGCGAATTGGTACAAATCTCCTGATTGCATCCAGTCGTTCACGAGCCAATCTAGTTGTTAATGCTTCATTGACCATTATTTGAAATCGCAAACAATTTTTCAATTGCAAAACAATTAATACCACACTTTTCCCATCAATGACATGTCGGATGATTTTTAACACGATCATGGAAGCGTTTTGAGATCTCTATCATTGATGGGGAAAGTGTGGAAATCCTTATAAAAATAAATAATATCACACTTTCCCCACTTTTCCATTGATCAATCTGAACCGTCCATCAATTTTTATTCAGTGTGAAATATTTTCACTGTTTTTGACATTATCAATCAAAAAATGCTAAAAAAAATTAAAATCTCTATGAGGGACGGTCACAATCAAATAATGATAAATGGTCAATCAAAATTGTTCATTTTCTTGAATTAACGCCCGTAGGTTTCTAACTTTAGAATTAACCTCCTTTTTCAATTCGTATTCGTACCCCAATTCTTTTCGTATTCGTTCTACGATGGTATACAACGGAGCGAACACACTTACGTCACTGGAAAATGCGAGAGAGTCCCGAATAGAATTCTGAATTCTCTTGATGAGCGCATACTTCTTTGGTAGCATATACTTGTTAGTGCTAACTCCGTATTCAATATCCTGAAAATCAGACATGATTTGATCAGGATTTAACCCATCTGATAGTTCAATATCATAACTTTTCAATTTTGAAATCTCGGATAAAATGCTATTCATGTTTTCAGAATTCATTATTCTATAATAATGATATATTTCTAAATGAAAAATATGACGCATTAGACGTAACTAAATCGAATTTTCTGTCCTGTCTTTTTTGAAATAGCCGATCGACAAATCCCCTCTGCAACATATCGTACAGAAGGCGGACAAATATCGAAGTGCCTACCGGCGCTGGTTATTGATTGAAATATTTTTTCTTCGTTAGTTATCGTATTCAAAGATTTCACAGGTCTCTTCCCAACCGTTTTGCATTTTCCAGTCTTCCCTCGTTTGGTATTCTCACTTTGTGTGATAGCCTGCAGATTTGATAAAGAATTATTCTTTGGATTAGAATCCTTGTGATCAATGACAGAATCATCCTCGATCAATCCAAAAAAGCATTCAAATGCGAAACGATGATTGAGATAAGTTTTCTTCCCGCCAACAGTAAACATCAAGTACCCTTGATTATTCACAGCACCAACTGGTTTCTTCAGTCTACAGTGCCTTACAACACCATCACTAGATGCTTCATAATTTGTGATCACAGGGTGTTGTCTGAATTCTTGGTTCATTCGTATACTAAATACTATTTGTCTAATTCATTGTTTGGTTTAATGATTACATCACTGGAGAATCTTTCGATGTAGTCTTGAGGAGTTCTTATGATTTTATCCTTGATGTTGTCAGGGTCAAGGACCTTTTCAGGGTCAAAATTTCTGATTGATTGTCCATTTTTTATTCTTTTATCATAATAACGCTTCAATTCCCTGTATCGCTTACCACCGCAATTTAGACACAACTGAGATTTTCCCCTGACCCCAACCCCACATAGAATACAGGGTAACGGACCAAGGCTTCCACGTCGAAAGCTTTGCATATGATACCCACAGAAATCATTTCTGCATGATTTGTTACACGGGGTTATTGATCCAATCATAAGCCACTTACAGTGATTCATTATACATAAATCTTTCATTTAAATGCTTGTTTTAATTATAGCATGAGGGAATTAAGGAGAACGCCTTCGAAAAATGCTGAATTCAATGCTGATAAGGAGTTTAAAAGATTATTAAAAATTAGTCCTAAATTTAATATCGATAGACCCAAAAAACGTCCAAGAGACGGAAACATGAAAGAGTTTAAGAGATTATTAAAAATTAGTCCTAAATTTAATCTCGATAAACCAAAAAAACGTAACAAAATTAATCTCAAACGTCCAAGAGACGGAAACATGAAAGAGTTTAAGAGATTATTAAAAATTAGTCCTAAATTTAATCTCGATAAACCAAAAAAACGTAACAAAATTAATCTCAAACGTCCAAGAGACGGAAACATGAAAGAGTTTAAGAGATTATTAAAAATTAGTACTAAATTTAATATCGATAAACCAAAAAAACGTAACAAAATTAATCTCAAATTTAATCTCGATAAACCAAAAAAACGTCCAAGAGACGGAAACATGAAAGAGTTTAAGAGATTATTAAAAATTAGTCCTAAATTTAATCTCGATAAACCAAAAAAAACGTCCAAGAGATTACCCTGGAAGGATGCTCAATTCAATCTCGATATAGTTTCTAATACACCAAAGAATACAATTCTTGATAAAGCCATGATTAGTAAAATCAGAGACTGTTTTAATGAATTTAAGCGTGATGGAGCATCTTATTGTTGGTCAACATTTCGAATTGATGGTGTTGTTGATGCTACCATGACTGATGAAAAAGCAGCAGTGATAATTTCACGTGTTGGGGAAAAACGGTATTTTTTCCGAATCAAATTCATTATCGAAGTCGATGGCAAATGGATTATTAGGGATAAATTTGAACCAATTCTCAAGAATAAAAAAGCTGTCATTGTGAGTAGAGATTCCAAACCAGGAATTCTAACCGGCATTGACAAACCATACTACGAAAGATCTTATCCCGTAACAGCAATGGTTTATGGGATATATCCGTTAAATGATAAACCCGATATCGCAAAACTAGCTCCTATGAAATATTCTAGTTCACTGAATTGTGTAGCAGAACGAATAATAGAACACTTCACAAATGCATCCCGAGGAAATAAACTAACTGATCTGCGACGTAGGAAAATAACCGAGTGGGAACTGACAGTGAAACAGCATGGTGCAAAGATTTCTGATATAGCTAAATTAGAAGCATCATTAAAATTCCCAATATCAGTAACAACAATAACCGGAGAAGTATTATACGAACCGAAATATCAATCGCGAGGAGCCCCAATACAGATTATTGATCATAACAAACACGCGTGGACACCTGCGGTAACAGTATTTCCACGAGAACGAACCGTGAAATATATCCCCGAGGAATTTTCCGGGGGTGTTTTCTATGAAGAGAGATTATTTGATGCTATTCATGCGTTGTGTAAAGATGATCCTGTGTCAGTGTGGTTACTTAGAAGTGATGAAGATCCCGAAATAGGATTCGATCAATTTGTAAAACCAAATGGTGAATTATATCGCGTTGAAGAATTAGATAATAGAATGAGAAAAATCGCTAGTGATTTTTCACCGGAGAATTCTCATGAAAAACTACTCACGGATAGTTTTACTATTCCATCAGTGGTAGCTCACTTCGCAAGAGAAAAAAACTCATGGCGTCCAACACGAAGTGATTTTCTCGAGGATGTCAAATTGAGTTGCGTCGAATTTGGTCATGGAGGACTGTGGAATACGAAATACTCACGTGATGGAATGATTTCAATTGATATAGCCGCGTGTTATCCCGGAAGTTTTCTCGGGTATGGGGAATGTAGTAACTACTTCAAACGATTTGGACACCCCACACATGAAATGACTCGTGTTGCGATTAATGGGCCATTACCTGATTTTGATTTAACCGGATTCGCTCGTGTGATATCATTTGAATTAGCGTCAGGATTACATCCGTGTAGTTATGTTTGGCTCGGTAGACACCTATCTGAAAAACACTGGATGCCAATAGTGCTATTGAGATATATGATTGATTGTGGTATGCTAATATCGTTGATTGTTTCCGAGGCTATTATATGCTATCGAGCTCAGAAAGAAGTTTGGCTACCACAACCCGATCTAGATCGTATAATCAGCGAACTACGAAAACAGTGTCCAGATTTCAGTGAAGAAGAAATCATAAATTGGTCTAAGAACTTATTTGAAAGTAAAAAAGAACAAGCAAAGGATCTCGGACGAAGAATAATCGGTAAATTTACCCACGGTGGACGATACGACAATGCAAAATATTCTTCGCGGTTGATCATAGATATCGCTGAATACGATTTTATTGTAGCGGATTTAATGAAACAGGGAAAACTTGTATCCCGTAAGGATGCTTTTCTATCCAATGGTGAGAAATTAGGTACGGTTGTTACCTACTGTGATGGACATAATTCCCAGTATACACATTTGAGAAGTTCAATGCTAGCCTATGCTTCTATTAATCTATTTTCGATGATAAATAGATTTCCTAATACCGCGGTTAGAGTGGCCACTGATTCGATGTATATACACAATAAATACAAATCAGTTGTAGCGGCATTCACAGATCCCGAAGAAAATTGGGGGGGTTGGCGATTTAAAAAGGAGATGCTACATGAGTATTGTGAATCCGCAGACGTTGCCATGGATGATAAATATCTTTGTTGTAACCGTATTGAAATTCAATCAGAATTTTCTAATGCACCACCGGTATCTGATCCAGTATGTAGATACAAGACAGTTTATTTAAACGGTTGTGGTGGGTCAGGAAAGACAACTCGTGCAATTGAATTATTTCGTCGGTCAACCATGATTGTGCATACACCGACTCACAGACTCGCCAGAGAGATGATACAGCGAGGGGTAAATGCCTGTACTTACCATAGTTTCTTTCGATGGAAGGGTGACAAATGGACTCCTAAGCGTATGGGTGATAAATTCATTCCTGAAATCATAATTTGGGATGAAATATGCACAGTGTCATTAGATGTATTACAAACATTTCTCGAGTGGTTGTTAAACAAAAACACAAAAGTCGTCATGTGCGGTGATCACGGCCAACCACCACCATTTGTCGGTGCATCTCCACATGAATGGCTAAGGGGTTTTGTAGACTATTATGAAGAAATTACCACTGATTATAGATCAGTTGATGAACGATTACGAGAATTCAAAGCGCTAATTAGATTACAACCGGATAGAATCCAATGCGAAATAGCGCGTGAAGTGATTTCAGAAACTCCAATGAATGATTTCTGGGAAACATGGAGACCAAATGATTTGATAATTGCAAGTAGAAAAATAGTCAGGGATACACTTCAGATGAAGTTATTTGAATTGCATAAAGAAAAATTTGCAACGCTTCCAGTACCCCTTTGTTATAGGCCATGGATACACGAAAACAGAATATTGAAGTTGATATTCCAGGAAAGAGTGAAAAACAAATTCTCGTATTAAATGATATTGTGCTGGTTGATATCAATGTCGTTGAAGATGCATTGCGTGCTAATAAATCCCCGTGGACGCTAGGATACGCAGCAACAATACATTCTTCACAGGGATTGACTATATCGGATACAATTGTTTGGATGGTGGATAATCACATCGAATGGTCGAATTTAGTCTATCTCGCAGTATCCAGAGTACGAAAAATAAATCAGCTTCGAAGAATTGTTTTCGATGATAATGACACAACAATGGATGATATTGATGTTAAAATTATTGATAAAAAACTCTCCGGTTACAAACAACAGGACAAAAAAAAAACAACGAGAATTTGATATTGATGCTGAATTAATAATTACGCTGAAGAAACAACAGAATAATCACTGCGCGAGTTGCAATTGTATAATGCGTTGGCAGTATTCGGATAAGGATCCTCGCCAATTCACCGTAGACAGAAAAAATAACAATCTCGGTCATGTCAGAAACAATGTGATGTTGACTTGTCTTGAGTGCAATAGACGCAACGGCGCTAGTTAAGACCATGCGGTGGCAATTGAGTATCCTCGGGAATTACCTGTAGTTGTTGTCGAGTAAATCCTCGTTGAGGGGCAGTTGAATCCAATTTATAGACTGGAGGTCTACCAGTTGATCGTGTTATACTAGATATCTTGTGTGCAGTAACACTCCAAATAGGATCAGTAGCCCTTTTTCTACCCCCTTCAAGCTCTCCTGGTTCGTAAAAGTACCTCACAATGACATTACTACCAAGAATTGGTTCTTTGAAATCTTTTTGTGGTTTTTCAGGTATTGACTTCTTTTTAATCGCGTTGATAGGTTTCATGTTGATTGTTCTAGTAATCTCGTTATTCAGTGCAGTAATCACAGATGGTAACCTTTTGACCCATTCACGGGATCGCTTTTCTTGAATGAATTCTTTTGCGTATTGATATCCAAATAACCGCTCAGCAATCGTCCGATTAAATCGTTCTACAATGGCCTGATCGCGATGTAGCGCAGTATGCCCTCGTCGTATGGTGACATTATGATGTTTCATTGTAGATAACACTGCACCCTGAAATTCCTTGCCAGGATCAACCTGCAATAGATTTGGACAGTGCAGAGGACCTCGTCGATAAATCCTTTCAAATGCAGAAGCGACTTCAGTGGCTGATTTTGTTTTTAACGGTTCTGCTTCTTTGTATCGACTTGCAATATCAACTACGGTTAAAGCGTATTTGTAACCACGATCATGTGGCAGAAATAATATATCAGCCTGATGAACTTCATTAGGAACTGTCACATCAAAATGCGAGAATTGAATTTGTTTAGGCGGTGGTAGATAAATTTGCCATAGTGCCTGTTTGGATAACCAATTAGCCGCAGTGGTTTTTTTCACTTTTGCAGCTCTAGCGAGTTTATGGACTGCTGATTTACCCCTCCAGTATCCTCTTGGGGAATAATAAATTGATTCCATATTATTAATTACCGGCACCTAACATCAATTTACTTTTCATAGCCGATTTTATTAAAAAGGAAGCCAATTTTTCTTTGAAGGATTTATCAGGAATAGCATTTAACGCATGAATTAATTTCACATCTGCTAGATGCCTGTTTTGCAGATTGCTGCTTTTATAAGCAACATCATGAAGGTGACAGGCCTTATCAATGGCGTTTATTGGTTCTTCACCGGGTCCGGACTGATTTTGATCATTGAGTCTGATATCAAGTCTGGTTCCCGGTCCACAGTAGCTATATCCTGGAAGGTGCTTTTCTCCGGGGTACTTTGCCCATGGGGTTCCAGGGAGCTTTGCCAATTTGGCTGCGATATCACCTCCTCGTTTTTTTTAAAAACATCTCCGGATTGTAAAATCTTTGATTTTGTAGAAACAAATCTAAACTTTTTAATACCACATGTTGCACATCTACCAGTAAGTGCTGATCTGTTATTTTTAGTTGTAACCGTCGTCACATCATTTGTGCTAGTACGCGTTTTACACTTCATACAATATAGATCCATAATTTATGTATAGAAATATGGATATAATTGATTTTTCAGCGACTAAAACAAGAGAACCAATTAAGCATCATGCAGCGCTACCAAACTCTATCCGGATGATTATAATCGGGCCATCTGGATCCGGTAAAACGCAATTGTTACTCAATTTAATAATGAGATGGATGAAGTGGGATAAGTTGTATTTAATTGCCCCTAGCGTAGATGATCAACGATGTTATGAAGTGCTAAAAGATTTTAACGACAGCGCGGTAGAAAAATCCGGAGAGGGTATTATTGAGTTTATAACCGATATCGATGAAGCACCGAGCATTGATGATATTGATGGAGATATTAACAATTTAGTCGTATACGACGATATAATGTTAGATAAACAAAAAAATCCTGCTAGGATCTTTTCCCGTGGGCGTCACAAAAACACTGACGTGATATATGTCACTCAACGCTACACTCAGGTTCCAAAAGTCATCAGAGATAACTGCAATATTCTTGCTGTATTCAACGGAGTTGATACTCATACTCTTAGAAATATATGGCAGACATGGTGTTCTGATATGGACTTCAATCAATTTCGAGATTTCTTTAGTCATGCTTAGTCAACCCCGTACGGATTCGCAACAATAAATTTGCATGATCCTCGGACACGATATCGTATCGGACTGGATCAAATATTTGGTTAAAATCATTTATTATTTTTTGTTAACCCATAGCAGCAGAGAGGGTGGATGACCACATCGTTGCGAGCAAAATTGATTAAAAAATCGTAAAATCACCGTTTTTGCAAAAACGGAGACTTTTTTTTTGGTTAAATGAGATTTTGTTGGAAGCCTTATTTTTTGTCTGAAAACGTAGTCTATAAGCCATATTTTGCTCGAAAACATGATCTGTAAGCCTTATTTTTGCTTGAAAACGTGGTCTGTTCACCCTCTCTGCTGCTCGTTAAACCCTACAAGAACAACAACCCTATCCTTACAACGTCATACATTAATCTTCAAAAATGCTAATTTGCATAGCACTGCAATATGACATGTTGATAATACATATAAGAATAAAGTTCTACTAAATTTAATGCACATAATAACATAAAAACCTTACGACACCTAGTTCGGAAATTGAGACAGATTCGCGCGAATAACATTTACCTCAGAAGTCTTTCTTCCAAATCTCGTGCGAAGTTTATATTATAGACCTAGATGTTCGAACAGTTATTTTATTATAAAAAATAATTCTTTCATTAGTAATACTACGAAAGGAACGTTTCATATGCGTTGTGATACTAATTGTGCAACATAAATATTTTGTGTTTGATCATATGTAAAAATTGTGGCATTCAGTATATTTCACAAACCAGTACACATATCTAAACGTGTGAACAAGCATAGATCAGACATAAAACGTTATATCATTTTCATCACATGTTGCCGCACATTTTAACACGAGTTCCCATACTGCAAGATTTCTCTTTTCAACCTATTGTTATCGCTGATTTTGAGATGACAAGTCTGATAAAGGACACCTATTAAATAAAGGACACCTATTAAATAAAGGACACCTATTGGTTTCACCGTTTTAATAGGATGTATCAAAAAGGTCTAAATTCCTAAACACTGAACAATATTCAGTAATCATTTTCTAAAAGTGTCACCTGTCTATAATTAGTTAACAATTTGTATATATTATTCTAATTTTCAGAATAACTAGTGAAAGGTATCAACTAATATCATAAAATAAAGTTTAATTCATTGAATGAAAGGGAATTTTAGCATTATTTCTCAAAATATTATTCATCATTCATTATTTATAAAACACTTGATGACATGTATTATGCACACCACAATATTCAGTTATATAAAATGAGGCTCTAACAAAATCTACTGGAGAGAAGCTAGATGGAAGTGGTGTACATTTGTTCCTTGACATTAGTTTGTTAGTTATCTCAAAGCGCACTTTGCAACTGGAACTCTCCATGATCTTAGTACTGTAGTGGGATGATTTGTCTAAATAACTATGTTTGTGACGTTCTTCTTAGCGGCTTTATGAATATGATTTATTTATGAATAGTGAATCTTGTAGAAAGCGAAAGTCTCTGCGTTACGGTGATTTCTTTTAGCAGTGCCAAGTTGCTCCCTAACACTGCGATAAAAATGGAGAACACTTTTGGGTTGATAATCTGCACTTGGTGGTTTGGGCATGTTTTTCAAGCAATGAACGCAGGCGGTTATCGAGTTGATCTGCTGTAGGAGGGACGCACGTTGTTAGCTTTTCATGGATGTCATGCATTTGTTCGGTTCTATGTATCATACAGAGGTTAAAATCACTGACTTGTATGGTAATAAAAGTTTACCACTCAAACGTCAGGTACATCACTTGAAAAAATAACTCATTATTTTTTTTTTACTTCACTGTGGTAGTGTGCAGTTCAACAGACATAATGAAATAAAGCTTTCGTGAGAACATCCACTCACTGCGATGTCGTAACCCTGTCTACAAAGTAGAGGCACTAGGCGATGTCGTAACCCTGTCTACGATGTAGAGGTACTAGACGATAGACGACGTCGTAACCCTGTCTACGAAGTAGAGGCACTAGGCGACGTCGTAACCCTGTCTACGAAGTAGAGGCACTAGGCGATGTCGTAACCCTGTCTACGAAGTAGAGGCACTAGGCGATGTCGTAACCCTATCTACGAAGTAAAGACATAAGGCGATGTCGTAACCCTGCCTACGAAGTAGAGGCACTAGGCGACGTCGTAACCCTGTCTACGAAGTAGAGGCACTATGCGATGTCGTAACCCTGTCTACGAAGTAGAGGCACTAGGCGATGCCGTAACCCTGCCTACGATGTAGAGGCACTAGACGACGTTGTAACCCTGTCTACGAAGTAGAGGCACTAGGCGACGGCGTAACCCTGTCTACGAAGTAGAGGCACTAGGCGATGTCGTAACCCTGTCTACGAAGTAGAGGCACTATGCGATTTCGTAACCCTGTCTACGAAGTAGAGGCACTAGGCGATGTCGTAACCCTGCCAACGAAGTAGAGGCACTAGGCGATGTGGTAACCCTGCCTACGAAGTAGAGGCACTAGTATTAGTATTACCACTCATGCTGCTTTAGTACCGAAAGCATTACCACGAATGAAATTGATATGTAACTGTTTCTCACAAACATTAGAGGCTAGATTTCCTGTCCATTACTAAATAAATTATATATATATATATATATATATATATATATATATATATATATATATATATATATATATATATATATATATATATATATATATATATATATATATATATATATATACCGTTGAAATAATTGTGAATTTGTTTGTATCCTACACTTGAATTACAAAGATTTACACTGAAATGTAATAGGAAATGACTTGTTATAATATTCATATGGATTATTCTGTTCTCTGTTGCTAACAACGTCGGCATCCAAAACTACGGCCCTGTCATACATTAGAGTGCTACACAGTTGTATTAAAATGATCGATGCCAATAGACAGACATAACATTAAAAGAACATATATAAGCGCTCCGGTGGTCTAGTGGTTAGAGCGTCCGCCACGGAAGCAGGAGGTCGTGGGTTCGATAATCGCAGAGTCATACCAAAGACTTACAAAAATGGCTATAACAGCTTCCTCGCATAGGATTAAGAGGTTAGTGTTAGCACTGGCCGGCCTGATGACATTATAAAATGAATGGGTGGGACATCAAGTTGCATGTCCGCGGCTTGATGCCCCAGTGTTAGACAACACTATAAACTGCCTAACTGCAGTCATCGTAGCGATATGGCTGCAAATTTGTTACAGCTAAGTTAAACATCCTAATCACACACACACACACACACACACACATACACACATACAGACATACAATAATATTTAGTGTTAAGACAAAGGTGTACAATTCACTTGGCAAGAGATACTTTTTATTTAACAGTTAATATCTGGGCAGTGACGAAGCTTGCTTCTCATTATTTCTGACTTAGCACAGTACGCTAATTCGGACTTAGTCCAGCAGGCCAATTCGGACTTAGTCCAGCACGCTAATTCGGACTTAGTCCAGCACGCTAATTCGGACTTAGTCCAGCACGCTAATTCAGACTTAGTCCAGCACGCTAATTCGGACTTATTCCGTCAAGCTATATCTGATTTAATCCGGAACAAATATATATGACAGTCTCTAACGCTAATTCTGAATTTACTGTGAAAGTTGCCTACCAGTTAAACCTTTGTGCGTCCGTTCATTGGGGAATTGCTTAACTCGATCGAAATGGAAGACCTATAACTGTCGTACGAGTGAAAAGTCAAAATTGGTCATCTGCTTCGTATTCACATTGTCGTTTAACAAAGAATCACACACATCGGTGATGAACTTTCTTTTGCAGTCTCCATCAATATGTTGGACTTGGCATCTGTTCACTTCACATTTGAAACGCTATTTGTCCTTATATCAATGTCGAACCGATGTTTTCCCTTTGTCAATGGTCAGTGTCTTCCACTTAGGTATTAATTTTCACTCCCAAGGTCTCTAGAACGATGCAACATGCCACACATATCGATCTTCTGATCATAACTTTCTAGATGACATATAAACGTTTACTTCAGACAAACAAACACATTTTGTAAATTGTTTGGCCATGTCTGAAATCAATGCCTTTCCTATTCAGTAACACACCACAAGGGATTTATCGACTATCGTTGTTTTCAAGGAAGTAAGTGAGAAGAAGGAACAAAACTTTAGAGACGCGAACATCTGGTCAGTTTTATGTATCAATGATCCGTTGACATGTCTGTAGTGTAAGGCGGTTCTGTTTTTTTGTTCTAACTAAAATACTACTGGTTTATGTTAGTGCATGAACAACGTTTCTTGGCTCATTCAATCAAGTGTCGCATGGTAGGATGATAAGTCTTATATTTTCGCAATGTAAAAATGTAAGTATATATCTTTCCCATTTGAAAATATAGGAATTAAGAAAAACGAAATTACTTCGCAAGTGTATCAATATTTCCCACCTAAAATTATTATTAAAACAAACTATAAACTGTTAAACGTAAACTACCATTAGATTATCAACTTTTACTTGTAAATCTATTTCTAGATTCAGATGTTCGTATTATAAGCAATTATTATAGATGGGTAAACATGACGATTTAATTTTTTCATATGGTTTGTGCATTATGTGAACATAATGTAGTTTTCATGTGTAAACATTATCGATATCCAATAGAAGATCATTTGACAACCTTTGACATTATAATCCATCTCTAGGGGGAAACATGGCTTTATGTCAACACAAAATCCATTTGTTACTCTCATGATTCCCATGTACAATTTGCTTTGTAAACACGAAAACACAGAAAACAGATATTATAAACACAACACGCACATGTGTACACTATATGTTGTACATTTGATCTTTGTGGTATATGTTATATTACGAACCCGTGAGCAATATTAACAGTGATGAATAATCTCGAGTTAATAAACGAGCAGTAGAGAAGGTGAATCCGACAACTTTATATAAGCGTCTATTTGGCAAACCTAGGCTTCCTCCAAAATCGAAAAAAGATTTTTACCTCCATAGCAGAGAGGGTGAATCCGACAACTTTATAGAAGTTTTTAATTGGCAAACCAAAGCTTCCTCCAAAATCGAAAAAAGATTTTTACCTCCATTGCAGAGAAAGCGAATCAGACAACTTGGCGGAGTGTCTATTTGGCTAACCAAGGCTATCTCCAAAATCGAAGAAAAAAAGGTTTCCTTTGGAGACGCAAAGTCGTTATCGCGTCCTCTCTGCTGCTATGGGGGTAAAAATCTTTTAACGATTTCACAAACAGACTAATTTGTAAAACCTCACCTCGTAAATCAATCAAATTATTTGACGGGTAAGTGAGTTTAAAATTAATTATCGTTAATGAATTATTATGACATCGCATATACACTGGATAAGTTGGATCCACAATTATTAGAAATCCGGGTGGAGCTGTTTTTGCATATGAATATAAAATATATCCCTGCTGCGCTTGATTTGATCTTTCGAGATTTATGTGGTAACTTCATTCGATAACATCACATACTAAATTCAATGCAATCACCGAGGATATATTGACGTTTTAAGGAGCAATATGCATACCATCACCGTCTGGGTCATTATTATGTTTGAGAATATTTGTTTGTTGTTGTGTTATTTTTTTCCATGCGTCTTGAATCCTTTTGAAACCATCATCTATGGCATCATTGAGAGATTTTTTCATCTCTGAGATATTAAATCCTGGAAACTTAAACGTGGGAATATCTTCTACGCGTATATTATATTTATTTGCAAATTCTGTTCTCGTTTGGGGGTGATCATCACCTAATATAAGTTGAATAGTTCGCTAATTAAATTCTTCCATGTCGGCGATAATTTTGTTACATATCTTGAAGTACTTGATGGCATTCTTTCGGTTGGGAGGAATGGTACTAATTTCCGTTATAAGTTTATTTCTAATTTGCTCAAAATCGCTATTAATCGCTGAAAACTGTTTAGTAATTTCTGGATCTTCTATTGTAAAATATCCTGTATTATTAGCTCTGATACTGCTCTTAAACGATTAAAAAGAGTATCTAGCGGTAACATATATGTTAATTTAGGACGAGGGGGTAGTATATGGAAAATGGACGATTGTGCTTTATTATAACCATGGTAATCCTCCTTCGTTGAAATATAATCAGATTTGTGTGGTTCGGGTAGTGGATTTTTTTCAAGACACCCTAGTATTGTCCTTATCGATCTCTGATAGATATCTACGACATATCCTGGCGAGTTTATCTCATTGGCAGATGATAGTGTTGGTTCATGAACCGTTATAGCGATTTTCGATTATTTTCCAGTAATGGATTTTATTCTGCGCTGAAATTCATTATTGATCTTTTTGAATTGGTAGGACCAGATCGTAGCGAAACAACATTCCAGTCTGGAGTACCATCAGGTTTATTCTTACACGAAAACACCAGGGAATTATTTGGTTGTTGACCAACGAATGATTTTGATCTAATATTTGGCCAACTGTGATACACTCGTAATTTTGCTAGTGCTATCTCCTTCACGGGAACCGCAGTAGGGAAATTCACACTGAATTCAGGAGTCGTTGAGGTTATTGAGATCATGCTGGTTTTCACCGGTTAGGTATTTTCCGCTATTCGTTGATGTAGTTCTTGCGATGTTGCCATTGTTATTTTACTCATGTTGATTTTCTAATTTTGACATCACGGAATCATAAACACGTACCATCGCGGAAAACCCACTATCGTATATTAATGTGTCATCGAGCGACGACGATATCATCGAAGATAATTGGGAGTACGAAGTTGACACAACATGGAACCTAACTACGTAATCCTGCATTTTACGCTGGCTGCATGATGATATTATTTTGTTATAATCGAAATTATTCCCGTGATTGTTGTCGCCGCTGATATACAAATTGGAACAGCTATTGGGGCAATCATTGTCACCAAAGATAGTATTATACCATCTTCGGTGATTACACCTGATACCGAATACAAGGTAACATTAACTGCCGTAATTCTTCGTCGGTATTTTTCTTATTTTTGTTTGATACTCCTCAGTGAGCGTTTTGAGTTTAGTTTTGAAATTCTCTGACCTGGTCATAGCGATATTGCCGTGACGTTGCCAACGATGACATTTTATTTATTACAATAGATTTCAAATTGCTGGTGTTAATTTCGCTAGTGTTAAATTCGACAGCGAATTCAATTTAGTTACTTACTTAAATCCGCTACGAATTCCACATACCATGTTACTGAAACCCAAGCCAAATTATTATCAGTGGATGCTATTGTGAATTGTTCATTTGTTCCTTTCTCGATGATCGTTGATATCATATTGTTGACCCCAGATGAACTCGTTGATGAAATATTAAATTGAGTCGGCGACACTAGTGTTAATCAATAAATACATTTGACGGCCGCGGTGATATTTAAAATGTTAGTAGATGGTGTCCACGTAAATGATCCGTGTTGGATCGCGTACACATTATTTACGATATTTTTTGTTCGTGAGGGATTTTTATTTTTTCAAATTTTTGTATCATCCTCGGTAGATCATCCCTGATGACATCGTTGGTCTTTTTAATATCTTCGCGAACAATTTCTATTCGCCGATTAATAGTGTTATTTCATCGAGTTTCGTGATAATACCAGCGAGATCTGTTTTGATTTCTTCAGGAATAGCATTTTTACCTAAAAAATGTATTGACGGCATTATCGGGTTTTTTTTAAAGTTTTTAAGTAACACAGCAATCTGATAGATATGAGCGTCATAATCGGATCTTAGTTTTGTCAAAACATCAATAGTGGTTTTTATCTCCGTGAGTTTCGGTGTGGTCACCGGTGAATTTCCAAAAAAATCTAATAAAGGTTTGTCAATACTGTCAATTAAACTTCTTTGTAATTCCGAAAACCGATCGAATTAAGTTATAAGGTCGTTGTATTCATCGCGTAGTTTTTTTAATGGTTCTAAATTGTTAATACTATCCACAATAGTTGAAATGAGAACATCTGGTTTGAGTTTACCCTGATCGGAAAATACCGCGATAGCATTTTCCGTTACACCGCGTTGTTTAACTAAAATATCATCAAGGGAAACATTACTAGTTTTCAATTTACCCTGTCGATCTTGAAATACATCTATTTGGGATCAACACTTGCGAGGTTTAACATCGCAGTTATTTCATCTTCGATTATTTTTTTTACATCACCGGTTGCGGATACTTCCGTGGTGGGTTTTTACAGGTTTGATAAAAAATTAGGCGAAAATTGAATTTATTTCTTCTTGAATTACAAACTAATTTCACCATTATTTTTGTTTCGTCGCACATGCGTTACCTGGGGTGAATAAGTGTTTTTTTTCAAAGTAAGCGACGTGTAACGATTTGCATGTGCCTTACTACGAATCACTTGAAGTCAGGAACATTAGAATCACGGGGTGCACGGGAATTTTGCCGTGAATTCTGCTTACATATTTGAGGATATATAAGGCAGAATAATTCTGATAATATTACGAGTCCAGAAGTATCTTATCACATGAGAGATAGCTCGTCATTCTTTCTCCACCCAAAGGGGTGAGTGTTAAATTTATATTTCGTTTTATTGTGAATTTTATTCAGTTTATCATTTCATGTAATGATGCTTTTATTACAATGCAGATTTAAAACGTGGAATTTTTGGAATTACTAGTCACTATTACACTTTAAATGCAATAGCGTATTCTAAGTTTTAGATTGTTTTAGAAACAACTATTATTAGTCTGGTTTCTTTATTGTAGCTGATTTGTAGCGGAACGTCTCTGATTTGTAGCTGAACGTCTCTGATCGTCTCTGATTTGTAGCGGAACGTCTATGATTTGTAGCGGAACGTCTATGATTTGTAGCTGAACGTCTATGATTTGTAGCGGAACGTCTCTGATTTTGTAGCGGAAGGTCTCTGAATTGTAGCTGAACGTCTCTGAATGTCTCTGAATTGTAGCTGAATGTGATTGATTGTGCCGTGATTATGCTGTTTAATTGTGCGATCGAATTGAAGTATCTGACTGTCTGTCTGTCGGACTGTCTGTCCGTCTACATCTGTCGTGATGTGTAAATATCCGGAAATCTAGAAGTCTTAATGTTCGAGTGTCGGAGCTGTCTAGAGGTGTAAACGTCCGGGGTAGCATCTAGGTATTTGGGACCGAAGGTTCTAGTAGATGCTGTATGCTGTCTGTACGTATAACTGTGGTGGATCCGTGAAGGGCAAGTGACCGATAAAAGTATTGAGTCAGCCCTAGGTATTCGGAGAAGCTGGGCGGCGATTCAACAGTTGGTGAATCGTACGGTTATACAAGGTCGAGACACGTGTGTGTATTGCAATTGTAGTTACAATTGAATACATTGTTATATGTACATATAGATACTTTGAATCACAGTAGTATCTCAAGGTATTATATGAATCTCAATAAAAGTTAGCAACTTGATTAAATACATGTATATGTTTGTACTAGTTGTCGCAATCCATACGTGCGATAGTATAGTTTGATGTTTGTATTTGTTATCGCAACATACTTGCGTTAATATAACTTTTGTAAAGGTTCCTTGGATCTGTGTATAGTCCAGGAGATTCCTTGGATCTGTGTTTATTTTGTATTAATATTTAATTTCTTTTTGAATTGTGAATGGTTGTGGAATGTGATTGTGGGTTGAATGCATGAGTTATTGTGTTGATACATCATTATTTTTCATTAATAATTTATTTCATAAATTTACATTATCTTTCACATATTGTGTTTGTGTTGTTCATTTAATCCACCATCCACTCGGTAACAATTCTGTTACGGATCTCCCCCAAATATCAATCATATTCGTGTACGGTTTTATGTTTTTTTCCCGATGATGAAATAGCGTTAAGTACATTTAATACTTCTATGCCGCATAATGGTGGGTCATTCATTTTCTGTCTTGGTAGCATAGAATACCAGATAGGAGTTTCTAAGCGTTTTATATAACGCATAAACTCTTTAGGCGGCGCTAACCAGTATGAATGGAAATAAACAATCACACGCGGATCAACCGCATATGCAAAGCAGTGAGTTCCACGTCCACGGCTGTTATCGAGATTAATGATACCGGTTTCAGCGTTGTTTGGTTGTTGTGGTAATAAATCTCTCATAAAGACACCTCTAAAGTTTTTTAATCGCTAGTTTTTAAGCAGCATCGAGTAAATCACAATTTGCCATGGGAACTATTGTTATTAAACAATCCACAGAGGGGGTGAATCCGACAACTTTTAGAAGCGTCAATTTGGCAAACCAAGCCTTCCTCCAAATTCATAAAAAAGGATCGATTTGGCTAACCGAGGTTTCCTCAAAATCATAAAAAAAGACGCCAAAGTCGTTGTCGCATCCCCTCTGCTGCTATGGGGGTAAAAAAAAAATTTAGGATTTCACCCGAATATTTTATCAAGTCCGACACGATATCTTGATCTAGGATCATGCAAATTTATCGCTACAAATCCATATGGGATTAACTGAGCGTGACTAATAATTTTTGTGGAGATTATAATCCATATCTCCACTGCACCAAGTCTTGTGAATATTTCGTAATGTATGTGTATCAGCTCCGTTGAATACATCGAGAATATTGCAGTTATCTCTGATCACTTTTTGTTTTTGAGTGTATCGTCGAGTGACATCAGAGTTTTTATGTCTACCTCTGGAAAATATCCTAGCGGGATTCTTTTGATTGTCTAACATGACATCATCATATACGACTAAATTGTTAATAGTTACATCAATATCATCAATGATCGGTGCTTCTTCGATATCGGTTATAAACTCAATAATATTCCCATCAATTTCCGATTTTGCTTTCTCGTTAAAATCCTTTAACACTTCATAGCATCTCTGATCATCTACACACGGGGCTAATAAATACAACGTATCCCATTTCATCCATATCATCATCAAATTAAGTAACAATTGTGTGTTGCCACTTACAAATGGTCCGATTATAATCATGCGAATATAATTTGGTACAGCTGCATGATGTTTAACTTGTTCTCGTGTTTTTGTTGCCGAAAAATCAATTACATTCATGTTATTATAAATATATTATGGATCTATATTGTGTGAACTGTAGGAAGCGTACTAGCACAAACCACTTGACAACGGTTACAACTAAATATAACAGATCAGCACTTTCTGGTAAATGCGTACAAGGTAGTACAAAATAATTTAGATTTGTTTCCCTTGATAAGGATTTTTTAAAAAACGAGTAGGTGATATTGCAGCCAAGTTAGTAAAATTGCCGGGAACGCCATGGGCGAAGTATCCAGGAGAAAAACATCTTCCAGGATATAGTTATTGTGGACCCGGGACTAGACTCGATATCCGACTCGATGATCAAAACCAGCCCCGACCTGGTGAATATCCAGAAAACGCTATTGAAAAGGCGTGTCATGCTTATAAAAGCAGCAATCTGAACCAGAGACATATCGCAGATGTGAAATTGATTCATGCGTTGAATTCTATCACTGATAAATCTTTTAAAGAAAAATTGGCTTGATGGTTAGTAAAATTGGCGATGAAAAGTAAATTAAATGATGGGTGCTGGTAATTAATAACAACATGGAATCTATTTATTATTCTCTAAATAGATACTGGAGGGGTAAAGCAACAGTTGGTAAACTCTCTAGTGCCGCAAAAGTGAAAAATACCACTACAGCGCATTGGTTATCCAAATAGGCGAATTTATCTACTACCGCCTAAACAAATTAACTAACTATGAGATTCATCAGGCTGATATACTATTTATGCCGCTTGATGGTGTTTACAAATGCGCGCTAACCGTAGTTAATGTTGCGAGTCGATAAAAACAAGCAGAGTCGTTATAAACAAAATCATCAACTGAAGTAGCTTCTGCGTTTGAAAGGATTTATCCTTGGGTTCCTCTGCATTGGCCGAATCTATTACAAGTTGATCCTGGCAAGGAATTTCAGGTTGCAGTGTTATCAACAATGAAGGATCATAATGTCACCATCAGACGAGGATATACTGCACTACATCGCGATCAGGCAATTGTTGAACGAATTAGTCGGACACTTGCTGAGTGGTTATTTGAATATCAATACGCGAAGGAATTCATCCAGGATAAAAGATCTCGTGAATGGGTCAAGAGATTAACAAGAATAATTACCGCGCTTAATAATGAAATTACTCGAACAATTAATATTAAAACTAACAACGCAATTAAAAAGAATTATATAATCCGTACACCCACAAAATAATTTTTTAAAACAGCCAATACTCAGCAATGTCACTGTTAGATATTTATATGAACCAGGAGAGCGCTATTTCACATTGGATTCTATCCGGTTGTTATCTAATTAGTTTTTTGAACTCGCGCAGTTGTTCATCAAGTGCTCTATGATCGGTATTAATTTCTTCATAATAGTCTACAAAATTCTTCAGCCAATCAGGTGGAGGCAAACCGACAAATGGTGGTGGTTGACCGTCATCGCCACACATTATAACTCTTGTATTCGCTAGCAATTGCGACTCGATAGATCTTTGCAATAGATCTAACGACACTGTGCATATTTCATCCCAAATCATGACGTCAGGAATAAATTTCTCACCCATTCGATCAGGAGTCCATTCGTTGTCTTTCCATCGAAAGAAGCTGTGATAAGTACAAGCATTAATTTCTCATTGTTTCATCTCTCTTGCAAGTCTGTGGGTCGGTGTTACCACAATCATGTTTGATGCGTTTACACAAAATAATTCAAACGCACGAGTCGTCTTTCCTGACCCACCACACCCGTTTAAATAACTGGTTTTATATCTACATATTGGATCAGATATCGACGGTGCATTAGATAATTCTGATATCTGATTATTTTTCAAGTAATTGTTTATAATTGTAACATCTGCTGATTTGGAATAATCACGTAAAATTTCTTTTTTAATTCTCCATGATCCCCAACTCTCGTCAGAATTAGTGAATTCAGCCACTGCTTTGCTGTGTTTCAAATGAAAAATTTGCGACTATAACTGCGGTGTCAGGAAATCTTTCTATCATTGAAAATAAATTAATAGAAGCATAAGCCAGCAAAAACGACCTCAGATGTATATGGTGAAGATTGTATCCGTCATTATAAGTAACAATTGTACCGGATTTTGTTCCATTAGACAAGAAAGCGTCTTTACGATCCACGTATATACCTTTAGATGTTATATCTGCGAAAATAAAATCGTATTCAACGCTATATATAATCAACCGTGAAAAATATCGTTTATTGTCGTATTTTTTTACACCTTGAGTGAATTTACCATATATTCTTCTACCAATATGTTTTGCTTGTTTTTTCTAACTTCAAATATCTGTTTGGACCATTTAAAGATAGATTCTTCGTCGAGATCGGGAAATTGTTTTCTATTTTCGCTGATTATACTATCTAAACTATCGGGTTGTGGTAACCAGACCTCAGTCTGCGCTCGATATGATATAATCGCTTCACTGAGAACCAGCGATATCATCATTTTAGAATCAATCATATACCGTAATAACACTATTGACATCCAGTGTTTTCCAGAGATGTGTCTACCAATCCAAACATAACAGCAAGGATGAAGTCCTGTAGCCAATTCAAATGATACCACACGAGCGAATCTGATTAAATCAAAATCGGGTAGTGGTCCATTAATCGCAACACAGGTCATTTCATGTGTGGGATGTCCAAATCTTTTGAAGTACTTAGCGCATTCTCCGTACCCGAGAAAACTCCCAGGTCAACACGCAACCATATCAACTGAAACAATAGTTTTGGGGTCATATTGTGTTATCCATAACCCACCATGGTTGTATTCGATGCAGCTTGATTTGATATCTGATAGAAATTTAGCTACTAGCTAGTTTTTTCATCTCGTTGTGCAGGGCTTCTGTGCGGTATAATTCACTGTTTGGTTTTACAAATTGATCGAATTTACCCTCTTCGTTCTCAAATCTATGAAGCAACCACACTGACACAGGATCGATTTTACTTAATTCGTAAATAAAATCAAATACTTTATCCTCCGGGGAGGATTCCGAGGAGAACTCCGCGGGTATATATTGTATTGTTCTATCCCGCAGAAATATTGTTACTGCAGGTATCCAAGCATGTGCATTATGGTCAATAATTTTGATTGGAGCTCTTTTTGATTTATATTTTGATTGGTACAATACCTCTCCTGTTATCGTCATTATGGTTATTGGGAATCGTAATGATGTTTCTAATTTAATTATATCTTGAATCGTTGCTCAGTTCTTCCTAACTGTTAATTCCCATTCGATCCGTCAGTTTGTTTCCACGTAACACATTTGTGAAGTGTTCCATTATTCGTTCTACAACACAATTCTATGATGACAATTTCATTCGTTTTAATTTTTCAATACTCGGTTTATCATTTAACGAATATATCCCATAAACAACTCAACTAGAACAAAATTCTATAGAAGAGTTTTTTGCACGGTAATATAATCAATGGTGACTTTCTAAATGGTTTGTCACTGGCGATTTATCACTACGCGGCAGTAATGTAGTAAATTGGGGTGGGTGAAGCAATCTACGGATTTTTCACTGGTGACTTTGTCACTACATTTAGATCGTACATTAATTTATAATGGTGGGTGAAGCACTCACAACTAAATTATTACGGCAACGATTAGCCTCGATTAAGAAATTTATTCCAGTTCGTGATTCCGTTCGAAATATGCTCCAAACGAAACGAGTCTTCAAAGTGATTTTACGACAGATACGGAACAGCTATTCAAACTTATTACTACAGTAACTAAAGACGTCGTATCTACCACTGAAAGAACCATATTGGGAGATGTTCCCAAGGAAGGAAAAAGAAAAGAAGCGTTTCTTCTTTCTATGCTTGAAAAAATAGCAGGGTAAACTGAACAAACACAAACTTCTTTACAAAAACTCCTTGATGATATAGTAGCCGCTCAACAAACTCAAAAAGATTTTAAACTTTTAGGTGATATTGATATTACCCCATCATATGATGACCCGCCTTAAGAAGAAGAAGAAGAAGAAGAAGAAGAAGAAGAAGAAGAAGAAGAAGAAGAAGAAGAAGAAGAAGAAGAAGAAGAATTTTGCTAGTGGACGAGTTGCATTCAATGATAAATTCCGCCCGGGTAAATTAGATGAAATAAGAGATATGAGATTCTATACTATTGAAGAAATAACCGAATTCGTCAATAGGAGTTTTCATCAGAGAAGAAAGTATATCCACAATGATTATAAACTCCCTAGTGAAAAAAACATGGAATAATGGATTATATCGTGTGCTTACAGGTGCATCTGGGGCATCGAAAAAAGATGTTACATATAATGATTTTATAGAAGCAAAAAAAAAGTTAAATTAACTACACAAAAGCAATCAGATCCTGGATTTCTTAGATTACCAGAACGATCAAAACATTTTGATTTAACTCAACCCTCTTTGATGGGTGGAACTGGTACAATTGAAAAATTTGCTAGTGGATATTCATGTGTAGTATCAGGTTGTGATATAGTTAGTTGTCCTAATAGTATTCTCTCAGATATATCACGATTATAAGTTCTCGTAGGAGGGAAACGAATAGGAAATAACTCATAATTAATGAGGCAGCTGATATCTGCAGACGACTATTTGAGGGTGGTATCATGGATATTGATGTATACCAAGAGTTTATTGATGAGCTAGCCGAAATATCAAGGGATTTTTACGGTTACCATAGTAATTAATTTGATGACTTCGTTGAAAATCCGCAGGATTGGAAATCGTTTACAATTTTACGATTAGATAAATAGTATTGAAATAAGATGATCATAAACTACAAGCACAGAAAACCAAATATGGTCTATGCAGTAAACTCACGATCGCCTGTTTATAGAGCGTAGTACGGAAATGGTCTCGGTAATACCATTGCAGGTTTTTTTGCAAGAATGGCTCCAAAAATAGCACCAATCGAAAACAATTATCAATGAAAGCTATTGATGTTATTCGTGAAAAGGGTGATATTGGTGATGTTGCCGGGAGGGCATATTCCGCGGCTAAAGAAAAACTAGTAGCGTTAGTTCGGCGGCGAAGGAAACCGATGACAAAGTCATTGGGACGACTACCATCTACGGAAATTATGCTTGCAAGTATTAGTAAAATAATAAACGATGCAGTGGAGCAGAATATAGCATCACGGATAAATGATGGATATGACACTCAGGGAAATATTACTGCAAATATGATAGCGCGAAGTGGTTTGAAATCGCGAACGATATCACGATTTAGATCAAGAAATATATAATAATATGTTCAAATTATCACCTGACACAGCGTTTGATATAGACGCCCCAGTGCGCAAAGATGATTCAATACTTAATTATCAGTATTTTTCCTATACTGCAATACAACTGAATATTCGATCAAGAATCGAACTTCAAGTCTTGCATACCAGCAAATACTTTCTACCCTCTGAAGCGTTTATCGAAGTAAAAGGAGAAATTGTAACAAATAATCATGCTACTAATGATCCACCATATCCACTTGTTGTCAATGTCGGCTTTGTCAATAATGGTATCATAGCACTATTTAACAGCGCTAGATATATGATTGATGGAAAAGAGATTGAATCCACAACAATAGTGGGGTTGACAAGATACTCTGATGATTATACAAGATTGGCAGGTCCATATATGATGTTCTATAAAGACGTTAATGATAACGCTGATCATATTCATCATACTAGGGTAAAGGTAACACGCGATACTGCAGTTGATCCAGCACCAGCCGGATATACAAGACCAGCTGCCGCTTTTCATGTCGTAGATATTAATCCTGATAACAATTTAGGGTTTACAACACGTGTACCAACGTTGGAAGGACAGCGTAGATTGATCTCATGCGCGATTACACTACATCATATATTTGTTAGAAAAGTTATCTATGGAGCGAAGCATACAGTAGCCTTAGTGCGAAAAGGTGATGATAATGATGCAATCTGACATGGTGATGTTGTTGATGATAGCAAGGTGAATATAACAAAACTAGCACTGTGGATGCCAGTAATGACTACATCAATCATCATAGAGCAAAAATTAATTACTCTCATTTATGAATACAGTCGGCAAATCATTACTAAGTTGGCTAACAACTACCACGGATACCGTAGAGAGTACTGTTAATGGTACATTTACTTGGCAACTGGCATCAAAACGAGGTATTTCTGCACCGTGGCATATATTTGTTGCGTTACCGAATAAGGCGCGATTTATTTCACAATTACGCAGCCATATGATATTTGATCAATTCGGTGTTAAAGAGGTCTCGTTGAGTGTAAACGGCCAACAAGAACCAACCGAGGATATTTTACTTAATTACGAACACAACCAAATAGCACTCATGTATCATCGTTTGTTGACATTTATGGGACGCGATAATAATGTGGATACTGGTCTGCATAAATCACTGTTAGATTTTAGAAATCAATATCCCATTTACTACTTTTCATTGTAACATCTTGACTTAACCAGACAATCCGTCTTTTATATATATTTCGAGCTCGTGTAAAAATCCTCCTCCTCCTGCTACTGGTTACAGAGCAGTTGCTGTAATTTGACATCGCAGATATCGCCGATGTCAAATTTTGATTTACTCGATGCTGCTAAAAAACTAGCGATAAAAAACTTTAGAGGTGTCTTTATGAAAGATCAATTACCACAACAATCAAACAACGTTGAAATCGGTATTATTAATCTCGATAACAGCACCGGACCTGGAACTCACTGGGTTGCATACGCGATTGTTCCGCGTGCAATTGTTTATTTCGATTCATATGGGTTAGCGCCGCCTAAA
Source organism: Unio pictorum (assembly GCA_030141615.1). NCBI lineage: Eukaryota > Metazoa > Mollusca > Bivalvia > Unionida > Unionidae > Unio > Unio pictorum. The sequence goes on from JARLTB010000136.1 coordinate 886,107, forward strand.
GAATTTACGCGTTATATAAACCACTTAAAAACTCCTATCTGGTATTCTACGCTACCAGCACAGAAAATGAATGGCAAACCAATATGCGGCATAGACGTATTGAAAGTCATCAATGCTATTTCATCATCGGGAAAACCACCCCATAGAACCGTACACGAATACACGAGTAATCGCTTTTTAGAGAGAAATTATATAAAATAACATGATTTATATTTGGGGGAGATCTTTATCAAGCCTGAAAAAACCACCGCGGAAATATCTGCAATCGGTGATGTAAAAACATAATTGAAGATGAAATAGCTGAGATGTTAAACCTTGCAAGTGTTGATCCCAATGAAATAGTTGTATTTCAAGATCGTCAGGGAAAATTGAAAACGAGTAATGATTTTCTTGATGATATTTTAGTTAAACGACGAGACGCAGTAGAAGATACTAACGAGTTGTTTCTGATCAGGGTAAACTCAAACAAGGTGTACTTGTTTCGATGCTCACAGATAAATTAGCAACGCTCGTTGATAATTATTCATCAGCGATAGAATTATTTAAAAAAACTACACGATGAGTATGACGACCATATAACTAAATTTAATCGGTTTTCTGAATTACAAAGAAGCATACTTGACAATATTGACAAACCCATGTTAAATTTCTTTGCAAATCTACCGGTGACCACACCGAAGCTAACAGAGATAAAACAGCTATGTTAGAATTAACAACACTGTAATCTAAGTATGCAGATCATGTCGAGAAATTTTCATCTTTTCGTAAATATCTTATTGAGAAATTCTTTGTCACCACATTTGATAAACTCGATATAAAACTTCCTGATATTAGAAAATCCATCGATGATCTTAAAGCAGCCAGGAACGAAATACCTGCGAATAGAAGCTATCAACGCTGATATTAAAACAACCAGCGATGTCTTCAGAGATGATCTGCCGATGATGATTCAAGTACTTAAAAAAGTAAAAATTCCTCACGAGAAAAATATAAACTCGGTATATACAATCCAACACGGATCATTTGCGTGGACAACTACAGACAACAAATTAGATATCACCGCGACCGTCAAGATGATATAGCTGAGATGTTAAATCTCGCAGGTGTTGATCCCAATGAAATAGTTGTATTTCAAGATCGTCGGCGTAAATTTAAAACTAGTAATGTTTCCTTTGATAATATTTTAGTTAAACAACGCGACGCACCGGATGATGCTATTGCGGTGTTTTCCCATGGTAATCTCAAACCAGTGACCACACCAAAGCTCACAGAAATAAAAACCGCTATCATAGAATTTGCAGCACTACAATCTAGGTATGAAGATCATGTTGAGAAGTTTTCATCTTTTCGTAAATATCTCATTGAGAAATTCTTTGGAACCTCATTAGATAAGCAGACTTAAAACTCTTAGATGTAAAAAAAATCTATCGATGATTTCAAAAAGATAAACAAGGCCATCAAAGATAGCCATAGTTGAAAAAATAAAAATCCCTCAATAGAAAAATATAAACTCGGTATATACGATTCAACGCGGATCGTTTGCGTGGACACCATTCACTAACATATTAAATATCACCGCGGCCACCAAGGTATGTATCGATTAAAACTGATGTCGCCGACTCAATTTAATATTTGATCAACGAGTTCATCTGGGATCAACAATATGATATCAACGATCATCGACAAGGAAACAACTTAACGATTCACGATAACAACCACAGATAAAAATTTGGCTATGGTTCAGTAACGTGGTATGTTTAATTCGTAGCGGATTTGATAAAATCGATTTAAAAACACTAGTGTTTTCGAAATAAAATATCATCACAGCAGTATTGCTATGATCAGGTCAGAGAATTTTAAACTAAACTCAAAACACTCACTGAGGAATATGAAATAAAAAAAAGAAAAATACCGACGAAGAAATACCACAGTTAATATTACCGTGTACTCGGTATCAGGTGTAATCACCGGAGCTGGTATAATACTATTTTCGGTAACAATGATTGCCCCGATAGCTGTTTCAATTTTTATATCAGCGGCGACAACAATCGCTGCAATAATTTCGATTATAACAACAACAAAAAAAACATATCATCATGCAGCCAGCGTAAACTACAAGATTACATAGTTAAATTCCCTGTTGTGTCAACCGCATACTCCCAGTTATCCTCGATGATATCGTCGTCACTCGATGACACATTAATATCCGATAGTGAGTTTTCAGCGATGGTACGTGTTTCTAATTCCGTGATGTCAAACTTAGGAAAACAACATGAGTATAATAACAATGGCAACATCGCAAGAACTACTTCAACGAATAGCGGAAAACACGAACCGGATGAAAAGCACTATGATATCAATAACCTCAACCAATCCTGAATTCAGTGTGAATTTCCCTACTGCGATTTCAGTTAAGGAAATAACACTAGAAAATTACGAGTATACCATAGTTGGCCTACCATTAGATCAATAACATTCGGTGGTCAGCAACCGAATAATTCCCTGGTGTTTGCGAATAAGAATAAACCCGATGGTACTCCAGACTGGAACGTTGTTTCGCTACCATCTGGGTCCTACCGAATCGAACAGATCAATAATGAATTACAACGCAGAATAAAATCCATTACTGAAAAAGAATCGAAAATCACTATAATGGTTCATGAACCATCACTATCATCTGCCATTGAGATAAACTCACCCGGATATGCCGTAGATATCTATCAGAGTTCGATAAGAACAATACTAGGATAGCCTGAAAAACATCTCCACCTGAACCGAAAAAAAATCTGATTTTACCACAGACAATAAATCATATCATGAATTCATCAAAGAAATAATCGATCCTGATTATACGGAATATTGTAACAGATCCTGTTAGTTACTATAATGAGACATGGGACATTGGGAGACATAGGCACGGTTGGATCGAATCGGATCCAGATAACAACTTGCGAATTTTTAATTCTCTTAAAAGAGAACTTAAGAATTATTTTGATAAATTACGGCAGAGTTTTCAAGAACATATTGTTGATTCATCGTCGAAAACCCCAATTATCAAATAGACGGAAATATTAAATCAAATTCTACACGATATGGAATTGTTTAACATGCGACTTATTCAAGGAGTATTAGATGCCGAGGACGATTCTGGGAGAACAGAATTTGCAAGAACACATAATATACGCGTAGTATATATTTCAGTATTCAAGATTCCCGTGAATAATGTAGACGAATTAAAAAAATCAACCAATGACCTACTCGATGAGTACTTCCCCCCAATACTCGCCGCATGGTAACAATAACACAAGGGTCCAACAATCCTAAAACATAATAATGACCCAGATTGAGGCGGGCGACATATTGCTCCTCAAAACGTCAATATATCCTCGGTGATTGCAGTGAATTTAGTATGTGATGTTATCGAAGGAAGTTATCAAATAAATCTCGAAAGATCAAATCAAGCCCAGCAGGGATATATATTATATTCATTTGCACCAACGGCTCCTCCAAGGTTTCTAATCATGAGGATCCAACTAATCCAGTCTATATGCGATGCCATAATAATTCGTTAACGATAATTAATATTAAACTCACTGACCAATCCAATAATTTGATTGATCTGCGAGGTGAGGTTTTACAAATTAGTCTGTTTGTGAAATTTTAAAAGGATTTTCATCGTAAAAAAGACTTACCCCCATAGCAGCAGAGAGGACGCTACAACGACTTTGCGTCTCCAACAGAAACTTTTTTTTCCGATATTGGAGAAAGCATTGGTTAGCCAAATAGACGCTCCGCCAAGTTGTCCGATTCGCCCTCCTTGCTGCTGTCCGTACCATTTCTTATATGGTACATTTTAGTCATTACCATTTCATATATGGTACATTTCAATAAGTATCATTTCTTATACGGTAGACTTCAGTCATTCAGTCAGAGCACATTTCAGTCGTTATACTTTCCTATTGACTTGAGTTCAGTCATTTTCTGTATGAATTACACTGCCATCGAGCTATTCAATTTATATGTTAATTCTGTATCTTTGCTAAGAATATCATCTACATCCTGAAGTTTAAGGTTTATTATATAAAGCCATTCGCTTTTGTGATATCAGGTTACAACATATCTCCATCGAATTATGTACATGACTTGGTTGGAAATATAAATATATACTTGTGTTTGTTATTTTAATGATATTGTTTTAATGATATTGTTATTTTACTGATATTGTAATAATGGTATTTGTAAATGGCATTGTTTTTTCATTATATTGTTTTGATGTCATTGTTTTAATGGTATTGTTTTTAACGGTATTTTGATTTTATTTTTATTGCTATTTTAATGGTATTGTTATCTTAATGGTATTGTTATTTTAATGGCATCAATAAATGGTTAAAAATTTATACACAACCTATTAGCGTTACAGCAACCAAAGAATATAAAGTCTCAAAATGAGAACAGTGAATAATCTAACGATAAAAATGTACCTCAATGAGAATCTTCCAAATTTTTTTCTTTTATATTACAGCGATCACTTCCTTACTATATGTTAGAAACGATCGAATTTTACAGTTGGTACCATACAACAACAGCAACCACTACTACTACTACTACTACTACTACTACTACTACTACTGCGTGTATGCTTTGGGACCGATGCAAAAGAAGGAAATGAATAAGATAATATCTTGAGAATTATTATAAACGGAATAGGCGAATGTATAATATCGTCAAATCAATATTACATGCCTAATGTTAATATGTTTGATAAAGACGTTTAAACGTCATGGTGATCGAAGAAAAAGAAACAGGAAAATACGTGATAAAGAGGATCAAATTGAGCAAGCGGACAGGTATAAGAGGAGAATACTAATAGGAACTTACGCAAGTATTTTCTGCTGTCAGAGTCGTCTCTTCTTTTCATCCCCAATTCCTCTACGGAAGCAATTTTTAACTGTTGATGTTTGAGAGATGCGTAAATGCAGATGTATACCAAACATAAGATAAGAACAGTCGTAATTGCTATATGGCGTAATGGCTGCAGGTTCTCCATAAAACTACTCTTCATTCTGTACGTTTCCACAAAATCAAGATTTTCAACAACTGGTTTCGCCTTTCAAAGGTAACGCAGGACCGCAATCACTTGTTACTGTTCATACGGGTTTATACGTGCAATGCTAAATCCTGACGATGCTATTTGCTACTAACATAGTAGCCGTTTCAGCTTTTTGATGTCAATCATTGTCCCAGATGTTACATTTTGATTGTGTTTGATTAAGCAGAAGCCACAATGTATCATAGAGAGCTATATAAGAAACGAATTACTCACAACGAAGGTTCAGGTACGTCATACATAATAAAATTGTGAGATACCTATTAAATAGTCTATGCGTCGAATCCCCAACTTTCCTGCGGATTGCATGCGTAATTCTAAACGTTGGGTTTATAGAAAACCGATATTATTACAGTGCATGAATAATATATCCATCATTACAAAAGCGGATATATTAAATAAATAAACGTGACTAAAATATCATTTATGGTAGACAGAATTGTACATATTAGTTTATTGGTGCACTTCACTACCGGTAATTATTATATGACAATAACTTAGCCTAGTTCGCAATAAAATGCATTATGATCATCATACCACAACAACTCACCATTAATACAACACAAATTTGCCCTCTATTTGTATCATTCATATAAGGGTATCCCGGCACTTTGGCGACAAGACGGGATTTAATATGCTGGGGGCTTTGTTGAGAAAAGGAGTTTTACATAGATGGATCTGTTTAGCGAAAATATAAAAATGTATAGGGCCTTTCTAACGACAGTGGGATATATAGATGTTGTCTATTGACAAGGAAGGGGCCCCGAGTGGCCTAGTGATCTAAAGCGCTCAGTGTTACGGATCACTGCCATCTCACCTTTTTGTCTGAGTGGGTTCGAGTCTAAGATTCGGCTAATGTAGTTATGTGAGAAAGCTTGCCAGTAGCTTCTCGTCGGTCGGTGGTTCTTTCTGTGGGTTTTTCCTGGTTATACCTCCACCAATAATACTGGCCGCCATGTATAGCCTATCGTGTGCTGACAAATGGCGTTAAACCCTACAACAACAACATCTAGTGATAAGGCGAAATGGAGCAGGGTGGGTGTCTATAGTGACAAAGGGAGAATGTATGGGGTCCTGCTATGTATATTTAATTTTATTGTTTGGCTGTTAGTGTTAAATCTTTTTATTACATATGGATAAGGCCTGAAACCCCACATCAATTATTATAATGAGATGACATCTGTTAAAAATGCTATCCACCACATTAACTATACTATCCAACACACCATACACAAAAAGAAACGCCTTGCTAAAATAAGTTTATAAATTGATATTAAATCACAGAAATACTATCCAGCACGCCAACTATACCATCCAATACAAAGCATACTCTATAATATGTCTTGTTTGGTTTCCAAACAACGATAAAGCTGTTGCAGATATAGATTGTACTTGAAATTTGTTTTTCCGTTTTGGAAATATGTGTATCTATTTCGTTCAGACGAGCAGGCGAAAGGAAAAACAGGTTGAATTTGATATTAGGCCTAAGAATATGGTATTGTGGGAACTAGGGACACATTGGTTCGATTGTATCTGGTCTTTGCCGGCAATCCTATATCAAGAACAAGGACGATACTGGCTGGTTTCCAAAGATGTCGACCCATATCCGTGGCGGTTTGCGCAATGCAGGATAATGTCGAAGGTTACCTCCCGATCAATTGTTGCTGGTGCAGAATGATCTAGGTCAAAACACGCATTATTTTTATATTTGGTGTTGGTGGTGGTTATTTGGACAATACGTGGAAGAAATGGTGTTTCTAGCACTAAGAGGTTCGCTTGCAATTGAATTTCTATAAACTCTTAATATGCAAATTGTCTGCAATTACTAGATCATTCCACCGAACATCTGTGTCGATTATTCTACGAACAAAACGTGTCTGACTGGCTTCAGCATACCTAGGGTGCTTTGATATTTTGCTTTTGGCTGTAGACCCCATTAATGTGCTGGTATTCTCATTGAGATGTTGGTGTGTCGTTCTTGCTCGTCCTTTTATGTACAATTTTAACAGGCATTTCTATGATCTATAAATAACATGTACACCTTCTGTTTTTTGTCGATTACGACATACTGGAGAGACAAACATACAAAAGTAAACGAAGATATTCACAACGGAAGTGGTGTTTGGTAAATGCTTTAGTTTTCTTTTGTTGTAATATTGTTTTGAAACTCCACAATGTATTTTGGTTTTGGTATTATAAGGTATCCTGGATTACATGTTTTTTGTTGCTGGCAATAGCATTATCAGATTTTAACGTATAGCCTCATCTAGTGCTTGTAGTTCGTTTTGTATCCAAAATAATGGAAGATTGGAATCGTTCAATACTACTTACATCTGTTTATTAACGAGTGTGACATTGCCCATATTTGGAGTTTCTGGCAACCTAACATTAAGTGTTCTTTCGCTACAAGTGTACATCGGTAAAACTATGGCGCTGTTCCATTTAACGGTGAAAATGATACAATATTAACATGTAAAATAGGGGTCTCAAACACACAGCCCGCCAAGCAGTACCCTGTGGCCTACAAAATGATTGCGTCACAAGGTGTCACGAGAAATGACAAAGTAGGTGCAGCCCTTGGGCCGTCACAAGTACGCTCATGCGGTCCTCGGGGAGCTTAGAGTTTGAAACCCTTGATGTAGACCATCTGACAAACCGTTTATGCGATCGTTTTGTTTGTTACAGATGCAGCGACCGGTGGAAAAGCTCCTCCGGCTCGTGCACGCGATACTTGACGATCGGAGAGAAGAGCCCAGTTATAGATTGTCCACAAATATTTCGCATACTGGTTGAAATTCTATTTGGATTTGTTAAGGTCGCCCTTGCATACGTTTACTATATCTGACGCAATTTTTCCCTGGTATATATTACGATATCACTCGTAGACTGTACTTTAATTACTGGTCACAGGAGTGAACAACTAAATTTCTAAACATACATGGATCGCTTATTAGCAAATAAAGTCGTCGGGATAGAGGCTATATCGGTTGTCCAAAGACACCGGATATACCAAACAGTTATTTTGCTACTACTTAACTGCTCCATTACAAATACTTTGTAAATGTTGCACTGATTGTATGTATGCCAAGGATACTAAATTAGTAACACAATTTTTGACATTTATGAGAGAGAGAGAGAGAGAGAGAGAGAGAGAGAGAGAGAGAGAGAGAGAGAGAGAGAGAGAGAGAGAGATGGGAATATAATATCTAATCCGAATTATAAAATTTATACTATACTTATACACTAATTGTGATACTATTATTATTTGGAAGTGATATTAAAATGACTGATTTAGTTTCTCAGTATGTACATCTTTCCCCAGGACAAAAATGTGTGAATGATCATAATCAAAACGATACATGCTTTAAAAATAATTTTAGAAATGTTTTCTTTTATGAGTTAAACAGCTGTATTTTCTTACCTGTTCACATGATACTTCATGCGGTACATGGAGTAATACCCGAATCCACGAATCGTTTCCGGTATCATTGTTATTACATTCGTGATGCACTGACAGTACAGTACAATAACACAGTGATCGTACCGATGTTTTACTTCAATTCTGACATATTTTCAAGTTCGAACTTTCTTAGCAAATATCATGGCATGTTATTTTAGAATATAGTTTAATTTATTGCATAGTTGCTGGATTTGCAAATTCTGTAAAAGGTGTGCTGCGATATGATGCAGCAAAATTGGAGTACACTTTTTATAGGCACACGGAGCCAAGCATACCCTTGACTGGCCAGGGCTCGTATCATGCTAATAATTTGATTGAAGTGGCCGGCGCTTTACCAACTGAGCTAAGACATGTTAATATTGTAGCAAATACACAAGATTAGATTGGTATCCCGAAAATGCAACTAACGTTTCACTTGTTAAAGTTGATTGAAAGTCATTCAATGCTTTTCTAACGATTTTGGCACGACAATTGCATGTTGTTTTGTGTCACATAGAAGGTGTGATGAATCATATTTTGGCAATGTAATGATTAGTATGATTTGTGGGATTTTAACTCCGTCGCTTGCATTTTAAGCTAAATGAGGGTACGTCCATAGTGGGTATGATACAATGGTTGGAATAGGGGATATACTATAGTACCTTGTGGTGTAAGTCATAGCTTTATTTTGTAAAATGTCATCTTGTTTATCATGGGCATTCTAGGCTAAGACGTTTGGAGATAGTGCTTGTGTTGGGCTTTGTTTGTCTCTAAAATAAGTCAATGTGTCACTATCTCATTCATTTCACTTACCTACTTACAGTGTTGTTCGTCCGTCGATCAGACAAGGACCTTTCTAGACATCTTAGGGTTAGAGGTACTGGTTCTCTTCTATGCGAGCGCAGGTGGCTGATGAGGCCAACAGTTGCATGGAACGTTCGTTTGCATAAGGGACAGGCGATGAGTAGGACATCTTCAAGAGGGTTGATGGCACGTGGTTGTTTGCTTTGCCTCTTCATCTCTGCATCTGCTATCCTGCTAGATTCGCACAACTTAGAGACTTTGTTCACAGAGGAACGCGCTAAGTGACTCGATCGCTTGCTTTTCGCTCCCACGAATCAGGGTTTAATGTTGAACGCTTTCAATGCAGCTTTTAGATGGTCTTCGAAGTGTTACTTCTGACCTCTGCGGGATCGCTTGGCTTGCTGTAGCTCGCCTTTGAAAAGTCTCTTATGGAGCTGGTTGTCGACCATGCGTACATTTCCCATTCAGCGTTGCGGCCACGTCATTAGGATGTTGTGGATGCTTGAGAGACCTGCTTGGGCTTTAGGAACCTTGTCGTGCTACCTGATGTTGGGGATTTTCCTGAGACTCGTGGTGTGAACGTGGTTCAGCTTCCTGGCGTGGCGTTGGTACTCCGTCCACGTTTTGCGTGCGTAAATTAGTGTGGGGGCATAATCGCCCTGTAAACGTTTAATTTGGTCTGGGTGTTGATGAGTCTTCTATTCCAGATGTTGATATACATTCTGCCGAAAGTTACGCTGGGTCAGGCAATGTGAAGGTTCACCTCGCCGTTAATAGTGATACTCTACGACAGTGTGCAACCAAGGTAGGTAAAGCCCTTAAAAATACGTTGAGTTGTTTGGCCGTTAACGGTGATGTTGGGCTCAATATATGGCTTTCCAGGTGTCTGTTGATGTAGGCATTTAGTCGTATTGATCATGATACCAAAGCCAGAGACATGTCAATGCTGCAATGCAGATCGGGTTCTGAGCCAGCATTGAGGACGCAATCATGATCAAATAAAAGATCCCGGATGGTCTCTGTTATGACCATTGTTTTCGCTTGAGGCCTCCTTTGATTTGAAAGTTTTACATCTTTATGGTACCTGATGGCAACTCCAGCCTCTACGTCTCTGAAAGCATTATTCAGCATGGCAAATAAAGACAGACTGAACAGTGTCGGTGCCAGAATACAACCTGCTGGACGTAATTGGTTACCTATAATCTTTCCTGCAGCTGAGAGCAAGGATATACCCCGGTGGTTGTCGTAGGTCTGGCGATTGTCTTTGCGCTTATACATGTGAATTATGGAAGCATCTTATTATTCCCAGAGGATCGTCTCTTGCTGCCTAATCAGTAAAAACAGTTGGTAGAGACTTTCTATCAAGACTGTGCCCCATTCTTGTATACCAGCTGAGATGGAGTCTGAACTAGGTGCTTTGCCACTGGAGAGCAGACGTATCGCTATCCGTGTCTCCAGCAAGGCGGGAAGGTCACCAAATGCTTCATTGATTGGTAACATGGGGATAAGATTGATGGATTAATCATTGGTGGATGAAAGGCGATTCAGGACACTGTCAAAGTATTCAGCCCATCGTTGAAGAATCTTCTCTTTGTCATTACGTTGTGTTTTTCTGTCTGCACTGAGAAGGGAGAATGATCCAGATTGTGTAAGTCAATATACTTCTTTCAAGGTATTATAGAAGTTCTTCATGTTATGATAGTCTACGTAGCACTGGATCTCGTCAGCTTCGTTGCTCAACCATGTGTTTCGCATCTGACGGAGCTTCTGCTGTACAGTTCTGAGTATGTTATTGTACGCATCTTTCCTGGAGGTGGACTTGGGGTTGTTGAGATAGGTTTAAAAGAGGCGATGGTTCTCATGCATCAACTGCTTGATTTCATCGCCGTTCTCATTAAACCAGTCCTAGGATTTCCTAAGCTGTACTGTAGACCAGCTCCCTGAATGCCGTCCACTCGGTCTCCACATTCTGATTGTCAAGAGGGGTGGACTTCAAACGTTCTAACAGGACATTCACGAGAAACTGTTTGGTACTGGTGCATTTCAGCTTGGCGATGTTCAGTAGTTTATGAGCCTCATTTTCCTGTGGACATCATTTCAGCTGAATACGATGTTGAGCATGGTGATGATGAGGCGGTGGTCTGTGCAGCAGTCAGCGCCGCACGAGGACTTGGTCACACGCATATCTTGCCTGTTGCTCTTCCTGACAATGATGTAGTCGCTGAGGAGAGAGCGCTCAGAGCGTGGGTGCATCCATGACGTCCGGTTACGAGTAGAGAGGTGGAAGACCATTTGTGATCAGCAGTTTACGCTCGGCATAAGATTGGAGCAAAACGAGACCGTTGATGTTGCAGTGGCCCACTACGTACTTTCTCACTCCTACCTACGTTAGCGTGTATTCAGGTCAGCTACTTCCAACGGTGTTTCTATTTTGCACTAGCATACTGACGTTAGTTAGGTTTGAACTAGTTCTAACTGTAACTAGACAGTAGGGTTTTTAACATGATTGTCACACACGTTGCGGTCATATATACATACATACATTGTTTATCTATACGAATTTCCTACAAGTTGTGACTTTAAAATGACACAAATGTTTAAATGCAACGTAGTTTTAGTAGTGTAACAGTGTAACGTAATCGAGCTGACACCCTTTGAGACTAAGCAGGGTTTTAAAAAATAACAAACACGTTCGTGAGCAGCAGAAAGGGTGAATATAGCATTTTCGTACAGCCGTTATTTTGCTAAAATAACAGTTATTTTAGATATATCAATATGCGATAAAAACCTACCTACGTCTCCTGGCTGAGTATGTCTCAGAAACTACGTCTCCGGCTGCAATTATCTAACTGTATATTATATATATATATATATATATATATATATATATATATATATATATAAACTGCAAATGTCGAAGAATCATATTATTCTAGATTAGCCAGAGAGAGAGAGAGAGAGAGAGAGAGAGAGAGAGAGAGAGAGAGAGAGAGAGATTATCCGCGATTGAAAAATATATTCCGGTACGAGCTAGACTTAAAGAAAGACTTCAAAGACTTCAACAAGATTCTTATGTTAATTTTATAGCCGGTAAAATCCAATTATATGAGAGAGAGAGAGGGATTACACAGGAAAACTCTCCGTTGTCATTTAACATATCTCTACGAGTGTCAAATCCTGAATTGTAATTTCCATTTCGTGATACAACAGCGTTTGCTTCCGCGTCATCTGCAGCGTTTTTTACCCGACCAATAGATCGATTACATGGATGGTCTGTTGTATCTTTTACAAACATCATAGAAGGTTTAACTGTTCTCGCATAATCGTCTGAATATCTCATTAACCCTAGAATAGTAGTCGCGATGTCTACGTTCTCTTGAATCGCCTCAATTTCTTTTCCATCGATAATATATCTAGCAATGCCAAATAGAGCGATTATACCGTTATTAACAAACCCAACTCGGCCATTATCTCCATAGTTGGTGTTAGCAGCATCCGCCTTTGAAAGGCGACCTTCAACCTCAATATATCGCTCCGAGGGGAGAAAGTATCTACTAGCGTCCTGAACTTCAAGTTCAATTCTACCTCGTTCGTTTGGAGATCCTACGTCATATGAATATGTTGATAATCGCGTGGAGATATATCTCACATTACACTTGCACCGATATTAAACGCGTGAATAGTTATCTCTTCAAACATTTTATAATAATTGATTACCGCCTAAAACGTATACCACTACCCTCTATCATACTTGGGGAAAAAATTATTTGCTGCTGTTTGTCATGTACGCCACTTAGCTCTGATAATTTCTGATTTCCGAGTTGATTAAACACTTTACCAACACTCACGGGCATAAGCTCGATAACAGGTAATTTTACAGGTTGGACCAGTTGGGGTTTATGGATTAATCTCATTAGTCAATCTTTGACCGCAGAAAACGTTTTTCCGACGAGATCATCCACTGTACAAAACGCAGACCGCAGAAAGCGTTTTTCCGAAGAGATCATCCCTTATCACGAATAAACACAATTGCCATCATCGATAATTGTTTAGCGAGTGGTATCGCCTTGGGAGCAATTCTAGTAATTAGTCCGCGGATAATGTTACCAAACCCATCTCCGTAATATACTTTATATACAGGTAGTCTTGAGTTTATGACTCTTACCCATTGCCGTCGTTGGTCCTGTATGATCACCTTATATGATGACCTTTTATCTAATCGCTGTGATAATCGTCTACGATCTCATCGATGAGATCTCGATATAATCCGATATATATATTATACCACCCTGAAATAGTCGCTGGCAGATATTAGTAGCCTCGTTGACAATTTCAGGAGAATTATTTTCCGCTCGTTTTCCCCCGATGCGAATTTCTAGTCTGGATACATCATTGATAACATTATCCAGACAAATATTTAAAAGCGCTTCCTGCAAACCCTTTTACATTTTTGGGAGTTTTACCGGTTGCACCTTGTGAAAAAGATTTTTCTATATCTAAAAGCTTTGATATTTCCGGTAATTGGAGAAATTCAGAATATGATCGCTCCGTTGTAGACGATTCAACTTTTTTTTTATTGCTTCCATAAAATCGTTACACGTTTTATATTTTTTTTTACACTTTAGATACATCGGTCATCACACGATATAACCCATTATACCATACTTTTTTATCCATGGCAGCAGCATGAACTGGTTGTTTATAAAAAAAAATTACGAGAGAAATATTAAACGGAAAATTAAGTGAAATCTCTTAGAGATTTAAAATCCAAATTTTTATTTCGTCAAATTGACCCGGAAAAAAAATATCATTGAAAGAAACTATTTCACTGACACCTTCCACTTGATATAATCCGGAGGTTCATCGAAGTATTTTATTTTCGCTGTTGCATATTCAACGGCGGGTTCCATATAATCGCTGATACCTTTAAGTATTCTATACAACGGGCGAATTGCACACGAGTAAATATCGTTGACAATTATAAATTCACATTGCTTTAACAATTTTTTTTAATATATTTTCCATTCGTGATACATTGATACAAGAAAAAACTCGTGTTGATGTTCCTCAGCTTCATCTAATAATTATTCTTTTTCGGCACATTCTAGTTGATATTTTATATCGGATATTTTATCTTGAGAGTTTTTCTCGGCCATAAAATCAACAAATAGTTTAGATATGTTTCATTTTCTTTTGACGGCATCCTGATAATATTTTACCAAATATAATTTTGTTGCAGCTTCTCCGGAGACATAATCTTAAAAAGTTTTTTTACCCACGATGAATAATTTCGAGTTGCTCGGCGATCGCTGATATAATTTCGTCGTTCATATATAATATACAAAATATTTTTGTAATCTAAATTGTGATATTTTGTAATTACAAAACCTACGCGAATGCTAACGACACTCTGTTGTGAAATCTTTTCGAGCATGCTGTCAAATGTATACCTGCTGCTGCTCGTCTCACAGATACACGATCAACATCAAAGTATTTACTTGCGGAGTTCACCGACGGAAATTCAATAATTGAACTGTCCATAAACACTTACAGGTTCTCGCTTTATAGTTTCAATTTTTGGGGGGACTCGAGTTAAGACAGTTTTCACGTTGAGTTACAACACGTAAATTTTCTACAAGATTATCAAGAGGATCCAGATTAATGTGGTCAAAAAACGAGGCCTTTACCAATTACCCAAAAAAACCAACGATAAATCGGTGAGCGAGATAATATTTTTGTGGTTTACCATTTCCAACCATAATTACCATATATCCTCTATTATTAACTTGACCGAGTGGAAGTTTTCGTTGTCGATGTCGGACGGTTCCATCTCGTGACCCTCGTAGTTAAAGTAAATCGGATGCGGGACGTACTCGTTTCGATTCATTTCTTTATAGTGTACTTTATTTATCTAAATTGTTATTTCTATTAATATAATCAATAGGGGCTTGTATCTGATCATTTGTATTGTGATGATCGTAGTACCATTTTAGCGCTATATATTTTTTCAGTCCACAACCAACACATAGATTTGTTTTCCCTCGTACTCCAATACCTCAGTTGATACACGGTTGTGGCCCTGAGCTTCTTCTATGGATATTTCTCGCGTGATTCCCACAGAACTCTTTTCTACAGAATTTACCTCAACGGGTAGTTGAACCAAGGGCAAATAATTACAGTTGTACATTATATAAATAAAACGTTTTTTTTAAATATATTTATCTTAATAGCAAGTATGATAAAAAAAACTATCATTTTAATTAAAACGAAATCCCCAGAGAAACTTTTCGACTTAGATCCAAAAGCAAAATTTCCTGCGCGGTTATCAACGATTAAGAAAAGTATAAGACAAGCCAAAAGAGGATTTTGGAATGCTGGGACAACGTATGTATTTTCGACGTTTCGAATTTTTCGTTTTGATTTTACGCTGACGGATTCTCGTACCCAGGAAATACTATAAAAGATAAGTTTTGATTCTGTGAGATATCATATCCAGGTAAAATAAAGTAACATTTATTAACACAATGACATTAAAGGGAAAGACGAGGTTGGCGAGTATTTGACAATCGTGAACGTGTACTAGATTCAACGAATTGTAACCGATAAAACCAAACCAGGTACGTTGACTGAGATCGATAACAGATATTATAATCGGGCATATCCTGTAAACGCGTTAACTTATAGAATTTATCCGATAAATAAACCAGATATTAAAAAACTGCCCCCTTTCCCACGATTAAAGTTTCATCGGTGTTGAACTGTGTAGCTGAACGAGTCGTACAACACTTGAAAAACGCTCAACGAGGAACCTGTTATAGGGTTAGTTGTTAGGAACCTGTTAGGGTTAGGGTTAGGGTTAGCTGTTTAACCTAGCTAAGTAAATCCAAAATAGCTACGTGGGCGGAATCAGTTAAACACATCGGAGCTTCAAAACACGATGTCGCAACGCTGGAATAAAAATAATGGTTCCAATAACCGTAAAAACAATTACAGGAGAGGTTTTACATTCGTCTGGTCATTATGAAACAAGAGGAGCTCCAATCGAAATCGTCGACCATAATTGCCATGCTTGGAGTAGTTTCGTACGAGTATTTCCTGTGTACCGAACGGTTAAATATTATTCAGGAGATATATTTGACTGCATCTACGAGATAAATAAAACTGATCCTGTATCTGTATGGTTATTTAAAAGTGATGAAGGAGAAGGATACGATCAATTTGTTAGGACAAATGGAGATTTATATCGAATGAAGCTCTTCAAACGGAAATGAATAACTTATCTTTGAAGTACACTGATAACATCGCTGAGATAACAAAACATTGTTTTACTGTACCATCTATCGCGGTTCATTTTTCCAGAGAGAAGAATTCATGGAAACCAACCAGATATGATTTTCTTGAAGACATTCAAGCTAGTTGTGTAAAATATGGCAATAATGGACAATGGAACACAAAATATAACATCGATGATATGATTTCCGTTGATATGGCAGATTGTTATCCTTCGAGTTTTCTCGGATACGGGGAATGCAACGAATACTTTTCACGGTTCTGACATCCAACACACGAGATGACCAGAGTGGCGATTAATGGAACATTACCGGATTTTGACTGGATTTGCCAGAGTAACATCATATAAATTCGACGATTGTCTTCATCCGATATTTTGTGTTTGGGTTGGAAAACATCTATCAATAAACAAATGGGCTACGATAGCACTTTTACGCTTCTTATTAGACAAACAAATGTTAACATCGTTGGTTGTTTCAACCGCGATAATGTCATATCGGAAACAAATCGATGTTTGGTTACCGAAAATGCGATGATTGGGACATGAATTAATATCTAGAACGACAATCGAAGGAATTTGGAAGAAAATTAATCGTAAAATTTACTCAAGGCGGATTAACCGATCATAAACGGCGCTGTACTCGATTGGTATTTGATGACGCTGAATTGGATTTTATTATCGCGGACACAACCACGAAGGAGATATTTACTTCGAGAAAAATAGCTTATTTATCCAGTAATACGCGATTAGGAACTATCATTGAATACCTCGAGGGAGATTCACCGCAGTATACTCATTTGATATCATCGATGCCCTGTTATATCTCGATGAATTTACTATCGATGTTAAGATGATTCTCTGACATCGCGGTTAGAGTAGCAACAGACTCTTTTATTCCGTTAAAAATACCGGAAATCAGCTGAGAAGTTTACCAAGTATGAAGGTGATTGGGGAACTTGGAGAATAAAACATGAAACGCTACACAAGTTCGATGAGAAGGTTCCCATTGAAGATAATTACCGGGAAGATACGGATATGGAACTGTCATCGTATTCGTCTGTATACGATCCGATAACCAAACATAAAACAATTTATTTAAACGGCCCAGGAGGATGTCGAAAAACAACTCGCATAATGGATTTGCTTAGAAAGAATCTTTATGATCGTGTTAACCCCAGCTAATGTAACTACGTGGACTCCCGATAGAATGGGAGCAAAATATATTCTGCAGATAATTATATGGGATAAAGCATGTACAGTTTCATCAACGCTGCAAAAAACATTTTTGATTGGTTATTCAAGAAAAATACAGTTGTGAGAATGTGTGGCGATCATGGTCAGCCACCGCCATTTGTCAGTGAATCTCCTCATGTATGGTTAAACACCAACGCAGATTATTACGAAGATATAAACAGAGATTATCGTTCACTTGACGCAGAGTTAACCAAGCTAAAATTCGCGATAAGACTACAACCGGATAAAATTAAATGTGCGATAACACGTAAAACAATTCCTGAAACTTTTGTTGACGATTTCTGGGACAAATGGAAACCAATAGATCTAGTTGTCGCTAGCAGAAATAAGAAAGTCAGAGATTTACTTCAAGTAAAATTGTTTGACACACACAAAGAAAAAGCAAATTGTTTAAGTAAATAATGTTTCTCCGAGACTATTTACCCAATCACATTAACATTAACGTTAGGGATATAAGCCTGCTACCTCGCAAATCCAGCCGTACTAAAAGACGAAAATTAGTCTTTCTTGTCTATGTCCTATCGACAAAAGGCAATAACCCTTGCCCCTTACCTCCCATGTCTCAGCCGGGTGTCGCTAGTTTTTAAACTGAGCGATATACACTATACGAGGATGCTCGCATGGCGGGGCGGTTGGGAGGGTTTTAAATTAATGTGATTGCGTAAGTATTCTCGGAGAAACATAATTTACTTTAAAAATTTACTTTCTCCTTCAAATACGTTCCCAAAGTACATTAATGTTAGGTAAATAGGTACTAGGCAGAGGGAATGTTGAGCATCCTACCTCTACCCCGGGTTTCATCTAGGGAATGATGGCTGGATTCCCCATTTAAACGATAACACGTTCTTCTATTTTAATCAGCAACACAGCCCAGGGTCACGTGATATGTGACCCCTTTTATACGGTTAAGAAGATAGTTATTGAAATCTACTTACCTACAAAAAAAATTCTGGCGAATCCTGCGAATCTGATAGGTTGTGCTGATTGTTTTAAATGGCTTTGATGGGCATCTGGGCTGCCAACACCATACCTACTAGATTCAAGGTTTGCCTCTGCGAGGTCTAATCTTTGAGATAAAACTGGAGAATGTTGACTCGGTATGCCTCCCATCAGCTTATATTATATCTCGGATCGAAACATTGCGTTCTCATTACTCTAATCTCATGAGCGGTAATCTTCATAAGGCGACTCTGATCTTGTGAGACCTCAGAATATGCTGGGCGTATAACTCACTTCAACCATGAAGCATGGGCTTGAAGGGTGATATCCCATTTCCCAGCTGTCACCAGAAGAAAGAAGTGCTTGGATGTGACCCGACTCGCCTCTGTGCGTTTAAAATAGTGCTTGAGTGCACAAACAGGATCTTGTATGGCTGTTGCACCTGACTTATCTATGGAAGAAAGCGAGCCAATGACGACTCTTTGATTGCCAATGGATGGTAACCTATTTTTGGCTACGAAGACTGGCTGTGTCAAGAGGACCACCGAACCATCTGATCTGAACTGAAGATAGTTCGGGTCACTGGAAAGGGCATATAACTCACTCACCCTGCATGCCTAAGCTAAGACTATCAAGAAACCCGTTTTGTATGAAAGTAGCTTTAACGAATTGTAGGCTAAAGACTCAACATGGTCTGTTCTGAGCCATGTTAAAACCCAGGACAGATTCCATTTAGAAACAGGGTGAGTGATTTTGGTCGATTGAACTCTAAATTGGCTAAAAGATCTGACAGATATTTGTCATGCCTGATATCACATTTACCATGATGGGGGAATGTGTCTGATATCATGGAGCGGTAGCATTTGATAGCAATTGGGGCCAACTGTTTCTCCTGAAAAAGCCAGAGAAAAAAGTAGGCCAGTTGAGGGATTGAAATACTCAAAGGGACGATCTTATTGATATGCTACCAGTCCCTGAAAACATGACACTTTCCCTCGTAAGCCTTCAGAATAGAAGGCCTTCTTGCTCTCGAGATTCTCTCCACAATCGAAGGTTTAAATTGTTTGTCTCGCAAGGCCTTCCGGACAAAAGCCAAGCGTGAAGATAAAGACAGTCCGAGCACCCGTGGCCGCGGTTGCTTGAGAAGATTTGGGCTGACTGTAATCTTCCTGGGTAGATCTATCGCCAGATCGAGTAGATCGGTGACCCAGGAGTTGTTCCATATGAGATGGGCAATCAGAATCATCTGACAATTATGACCCCTTCACCTCTGGATTATTTTCAGTGCCAAGACCGTGGGAGGGTAGGAGAATACCCACAACCCCTTGACCTTTCCTCGATAGAGTGTCAGCCAAGACATTGAGTCTGCCGGGAATGGGTCTGATTTGTACATTGATGTGGAGATTGTTACACCAATGTAGAAACTGCCTGTTCAGATTGCACAGGTCTGGTGATTTGGTGCCCTTTTGTTTGAGGATGCAAGTCACTGCCACAGAGTTGTCTGACATAGCAAGGACAGTTTTAATAAGAGTTGATCCTTCCAGAAATGAAAGGCATTGATGACAGCCTTTATTTCTGAAAGGTTGAGGTGGAGAAGGCTCTCCGCTGGCACTCACGTGCCGCTGTAGGTATCGAAGTCCGGCAACAGGTGGGCACCCCAACCGTAGGTACTGATAGCGGTACGTACCGTTTTCTCCGCTTGGGGTATCTCCAGAGGAATCCCTGTGGGCTACCAACAGGGGTTGTGCCACTGACTCAAGAATGATCTTATCTCGGGCGTGATCATTATTGTGTGATTGAAGGTACTTGAAAAAGGGCGCCATTATGCAAATAACGTCATTTGTAAGAGGCGCATAAAATGACAGCCGAGCGGGATCAAGTCCGCCGCCGCATTGAATAATCCGAGGACTTGCAAGAACTCTCGCTGAAATGCTCATCCTATAGGAAACGGATTCTACGAGTTCGACTATCCGGATGATCTCGAACGCAAGGAAGCCTTACCAGATGCAGATTGGTGAGAAACTCCATGTCCAGATGGACCAAAACTCTGGGATGGACAGAGATCGGACTTTTTCCAGTTCACAAGAATGCCTAGATGTTCGAAAAGTGATAGAAGATCGTTTATGCCTTTGATCTGAGTAGAACGTAACATATCGTTCTGGAGGATGCGTCCAAGTACACTGCCGTTACTATACATGAAGTCGAGCGGAACAGGGTGACGACGCAATACATAACCTTGGCTAAAGCCCAAGGACTGATGTTGAGGCCAAAAGGTTTGACCTGGAACTGATAAACCGAGTCTCGATAAGCGAAACGGAGAAAGTTCCGTGATTCGGTGGATAGGGACGTGACGGCATACCCGTCCCGTCGGATGGAAAGACGAATTGATCTCGCCATCGCCACATTGAATGTCAGTGATAAAATGTATTGGTTCAGGCGACTCAGGTCAATGAAAGGCCTCTGGATAAGAAACAGCCACGAATAAAACCCCGGCTATTACGGGGTTTGTTTATTTATTTATTAATCTTTTTATTTATTTATTTGTTTATTTATTTATTTATTTTCTAGAAAGGCATCCATCTCCCGATCTGACGGTACATCCGTGAAGAGGGAAGAGGAGGACAGGCGAGGGGGGTGGATAATTGAAATCCAAAGTCCCTCCGAAATGACATGAATCACCCAATTGTTCTGAGGTAATAAAGTGGTCAAGTGGTCCTGAAATCGCAGGAGGAGGCAGCCCACAGGTAGGATGTCCGCGGACGGTGGGCAGGTTATGTCAACGTCTAAAGTTAGGAGGCTTGAAGGCGGAAAAACTTGGGTTCTTGCCACCCCTGTATGGTTGCCTCATAGCTTGATTAGACTGTTGGCTCCCAGCATTGGGTTGGGATTTATACTGCACATTTGATTGTAAAGATCCCTTTTCCCTGATCCGCCTATCATCCCTCCGCTGTGGCAGGGGAGGATTGTTTCTAGACGCCTGCGAAAGTTGGACTGCAAGTTGGAGGGGCAGTTCCTGAGCTGCCTGCCTCCGAACTTCTTCAATTTTCCCCCTCCCTTCAAAGAGTTAAGGTGACCCAAACGGAGACATCTGTAAAGCTAGATTAGGATGGGGCTTGAACGACGTGGACTTCAGACATGCGTCACGTCGTATCAGGTCTGAGTTGGCAGAAGCAGTAATAGCATTGGCCTTGTAATCGTGAGCTGCCCTGTTAATAACTCTAGCAATCCAGGCCGTCGCTTCCCATGCGTGGTCATTGCCGGATTTACCTGGGAGTCGAAAAATTGTGAAGTGAAGTTTAGCATTGAAGACGTAGCGACTGCTTTTCGGACTAGCTTTGACGTTGCATTAGAGATCAGTACTGAAGGCGTCTGGTTGAGTTTTATTACCAGTTACACTAAAACGTCGCTGGTACATAGCTTTCTGATTTTTTGCCGACTGGGGAAGAAGCAGGAAGGACATCGTCTCTTCCTCCCATTTAACAACTACAGACGCCTTAACTTTGTAGTCTTTACTGGGCGGTAGGAGGTGGTAGGCATTCTGAAGTTGCCAACACACTATAAATTTCTTCCACTCCAGCCTTGAAGCTAAACCCAGTCCCTGCTATGACTGGATCTGTGTACGGCTGATTTGCAAGTGTTTCGTCACAGTCACTGTGTGCCGAGTTGTGTATTGGTCAACGTTCCCTCTAAGCTGCGCACACAGCTGCTCAGGCATCCTCGCGCAGCTGAATTGTCAATTATTGCTCAATCCAACGTTAAATTTATCCCGTCTCCGTAATGCTTGCGCAGTGCAATGTGCTCTACGCGCACATCTACCATTTGCTTAGAGGGAACGTTGGTTCTGGTACAGCTTGCATCTCTGAATAGGGCTTACCAGGTGACATAGAATGTCAATTGACAATTTCACTAATTCTTCCTTGTGGAGAAGCCTTGAACATATGGACGGCCGGCACTGCCAGCTGGTTTGTCTGGCGAATAGTCAGCCTGAACGTCGGCGACGGTACGGCTATCACCGGTATCGGCCGCTCCAATGGCCTGGCTGGACGGACAGATTTCTCACTAACATCTCCATCATAGTGTTGGCATGTTGCCGGCGGTACAGCTTGACGGACAGATTTGTCACTAAAATCCCCGTAAATCATAGTTGGTCGGCCCGTTTTACCAATAAGGTCCCCATACTGGGACGGCACTGCCGGCTGATTTGTTTGGCGGGTGGTCCGCCTGAATGTCGGCGATGGTCCGGCTATCACCGGTACCGGCCGCTCCAATGGCCTGTATGGACGGACAGATTTCTCACTAAAACCTCCGTCATGGTATTGGTATGCTGCCGGCGGTACAGCTTGACGGACGGATTTGTCACTAAAATCCCCGTTAATCATAGCTGGTCGGACCGTTTTAGCAATAAGGTCCCCATGCTGGGACGGCTGGACGGCCGGTGACGTCGAGGTTGTATAATGAAACAGATCCAATGGATCCGGTAAAAACCCCATGTGTCCTGACTTACAGTCCCGAAGGCCATGGTAGGACATGCGGGACTACTTACGCCCACTGATCAGCCGAAAACTGGGGGAATACTCTCCCAAAGAGGTAATATCTAGCCTGATGTCAATAGCGGCGTCGTAGTATCCTGGGCCAAACGACGCATATTGTACCATGTCAACATTATTTTCCTCCATTGCTACATTGGCTCTGTCCACGTATTACACACGCTGCATGGTAAAGATGATGTACCCTTTTTAAATTTCATGCATTTGGTTGACATTTATACTGAAACGACAAAAGAAGATAAAACAAAGCATGAATTAGTAATTCAGCATGTTATTAATTCGCTAATACTACAACCGTTACTAACTTAGTAAGCGAAATTACTCAGTTCCGCGTTAACTCGTAAATGACAAAACGAGCACCGCCATTAGCGTGTTGCAACGTGGTCGTCAAAAGAGGAAGCCCGTAAAGATGACAAAGTCACTTAAAATTTGAAAATATTGTTAAATAATGTATACAACCTGTAGAAGAGTGATTGTCCTACACAATAATTCCAAATTTCACTTCGGATGGTACGATTTTATACTAAGATGTCTTGGATTATATGGAGGTAATTGTACTTTGTAAACATGTATAAGCGAAGCTTAAAAACTAAAGACACCTGGTGGTGGCAAAAGGAGGTAAAGGGCAATAGTTATTGACCTTTGTCTATAGGACAGAGACAGAAAAGACGAATTTTCGTCTTTTAGTAGGGCTGGATTCACGAGGTAGCAAGCTTATATCCCTAACGTTAATGTTAATGTGATTGGGGCACGTATGTGAGGGAGAAATTTCCAATGGAGCCAGTCCCGTTATGTTATAGACCCGCGGATACACGACGACAAAACATCGAAGTTTATTTTCCTCGAAAATCCGACCGTCAAAAACTAGTATTAAATGATATTGTACCGGTTGATATTAACGTTGTCGAATACGCGTTGCGCGCTGAGAAATCTCCGTGGATGCTAGGATACGCGATGACGATACACTCTTCTTAGAGGTTGACAATCACTGATACTATCGTATGGATCGTCGATGATTTCATCGATTGGTCAAATTTAGTTTATCTCACAGTATCGCGAGTCGAAGAATAAATCAACATCGAAGAGTTGTTATTAGTTAAGATTTGTCGGTGGTAATTGAGTATCATCTTTTGTAATTGTTCACGAGTAAAACTCCGTTGTGACGCAGTTGGATATAATCTTTATATTGCAGGTCTGTTTTAAGATGTGGTCGTATTAAGTATTTTATGTGATGAACACTCCATATAGGATCCATTGATCTTTTACCGCCTTCACGTTCACCAGGCTCATATAAATTTATCACTGTGGCATTACTAGGTAGTATCTACGATGCAAAAATAATTTTTGGTACATTTATTTATTATTTTGTTATCGCGATTACCAGTTTCATATTTAGCGTCCGAGTAATTTCATTGTTGAGTGCGGTAATTACCTCTGGTAATCGTTTGATCCATTCACGAGATCGTTTATCATCGATGAATTAATACGCGTATTGATTACGAAACAATTTATCCGCCAGGGTTCTGTTAAACCGCTCAACAATTGCCTGATTGCGATGGATTGCAGTGTGTCCTCGTCGTATCGTTGTATTATGTTGCTTCATCGTTGATAATACTTCACACTGAAATTCTTTACTGTTTTTATTAACCAAGATGCTAATTTTTCTTTGAAGGATTTATCCGGGATTGAGTTCAGCGCATGGATCAATTTTATATCTGCGATGTGACGCTGTTGAAAATCCTTGTTTCGAGATGCAACATCATGAGCACGACAGTCCTCATCGATAGCATTTATCGGATATTCGCAAGGACGAGGTTGATCCTGGTTATCAAGTCCGATATCTAATCGGCTTCCCGGTCCGCAATAACTATATCCTGGAAGATGATTTTCTCCTGTGTATTTCACCCACGGGATTCCTGGGAGTTTTGCTGACTTGGAGGCGATATCACCTCCGTTTATTATACTTGTAAATCTAATTTGTTTTATACCGCAACGTGAACACTTGCCGGTGATCGCATCTCTGTTATTCTTTGTTGTGATAGGTGTTGGGTCAATTGTTGGTGTACGTGTCCTGCGTTTCACACAATATAAGTCCATAATATATTTATGTTATATCTAATGGAAATTATTTACTTTTCCGCGTTGAAAAAACGAGCACCTGTAAAACAGCATGTTATGTTAACCAAATTTAATTCGAATGATCATCATTGGTCCTTCAGGGTGAGGTAAAACACAATTGTTACTTAATTTGATAATGAAATAGATGAAATGGAACAAACTATATTTAGTTGCACCGGGTGTAGACGATCAACATTGCTATCAAGTGTTAAAAAATTTAAAGAAAACATGACAAAAATAGCCGGGGAGGAAGTCATTGAATTTATTACTGATATCGAGGAAGCACCTTCCGTTGATGATATAGATGGGAGTATTAACAACTTTGTTGTGCATGATGATACAATGTTAGATAAACAAAAATTACTCTGCTTGGATATTTTCCCGGGGACGACACAAAAACACCGACGTGATACATGTCACTCAACGATATACTCGAATTCCAAAGCTGATCAGAGACAACTGTAATATCCATGCAGTGTTTAACGTGATTGACACACATACACTTATAAATATTTTTCAAACTTGGTGCTGCGGCGACATGGTCTATGTAAAATTAAAAAATTTCTTTAGTCGTGCTCACGCAACTCCACATGGATTTGTAACGATACATGTATCTGATCCTAGAACAAGATATCGAATCGGACTGGATAAAATATACAATTAATTAATCGCAGTTGGATAGATAGTCTCTGAGACATACTCAGCCCGAAGACGAAGATTTTTATCACAAATTTATAGATCTAAACTAATTTATTTTAGCAAAATAACGGCTATACAAAAATGCTATATTCACCCTTTCTGCTGCTTTGTGAATGACAATGAAAATGTATTAAACACTCACACTAATGAATAGGTAACAAGAGAATAACAAGCACAAAGGTACATAATATGAATATAAAACAAATAGAAAATTGGAGTTGATTACTATATCAGACTCATGTAGTCAAATACTTGTTACAAACTTCATAGTCAAATACTTGTTACAAACTTCATGTAATCAGAAACTACTGCTATTACAAAATTCATGTAGTCAAACAATACTGTTATTGCACAATTCATGTAGTCAAACACTACTGTTATCGAAACATTCATGTAGTCAAACACTACTGTTATAAAAAAAAATTATGTAGTCAAACACTACTGTTATCATAATGTCGGTATCATCACATGTGCATCTCCGTATTGACTCGGCCTTCTTTCTGGCACGGTCACTCTACCCTCTAGACTTGTACCTACACGTTGGCACTGAACTGGTGGTTTAAGATTGTAATGGTGCACCAGACATCCTCACATTCACACGATCATCCAGCTATTCATACGCAGCGAGCTGAATATGGAAAAGAAACAACTTTCCGAATAGTCTGCTTTAAATGTAACTACTTTAAAATAAAATAACGGTTACGATTGGACTATTATAACCCGCCTGAAATATGACGTAGGAATGGTATGCAATTAAAATAAAAATACGTTATACTAAGACATTAATACATACGTAGTATGTTTTCAACAAGCAGCAGAGAGGGTGAACAGACCACGTTTTCAAGCAAAATTAAGGCTTACAGATCATGTTTTCGAGCAAAATATGGCTTATAGACTACGTTTTCAGACAAAATATAAGGCTTCCAACAAAATCTCATTTAACCAAAAAAAAAGTCTCTATTTTTGCAAAAACGGAGATTTTACGATTTTTTAATCAATTTTGCTCGCAACGATGTGGTCATCCACGCTCTCTGCTGCTAAAGTTTTCAGTTCTGGGTTAATAATTCTTTTACGATTTCAACCGAATATTTGATCCAGTCCGATACGATATCGTGTCCGAGGATCATGTAGATTTATTGTTGCGAATCCGTGCGGAGTCGACTGAGCATGACTAAAGAAATCTCGAAATTGATTGAAGTCCATATCAGAGCACCATGTCTGCCAAATATTTCTAAGAGTATGAGTATCAACTCCGTTGAATACAGCAAGAATATTGCAGTTATCTCTGATGACTTTTGGAACCTGAGTGTAGCGTTGAGTGACATATATCACGTCAGTGTTTTTATACCTGCCTCTGGAAAAGATCCTAGCAGGATTTTTTTGTTTATCCAACATTATATCGTCGTATACGACTAAATTGTTAATATCTCCATCAATATCATCAATACTCGGTGCTTCATCGATATCGGTTATAAAATCAATGGCGTTCTCACCCTTAATTTCTGATGCATTCTCGTTAAAATCCTTTAACACTTCATAACATCGTTGATCATCTACGCTAGGGGCAATTAAATACAACTTATCCCACTTCATCCATCTCATTATTAAATTGAGCAACAATTGCGTTTTACCGGATCCAGATGGCCCGATTATAATCATCCGGATAGAGTTTGGTAGCGCTGCATGATGCTTAATTGGTTCTCTTGTTTTAGTCGCCGAAAAATCAATTATATCCATATCTCTATACATAAATTATGGATCTATATTGTGTGAAGTGTAAAACGCGTACTAGCACAAATGATGTGACGACGGTTACAACTAAAAATAACAGATCAGCACTTACTGGTAGATGTGCAACATGTGGTACAAAAAAATTTAGATTTGTTTCTACAAAATCAAAGATTTTACAATTCGGAGATGTTTTAAAAAAAAACGAGGAGGTGATATCGCAGCCAAATTGGCAAAGCTCCCTGGAACCCCATGGGCAAAGTACCCCGGAGAAAAGCACCTTCCAGGATATAGCTACTGTGGACCGGGAACCAGACTTGATATCAGACTCAATGATCAAAATCAGTTCCGACCCGGTGAAGAACCAATAAACGCCATTGATAAGGCCTGTCACCTTCATGATGTTGCTTATAAAAGCAGCAATCTGCAACACAGGCATCTAGCAGATGTGAAATTAATTCATGCGTTAAATGCTATTCCTGATAAATCCTTCAAAGAAAAATTGGCTTCCTTTTTAATAAAATCGGCTATGAAAAGTAAATCGATGTTAGGTGCCGGTAATTAATAATATGGAATCAATTTATTATTCCCCAAGAGGATACTGGAGGGGTAAATCAGCAGTCCATAAACTCGCTAGCGCTGCAAAAGTGAAAAAAACCACTGCGGCTAATTGGTTATCCAAACAGGCACTATGGCAAATTTATCTACCACCGCCTAAACAAATTCAATTCTCGCATTTTGATGTGACAGTTCCTAATGAAGTTCATCAGGATGATATATTATTTCTGCCACATGATCGTGGTTACAAATACGCTTTAACCGTAGTTGATATTGCAAGTCGATACAAAGAAGCAGAACCGTTAAAAACAAAATCAGCCACTGAAGTCGCTTCTGCATTTGAAAGGATTTATCGACGAGGTCCTCTGCACTGGCCAAATCTATTGCAGGTTGATCCTGGCAAGGAATTTCAGGGTGCAGTGTTATCTACAATGAAACATCATAATGTCACCATACGACGAGGGCATACTGCGCTACATCGCGATCAGGCCATTGTAGAACGATTTAATCGGACGATTGCTGAGCGGTTATTTGGATATCAATACGCAAAAGAATTCATCCAAGAAAAAAGATCCCGTGAATGGGTTAAAAGATTACCATCTGTGATTACTGCACTGAATAACGAGATTACTAGAACAATCAACATGAAACCTATCAACGCGATTAAAAAGAAGTCAATACCTGAAATGGAAATTCGAAGAATTTCACAAAAAGATTTCAAAGAACCAATTCTTGGTAGTAATGTCATTGTGAGGTACTTATACGAACCAGGAGAGCTTGAAGGGGGTAGAAAAAGGGCTACTGATCCTATTTGGAGTGTTACTGCACACAAGATATCTAGTATAACACGATCAACTGGTAGACCTCCAGTCTATAAACTGGATTCAACTGCCCCTCAGCGGGGTTTTACTCGACAACAACTACAGGTAATTCCCGAGGATACTCAATTGCCACCGCATGGTCTTAACTAGCACCGTTGCGTCTATTGCACTCAAGACAAGTCAACATCACATTATTTCTGACATGACCGAGATTGTTATTTTTTCTGTCAACGGTAAATTGGCGAGGATCTTTATCCGAATACTGCCAACGCATTATACAATTGCAACTCGCGCAGTGATTATTCTGTTGTTTCTTCAAAGTGATTATTAATTCAGCATCAATATCAAATTCTCATTGTTTTTTTTGTCCTGTTGTTTGTAACCGGAGAGTTTTTTATCAATAATTTTAACATCAATATCATCCATTGTGGTGTCATTATCATCGAAAACAATTCTTCGAAGTTGATTTATTTTTCGTACTCTGGATACTGCGAGATAGACTAAATTCGACCATTCGATGTGATTATCCACCATCCAAACAATTGTATCCGATATAGTCAATCCTGTGAAGAATGTATTGTTGCTGCGTATCCTAGCGTCCACGGGGATTTATTAGCACGCAATGCATCTTCAACGACATTGATATCAACCAGCACAATATCATTTAATACGAGAATTTGTTTTTCACTCTGTCCTGGAATATCAACTTCAATATTCTGTTTTCGTGTATCCGATGGCCTATAACAAAGGGGTACTGGAAGCGTTGCAAATTTTCCTTTATGCAATTCAAATAACTTCATCTGAAGTGTGTCCCTGACTATTTTTCTACTTGCAATTATCAAATCATTTGGTCTCCATGTTTCCCAGAAATCATTCATTGGAGTTTCTGAAATCACTTCACGCGCTATTTCGCATTGGATTCTATCCGGTTGTAATCTAATTAGCGCTTTGAATTCTCGTAATCGTTCATCAATTGATCTATAATCAGTGGTAATTTCTTCATAATAGTCTACAAAACCCTTTAGCCATTCATGTGGGGATGCACCGACAAATGGTGGTGGTTGGCCGTGATCACCGCACATGACGACTTTTGTGTTTTTGTTTAACAACCACTCAAGAAATGTTTGTAATACATCTAATGACACTGTGCATATTTCATCCCAAATTATGATTTCAGGAATGAATTTATCACCCAGACGCTCAGGAGTCCATTTGTCACCCTTCCATCGAAAAAAACTGTGATAAGTACAGGCATTTACCCCTCGCTGTATCATCTCTCTGGCGAGTCTGTGAGTCGGTGTTAGCACAATCATGGTTGACCGACGAAATAATTCAATTGCACGAGTTGTCTTTCCCGACCCACCACAACCGTTTAAATAAACTGTCTTGTATCTACATACTGGATCAGATACCGGTGGTGCATTAGAAAATTCTGATTGAATTTCAATACGGTTATATGAAAGATATTTGTCATCCATGGCAACGTCTGCCGATTCACAATACTCATGTAGCATCTCCTTTTTAAATCGCCAACGCCCCCACGCTTCCTCCGGATCTGTGAATTTAGCTACAGCTGATTTGTACTTATTGTGTATATACATCGAATCAGTGGCCACTCTAACCGCGGTATTAGGAAATCTATTTATCATCGAAAATAGATTAATAGAAGCATAGGCTAGCATAGATGATCTTAAATGTGTATACTGGGAATTATATCCATCACAGTAGGTAACAACCGTACCTAATTTCTCACCATTGGATAGAAAAGCATCCTTACGGGATACAAGTTTTCCCTGTTTCATTAAATCCGTTACAATAAAATCGTATTCAGCGACGTCTATGATCAACCGCGAAGAATATTTTGCCTTGTCGTATCTTCCACCCTGGGTAAATTTACCGATTATTCTTCGTCCAAAATCTTTTGCTTGTTCTTTTTTAATTTCAAATAACTTCTTAGACCGATTCATGATTTGTTCTTCATTGAAATCAGGGAATTGTTTTCGCTGTTCGCTGATTATACGATCTAAATCGGGTTGTGGTAGCCAAACTTCTTTCTGAGCTCGATAGCATATAATAGCCTCGGAAACAATCAACGATATTAGCATACCACAATCAATCATATATCTCAATAGCACTATTGGCATCCAGTGTTTTTCAGATAGGTGTCTACCGAGCCAAACATAACTACACGGATGTAACCCTGTAGCTAATTCGAATGATATCACACGAGCGAATCCGGTTAAATCAAAATCAGGCAATGGTCCATTAATCGCAACACGAGTCATTTCATGCGTGGGGTGTCCAAATCGTTTGAAGTACTCAGCACATTCCCCATATCCGAGAAAACTTCCAGGATAACACGCGGATATATCAATTGAAATCATACCATCACGTGAGTATTTCGTATTCCACAGTCCTCCATGACCAAATTCTACGCAACTCAATTTAACATCCTCGAGAAAATCACTTCGTGTTGGACGCCATGAGTTTTTTTCTCTTGCGAAGTGAGCTACCACTGATGGAATAGTAAAACTATCCGTGAGTAGTTTTTCATGAAAACTCTCCGGTGAATAATCACTAGCGATTTTTCTCATTCTGTTATCTAATTCTTCAACGCGATATAATTCACCATTTGGTCTTACAAATTGATCGAATCCTATTTCGGGATCTTCATCACTTCTAAGTAACCACACTGACACAGGATCATCCTCACACAACGCATGAATAGCATCGAATAATTTCTCTTCATAGAAAACATCCCCGGAAAATTCCTCGGGGATATATTTCACGGTTCGTTCTCGTGGAAATACTGTTACCGCAGGTGTCCACGCGTGTTTGTTATGATCAATAATCTGTATTGGAGCTCCTCGCGATTGATATTTCGGTTCGTATAATACTTCTC
This sequence comes from Unio pictorum, assembly GCA_030141615.1. Taxonomy (NCBI): domain Eukaryota; kingdom Metazoa; phylum Mollusca; class Bivalvia; order Unionida; family Unionidae; genus Unio; species Unio pictorum. Next base: position 918,314 of record JARLTB010000136.1, read on the forward strand.
CGGTTATTGTTGTTACTGATATTGGGAATTTTAATGATGCTTCTAATTTAGCTATATCAGAAATCTTTGCACCATGCTGTTTCACTGTCAGTTCCCATTCGGTTATTTTCCTACGTCGCAGATCAGTTAGTTTATTTCCTCGGGATGCATTTGTGAAGTGTTCCATTACCCCTGTTGCTACACAATTCAGTGAACTAGAATATTTCATAGGAGCTAGTTTTGCGATATCGGGTTTATCATTTAACGGATATATCCCATAAACCATTGCTGTTACGGGATAAGATCTTTCGTAGTATGGTTTGTCAATGCCGGTTAGAATTCCTGGTTTGGAATCTCTACTCACAATCACAGCTTTTTTATTCTTGAGGATTGGTTCAAATTTATCCCTAATAATCCATTTGCCATCGACTTCGATAATGAATTTTATTCGGAAAAAATACCTTTTTTCCCCAACACGTGAAATTATCACTGCTGCTTTTTCATCAGTCATGGTAGCATCAACAACACCATCAATTCGAAATGTTGACCAACAATAAGATGCTCCATCACGCTTGAATTCATTAAAACAGTCTCTGATTTTACTAATCATGGCTTTATCAAGAATTGTATTCTTTGGTGTATTAGAAACTATATCGAGATTGAATTGAGCATCTTTCCAGGGTAATCTCTTGGACGTTTTTTTTGGTTTATCGAGATTAAATTTAGGATTAATTTTTAATAATCTCTGAAACTCTTTCATGTTTCCGTCTATTAAACGTTTTTTTGGTTTATCCAGATTAAATTTAGGATTAATTTTGTTACGTTTTTTTGGTTTATCGAGATTAAATTTAGGATTAATTTTTAATAATCTCTTAAACTCTTTCATGTTTCCGTCTCTTGGACGTTTTTTGGGTTTATCGAGATTAAATTTAGGATTAATTTTTAATAATCTCTTAAACTCTTTCATGTTTCCGTCTCTTGGACGTTTGAGATTAATTTTTAATAATCTCTTGTTACGTTTTTTGGGTTTATCGAGATTAAATTTAGGATTAATCTTCAATAATCTCTTAAACTCTTTCATGTTTCCGTCTATTGGACGTTTTTTTGGTTTATCGAGATTAAATTTAGGATTAATTTTCAATAATCTTTTAAACTCCTTATCAGCATTGAATTCAGCATTTTTCGAAGGCGTTCTCCTTACTTCCCTCATGCTATAATTAAAACAAGCATTTAAATGAAGAATTTATATATAATGAATCACTGCAAGTGGCTTATGATTGGATCAGTAACCCCGTGTAACAAATCATGCAGAAATGAGTTTTGTGGGTATCATATGCAAAGCTTTCGACGTGGAAGCCTTGGCCCGTTACCCTGCATACGATGTGGGGTTGGGGTTAGGGGAAAATCTCAGTTGTGTTTGAATTGCGGTGGAAAGCGATACAGGGAGTTGAAGCGTTATTATGATAAAAGAATAAAAAATGGACAATCAATCAGAAATTATGACCCTGAAAATGTCCCTGACACTGACAACGTCCCTGACAAAATCATAAGAACTCCTGAAGACTACATCGAAAGATTTATCATTAAACCAAACAATGAATTAGACAAACAATAGTATTATGTATACGAATGAACCAAGAATTCAGACACCATCCCTTGATTACAAATTATGAAGCATCCAGTGATGGTGTTGTAAGACACTGTAGACTGAAGAAATCAGTTGGTGCTGTGAATAGTCAAGGGTACTTGATGTTTACTGTTGGGAAGAAAACTTATCTCAATCATCGTTTCGCATTTGAATGTTTTTATGGATTGATCGAGGATGATTCTGTCATTGATCACAAGGATTCTAATCCGAAAAACAATTCTTTATCAAATCTGCAGGCTGTTACTCAAAGTGAGAATACCAAACGAGGAAAGACTGGAAAATGCAAAACGGTTGGGAAGAGACCTGTGAAATCTTTGAATACGATAACTAACGAAGAAAAAATATTTCAATCAATAACCAGCGCCGGTAGGCATTTCGATATTTGTTCACCCTCAGTACGATTTGTTGCAGAGGGGATATATCGATCGGCTATTTCAAAAAGGACGGGACAAAAAGTTCAATTTAGTTATGTCTAATGCGTCATATTTTTCATTTAGAAATATATCATTATTATAGAATAATGAATTCTGAAAACATGAATAGCATTTTATCCGAGATTTCAAAATTGAAAAGTTGGGATATTGAACTATCAGATGGGTTAAATCCTGATCAAATCATGTCTGATTTTCAGGATATAGAATACGGAGTTAGCACTAACAAGTATATGCTACCAAAGAAGTATGCGCTCATCAAGAGAATTCAGAATTCTATTCGGGACTCTCTCGCATTTTCCAGTGACGTAAGTGTGTTCGCTCCGTTGTATACCATCGTAGAACGAATACGAAAAGAATTGGGGTACGAATACGAATTGAAAAAGGAGGTTAATTCTAAAATTAGAAACCTACGGGTATTAATTCAAGAAAATGAACAATTTAGATTGACCGACCATTTATCATTATTTGATTGACCGACCATTTATCATTATTTGATTGTGACCGTCCCTCATAGAGATTTTCATTTTTTTTAGCATTTTTTGATTGACAATGTCAAAAACAGTGAAAATATTTCACACTGAATAAAAATTGATGGACGGTTCAGATTGATCAAAATAGAATGAGGGAAGTGTGGTATTAATTATTTTATATACAATTTCCACACTTCCCTCAAACCTGATAGGATGAAATAACACTTCCACGATGATGTTAGGTCGGGTTCGGGAAAATTGTTTCACAATTGAAAAATTGTTTTGCAATTGAAAAATTGTTTCTGATTTCAAATAATGGTCAATGAAGCATTAACAACCCGATTGGCTCGTGAACGACTGGATGCAATCAGGAGATTTGTACCAATTCGTGACTCTGTACGGAATAAACTACAACAACGACAGAGTCTTCAGACTGATTTTGCTGCGGGATCTGAAGAATTGTTTAAACCAGTAACCACAGCAACGAAGGAGATAGAGCGTGCTATACTGGGAGATGATCCTGACGGTAAAAGAAAAGAAGAGGGTCTTATTCCTGTGTTAGAAAAAATAGCAAAAAGAACTAAACAAACAAAAAAATCCTTGCAATCACTTCCTCAGGATATATCAACCGCTTCGAAACGAAAATTTAAAGGATTTCAGGAAGAACTAGTTAGTGGACTACCTAAATCAATTATATTTACCGAGAGCGCTAAACAACAAATTCTCAACGAGGATATAGACAATTTAGGTGAATTCGCTGCTAACAGCTATGATTCACAAGAGAAGTTTTTCACGGACAATTATTCGGATTATAGAATGTCACATAATGAATGGGCTGATATAGTGTATGAAATAAATACTGGGAGTTTAGATAGAAGGATGAAGGAATACAGAGACTTCAAGAGAAAATTTCAATTCCAAATAAGACAGCCATACGATGAGAAGAAATTTCTGGGGAGTGGTCTAGTTGGAAACGCTAGCGTTTCATGTCCTGGTAGTGTTCTCAGTGATATATCACGATTAGAGGTTCTTGTAGGAGGGTTCCGAGCCGGAAATAACTCACCGGAAATAATTAATGAAGCAGCTGATATCTGTAGACGATTATTTCAGGGTGGTATCATGGATATCAGCACATATCGGGATTTCATTGGCGAGTTAGTGGAAAGTGGGTATCATAGTGACTGAATTGAAAAGTCAATTGATTAGATAAATAACAATTGAAAAATTGTTTCTGATTTCAAATAATGATCATACACTACAATCATGATAAACCAACCCCCGTCTACGTAGTTAATTCACGGTTTCCGGTTTATAGAGCATACTACGGAGATGGTTTAGGTAATACCATTTTAGGGTTATTTGCGAGAATGGCTCCAAAAGTGATGCCGTTGGCTAAACAATTATGAATGAAAGCAATTGATGTTATTCGTGATAAGGGTATAGGTGCTGTTGGAGATCTTGCTGGAAAAGCGTTTTCAACTGCGAAGAATAAATTAACATCATTAGTGAAATCACGGATGAAATCCAAAGGATTTTCAAAACCGTTACCGTCTACAGCGGAAATGCCTGCAAGTGTTAGTAGAATTATAAATAACGCAGTAGATGAAAAATTAGCGTCGATGGTTTTAACCCCCGACCAAAGCAATATTGCAAATATGATAGCAGGAAGTGGCTTTAAAAAACTACGACGATGAAAATGGAAAATCGCGATTTAGACTCTGATAAATAGAATAAAATGTTCAAAAAGTCACCTGATCCAGCGTTTGATATAGACGCCCCAGTCCCCAAGAATGATTCTGTACGCGATTATCAATATTACGCCTATCATGCAATAGACCCAAATAGTCGAGCAAGAATTGAACTTCAAGTCCATGATACCAGTAAATACTTTTTGCCCTGTGAAGCGTTTATTGAAGTAGAAGGAGAAATTGTAACAGCTGCTGATACTCCTGCTGTACCAGCACCGTATCCAGCTGGTACTCAAGTCGGTTTTGTCAATAATGGTATCATGGCGTTATTTGAGAGTGCAAAATATCTCATTGATGGAAAAGAAATTGAGGCGATAGATCGCGATGTTGATGTGGCTACAACAACAATCGGGTTAGCGAGATATTCCGATGATTATACAAGATCAGCAGGACCTTCTATGATGTTTGCAAAAGATGCTACAAATACCGCTGGAGGAAAACAATTTGTTGTAAGACGACCAAAGAATAATGCTGGCACCGCTAATATTGATGCCGAAGATATGATTATAAACAACGATGTTAATTTCAATCTAGGAGCTGCAACACGTATTTCAATGTTGCAAGGAGCGCGTAAATCATTTTCATGCGCGATTCCACTGCATCATATATTTGGATTCTGTAGAAACGTCCGAAAAGTTATTTATGGAGCGAAGCATACAGTATCGCTTGTACGAAAGAGTGATGATAGTGACGCAATCTGGAGGATTCCAGCAGACAATGCAAATCCAAATGCTGATGCCGGTAAAGTCAATTTAACAAAAATATCATTGTGGATGCCAGTGTTGACTCCAGCAATCACCGCAGAAGAACGATTACTATCATTTATGGACCAAGGAGGAAAGTCGTTGTTGAGTTGGCTAACCGTGAGTACAGATGTTAAACAATCAAATATCAACGGGTTATTCACTTGGAATCTAGCATCAAAACAAGGCGTTTCTGCGCCACGTCATATATTTATTGCGTTACAGGATAACACACGAGTTGGCGATCAACGTTTCAGTCATATGATATTTGATCAATTAGGTGTGAAAGACGTCTCACTGAGAATAAACGGCCAACAGGAACCATCCGAGGATATACAACTTAATTACACAGAAAATCATATTGCACGAGTTTATCATCGTCTGTTGTCATTTATGGCACGCGATCAAAATGTGGATACTGGTTTGCAAATATCACAATATGATTTTAAAAATCTGTATCCGATCTATTACTTCTCACTGGAACATCTCGATTTGATGAGACAATCTGTTGTTGATATACATTTTAGAGCTAATGTGACTCGTGGTGCTATTGCTGATTATAGAGCGGTTGCTGTCATTCTCAGTGATAAATCAATGCTACTTGAAGGTGTTGGTGGAAGAATGAGAGTGGTAGATGCACCAGTGGAAAACATGTAATTGAAATTGTAAACGATTTAGAATCAATCAATTATGTATAATGTCATATAGTAATATTAGTGTTGCGTTAACTCCCGGTCAATTAAAAAAATTGCAATCGGAATCAGCTAAAAAATGTGGAACCACAATCACGTTGAAACCCAACCAAATGACTGGTGGTGCAAATAAACTATCGCTGACAACTCGTCAGGTGAAACATTTCAATGATGCACTAGTAGCAAAAAAGGGTGTTCAGATTACTCTCTCTGAGGCTGCTATCAAAAATATGATTAAAACAGGCGGTATATTTCCGTTGTAAGCTGCGATTCCAGCATTGATTGCAGCAGCAGCCCCAGCGGTGGCTAAAGCGGCAGCGTTAGGAGCCGTTGGTACTGCAGCAGGAATGGCACTAAAGAAGGCAACTGGGAAAGGATATAAAAAAAAGGGAAAGGGTCTAAGACTACCAGGAACCCCGTATTCGTGGTACAGCGGAAAGGGTCTAAGACTAGGACCGGTTTATTAATTGGAGAGTCTATGACTCAGGAACCTATGGTTCCCATGTCCAATTTTGATTTACTCGATGCTGCTAAAAAACTCGCGATTAAAAACTTCAGAGGTGTCTTTATGAAAGATCAATTACCACATCAACCAAACAGCGTTGAAACCGGAATCATTAATTTAGATAACAGCACCGGACCTGGAACTCACTGGGTTGCATACGCTATTGATCCACGTGGGATTGTCTATTTTGATTCATATGGATTAGCCCCACCAAAAGAGTTTATGCGTTATATAAAAACCCTTCCAATGAAGACTTGGTATTCTACGCTACCAACACAACAAATGAATGACCCACCAATATGTGGCAGCGAAGTATTAAATGTCCTTAACGCTATTTCTAACTCCTTGAGTAACCCAAGCGGAAAACCACCACATGTTGTCGTGAATGAATACACTAGTAATCGCTGGAGAAAATCGAAGATTTTTCAACGAAGTCGTCAAAAACGATTTTAGAGAGAGAAAGAGTTTTACAATAACATTATTGATATTTGGGGGAGATCTTTGAAACCCAAACCCGATGACACTGCAACCGGTGATGTAAAAAAACTAATCAAAGATGAAATAGCTGAGACGTTGAATTTAGCAAGTGTTGACCCGAACGAAATAGTTGTATTTCAGGACAAACAGGGTAAATTGAAAGGCAGTGATGTGTCATTGAATGACATTTTGATACGGCAGCGCGACGCCGCTGAAAACTCTATTGCGCTATATTCCGACAGTGGACAACTTAAACCAGGCGCACTTGTGTCTACAATCACCGACGCGATTGACGCCCACAAACGTGATCTGGAGGATTATATACGAGGTTATAGTACTTTTCGCAAAAATGTCGTACATAAATTCTTTGGAACCCCGCTTGTGGTTGGCATGACTCTCGTTGAAATTAAAAACTATCTATCGCTATTCTTTTTTAACAAGGACGCGGGAAGGATGATGAATGAAAATGAAATCAAGGCAAATTATCTCGAGATTTCTAAACTAATAGAAGATCAAAAACCCACTAACGACGTCATTGTTAAGTTTTTTGGAACCCCGCTTGTGGCAGGCATGACTCTCGCTGAAATCAGTGAGTTTATCGGCAAGCACACTCACAATGCCTACATCGCTAATAATTTCTTTGGTATCCCGGCTACATCTACAATAACTCTCAAAGACATTAATATGTTTATGGTGAGACAAACAACACTTAATACCATCGTGGATAGATTTTTGGGGAGAACACCTGTTTCTGAAACCACATCGTTGACAGGTCCAACCCTCGTTGAAGTTAAAAAAGCTATTGACGAACAAAAATCCGCCAGTGAAATGGTTAATAATTTCTTTAGAGGACCTGAAGGTTACGATACCACTACGACATATTTTGACCTCGCTAGTGATTATAAACTCAGAGTAGATATGGATTTTGGCTTCTTTTTGACTTCATTTTTTAAACGCCGCAATAGAACGTTGATGAAATATACTGAAATCGATAAAACCTATTCCGACGTCATTGACGATATTCTTAAACTAAAGGGGAATTTTGAGCGGGTACAAAAACCAGTCAATGACATTGTTGATAAGTTCTTTGGAATTCCACACAACGCGGGTATGTCTCTCGTTGAAATTATCGCGGCTATCAATAAGGTAAAAATTCCACATAGTGTAAGCGCCGTTAATAACATCGTGTACACGGTAGTGGAACTTTTGATTGGATCCGAGGAAACAGAAATTATCTTTATGTTGGCCTCAGACATACTGGTGTACCAGGTTGCTACCGACTTACAATAATACATCACCGTAAATTTGATTTGGAATTCAGCAACACAGGTATCAGAGGTGTTAACACATTGATGTATATACTAGAGAAAATACCAAAACCTCCACCCTATATACCAGTCCCATTTCCGATTGTTATAAGCAATTCCGACGAGTCTGTGATTAGGGAGCCACTACCCTGGATAATAGAATTTGTATCCGGTATCCCCTCATCCGATCCTAAAACCACTTCGTTAATAGGATAATTGAAAGGAAAATCCTTCGGATTTCACAATTGAAAACGCTAGCGTTTTTAAAATAACAATGATTTCATCAACTCAATGTCGCTATGATCAGGTCAGAGAATTTCAAAATAGACTCAAAACCCTCGCCGAGGAGTATCAAATAAAAATAAAAAAATACCGACGAAGAATCACCGCAATTGATATTACTATGTACTCGGTGTCAAGCGTTCTCGCTGGCGCCGGAATAATACTTGCATCGGTTACAATGATTGCCCCGGTCGTAGTTCCAATTTGCATTTCTGCGGTGGCTACAATCGGGGGTATATCAACCGGGATAGCAAAAAAGATATCATCATGCAGCCAGAGTAAACTGCAGAATTACTTAATTCAATTTCATATTGCATCAACCGCATATTCGCAGTTATCCCTGATGATATCGTCGTCACTCGATAATACGATTATATCAGATAGTGAATTCTCAGCGATGGTCAGTATTTTTGATTCCGCGATATCGAAATTAGAGCGACAACATGAATATAATAACAATGACAACACCGATGGAATTGGAAAACACGAACCCAAAAACCAAAATGATCTCAATAATCTCAACCATACCAGATTGTGAGTTCTCAGTGATGGTCAGTATTTATGATTCCGCGGTGTCAAAATTAGAAATACAACATGAGTATAATAACAATGTCGACACCGATGGAATTACTTCAACAAATAGTGGAGAACACGAACCCAGTACAAACAAGCATGATATCAATAACATCAACGGAACCCGAGTTTAGTGTGAATTTCCCTAGCCCAGTCCCCGTGAAGGAGATAGCGCTAGCAAAACTACGAGTGTATCACAGTTGGCCTAATATCAGATCAAAATCATTTGGTGGTCAACAACCCAATAATTCTTTAGTGTTTGCAAATAAGAATAAACCCGACGGAACCCCAGACTGGAACGTCGTTTCGATACCAACCGGATCATACCAAATCGAACAAATCAATAATGAATTCGCGCGTAGAATAAAATCGATTACTGGAACAGAATCGAAAATCGCTATAACAGTTCATGAGCCGACGCTATCATCCGCAATTGAGATAAGCACAGAAGGATACGTCGTAGATATCTATCAGAGTTCTATTAGAACCGAACAAAGACACATTGCAATGGGATTTTATCATTAAAAGAACAACCGACTCATCTGTTACTATTTCATTTACGCTAACTGACGTCCGTGGTTATTTTAATGAGATTAAACAATTATATGACACACAACTAGAACAACTACGGAAAACAAGATCGCAAAAACACGTTGAAATAATAAATCAACTTATATCGGACATGGAATATATCTATGAACTAATTATTCAAACAATAATTAATGACAACAGCGACAATAAACAACGATTCCTAACCGATTACAATATCACAGAAGACAATCTGCGTAATTTCAAGTTTCCGAAATACAACGCTGATGAATTAGCAAGAATTGTTAAAACCGATATCAAAGCGCTACAAAAATCAGATTCAACTGTCCTCCTCAAATATAATAATGATCCAGATGGTGGCGGTAGGCATATCGCTCCGTTCAACGTGAATATTTCATCGGTGATTGCGCTCAATTTAGTATGTGATGTTATCGAAGGAAGCTATCAGATTAATCTAGAGCAATCAAATCAAGCTCAGCAGGGATATATTCTTTATTCGTTTGCACCAACAGCTCCTCCAGGATTCCTAATTATTGAAAACCCAATTAATCCTGTCTACATGCGATGCCATAATAATTCATTAACCAGAATTAATTTCAAACTCACCGACCAGTCAAATAATCTGATTGATTTACAAGAAGAGGTGTTAGCGATTAGTTTGTTTGTAAAGTCCTAAGGACTTGATCAAATATTCGGTTAAAATCATTTCTTATTTTTTGTTAACTTGTAGCAGCAGAGAGGGTGGATGACCACATCGTTGCGAGCAAAATTGATTAAAAAATCGTAAAATCTCCGTTTTTGCAAAAATAGAGACTTTTTTTTTGGTTAAATGAGATTTTGTTGGAAGCCTTATATTTTGTCTGAAAACGTAGTCTATAAGCCATATTTTGCTCGAAAACATGATCTGTAAGCCTTAATTTTGCTTGAAAACGTGGTCTGTTCACCCTCTCTGCTGCTCAACATTAGCAGCAGAGAGGGTGAATCCTACAACGTTTTTAGACAAAATTTGATTGAAATCCTAAAACGAGCCGTCCTATAATCTCATTTTAACCAAAAAGAGGGCGAACCCTACAACGTTTTCAGACAAAAAAAATTGATTGAATCCTTAAAACGATCCGTAGGATTTCGTTGAAATCTACGAAATCTCATTTTAACTAAAAAAATGAAAACGAAGATTTTTACGATTTTTTAATTAATTTTGGTCGCAACTTGTTGTCATCCACCCTCTCTGCTGCTTAGTGATTTCATCACTGGGTTAACAAAAAATAATAAATGATTTCAACCGAATATTTGATCCAGTCCGATACGATATCGTGTCCGAGGATCATGCAAATTTATTGTTGCGAATCCGTGCGGAGTCGACTGAGCATGACTAAAGAAATTTCTAAATTGATTGAAGTCCATATCAGAACACCATGTCTGCCAAATATTTCGTAGCGTATGTGTATCAACGCCGTTGAATACAGAAAGAATATTGCAGTTATCTCTGATGACTTTTGGAACCTGAGTGTAGCGTTGAGTGACATATATCACGTCAGTGTTTTTGTGACGCCCACGGGAAAATATTCTAGCAGGATTTTTTTGTTTATCCAACATTATATCGTCGTATACGACTAAATTGTTAATATCTCCATCAATATCATCAATGCTCGGTGCTTCATCGATATCGGTTATAAACTCAATAATACCCTCTCCGGATTTTTCTACCGCGCTGTCGTTAAAATCTTTTAGCACTTCATAACATCGTTGATCATCTACGCTAGGGGCAATTAAATACAACTTATCCCATTTCATCCATCTCATTATTAAATTGAGCAACAATTGCGTTTTACCGGATCCAGATGGCCCGATTATAATCATCCGGATAGAGTTTGGTAGCGCTGCATGATGCTTAACCGGTTCTCTTCTTTTAGTCGCTGAAAAATCAATTATATCCATATCTCTATACATAAATTATGGATCTATATTGTGTGAAGTGCAAAACGCGTACTGGCACAGATGATGTGACGACAGTTACAACTAAAAATAACCGATCAGCGCTTTCTGGTAAATGCATGCAATGTGGTACAAAGAAATTTAGATTTGTGTCTATGAAATCTGATTTAAAAAAAAACGAGGAGGTGATATCGCAGCCAAATTGGCAAAGCTCCCTGGAACCCCATGGGCAAAGTACCCGGGAGAAAAGCACCTTCCCGGATATAGCTACTGTGGACCGGGAACCAGACTTGATATCAGACTCAATAATCAAAATCAACCCAACCCCGGTGAAGAACCAATAAACGCCATTGATAAGGCCTGTCACCTTCATGATGTTGCTTATAAAAGCAGCAATCTGCAACACAGGCATCTAGCAGATGTGAAATTAATTCATGCGTTAAATGCTATTCCTGATAAATCCTTCAAAGAAAAATTGGCTTCATTTTTGATAAAATCGGCTATGAAAAGTAAATTGATGTTAGGTGCCGGTAATTAATAATATGGAATCAATTTATTATTCCCCAAGAGGATACTGGAGGGGTAAATCAGCAGTCCATAAACTCGCTAGCGCTGCAAAAGTGAAAAAAACCACTGCGGCTAATTGGTTATCCAAACAGGCACTATGGCAAATTTATCTACCACCGCCTAAACAAATTCAATTCTCGCATTTTGATGTGACCGCTCCTAATGAAGTTCATCAGGCTGATATATTATTTCTGCCACATGATCGTGGTTACAAATACGCGCTAACCGTAGTTGATATTGCAAGTCGATACAAAGAAGCAGAACCGTTAAAAACAAAATCAGCCACTGAAGTTGCTTCTGCATTTGAGAGGATTTATCGACGAGGTCCTCTGCACTGGCCAAATCTATTGCAGGTTGATCCTGGTAAGGAATTTCAGGGTGCAGTATTATCTACAATGAAACATCATAATGTCACCATACGACGAGGGCATACTGCGCTACATCGCGATCAGGCCATTGTAGAACGATTTAATCGGACGATTGCTGAGCGGTTATTTGGATATCAATACGCAAAAGAATTCATTCAAGAAAAGCGATCCCGTGAATGGGTTAAAAGATTACCATCTGTGATTACTGCACTGAATAACGAGATTACTAGAACAATCAACATGAAACCTATCAACGCGATTAAAAAGAAGTCAATACCCGTACAACCACAAAAAGATTTCAAAGAACCAATTCTTCATAGTAATGTCATTGTGAGGTACTTATACGAACCAGGAGAGCTTGAAGGGGGTAGAAAAAGGGCTACTGATCCTATTTGGAGCGTCACTACGCATAAGATATCTACTATAACACGATCAACTGGTAGACCAGCAATCTATAAACTGGATTCAACTGCCCCTCAACGGGGTTTTACTCGAGAACAACTACAGGTAATTCCCGAGGATACTCAATTGCCACCGCATGGTCTTAACTAGCACCGTTGCGTCTATTGCACTCAAGACAAGTCAACATCACATTATTTCTGACATGACCGAGACTGTTATTTTTTCTGTCTACGGTGAATTGGCGAGGATCCTTATCCGAATACTGCCAACGCATTATACAATTGCAACTCGCGCAGTGATTATTCTGTTGTTGTTTCAGCGTAATTATTAATTTAGCATCAATATCGAATTCTCGTTGTTTTTTTTTGTCCTGTTGTTTGTAACCGGAGAGTTTTTTATTAATGATGCTAACATCAATATCACTTATTGTTGTGTCATTATCATCGAAAATAATTCTTCGAAGTTGATTTATTTTTCGTACTCTGGATACTGCGAGATAGACTAAATTCGACCATTCGATGTGATTATCCACCATCCAAACAATTGTATCCGATATAGTCAATCCCTGTGAAGAGTGTATCGTCGCTGCGTATCCTAGCGTCCACGGGGATTTATTAGCACGCAATGCATCTTCAACGACATTGATATCAACCAGCACAATATCATTTAATACGAGAATTTGTTTTTCACTCTGTCCTGGAATATCAACTTCAGTGTTCTGTTTTCGTGTATCCGATGGCCTATAACAAAGGGGTACTGGAAGCGTTGCAAATTTTTCTTTATGCAATTCAAATAACTTCATCTGAAGTGTATCCCTGACTATTTTTCTACTTGCAATTATCAAATCATTTGGTCTCCATGTTTCCCAGAAATCATTCATTTGAGTTTCTGAAATCACTTCACGCGCTATTTCGCACTGGATTCTATCCGGTTGTAATCTAATTAGTTTCTTAAATTCTCGTAATCGTTCATCAAGTGATCTATAATCAGTGGTGATTTCTTCATAGTAGTCTACAAATCCCCTTAGCCATTCATGTGGAGATGCACCGACAAATGGTGGTGGTTGGCCGTGATCACCGCACATGACGACTTTTGTGTTTTTGTTTAACAACCACTCGAGAAATGTTTGTAATACATCTAATGACACTGTGCATATTTCATCCCAAATGATGATTTCAGGAATGAATTTATCACCCATACGCTCAGGAGTCCATTTGTCACCCTTCCAACGAAAGAAACTATGGTAAGTACAGGCATTTACCCCTCGCTGTATCATCTCTCTGGCGAGTCTGTGAGTCGGTGTTAGCACAATCATGTTAGAAACGCTAGCGTTTCCACGACGATATAATTCAATTGCACGAGTTGTCTTTCCTGACCCACCACAACCGTTTAAATAAACTGTTTTATATCTACAGATTGGATCAGATACCGGTGGTGCATTAGAAAATTCTGATTGATTTTCAATACGGTTACAACAAAGATATTTATCATCCATGGCAACGTCTGCGGATTCACAATACTCATGTAGCATCTCCTTTTTAAATCGCCAACGCCCCCAATTTTCTTCGGGATCTGTGAATTTAGCTACAGCTGATTTGTATTTATTGTGTATATACATCGAATCAGTGGCCACTCTAACCGCGGTATTAGGAAATCTATTTATCATAGAAAATAGATTAATAGAAGCATAGGCTAGCATTGAACTTCTCAAATGTGTGTACTGGGAATTATATCCATCACAGTAGGTAACAACCGTACCCATTTTCTCACCATTGGATAGAAAAGCATCCTTACGGGATACAAGTTTTCCCTGTTTCATTAAATCCGCTACAATAAAATCGTATTCAGCGACATCTATGATCAACCGCGAAGAATATTTTGCGTTGTCGTACCGTCCACCTTGAGTGAATTTACCGATTATTCTTCGTCCAAAATCTTTTGCTTGTTCTTTTTTAATTTCAAATAACTTCATAGACAAATTCATGATTTGTTCTTCATTGAAATCAGGGAATTGTTTTCGCTGTTCGCTGATTATACGATCTAGATCGGGTTGTGGTAGCCAAACTTCTTTCTGAGCTCGATAGCATATAATCGCTTCACCGATGATCAACGATATTAGCATACCACAATCAATCATATATCTCAATAGCACTATTGGCATCCAGGCCTTTTCAGATAGGTGTCTACCGAGCCAAACATAACTACACGGATGTAATCCTGACGCTAATTCAAATGATATCACACGAGCGAATCCGGTTAAATCAAAATCAGGCAATGGTCCATTAATCGCAACACGAGTCATTTCATGCGTGGGGTGTCCAAATCGTTTGAAGTACTCAGCGCATTCCCCATATCCGAGAAAACTTCCGGGGTAACACGCGGCTATATCAATTGAAATCATACCATCAAGTGAGTATTTCGTATTCCACAGTCCTCCATGACCAAATTCGACGCAACTTAATTTAACATCCTCGAGAAAATCACTTCGTGTTGGACGCCATGAGTTTTTTTCTCTTGCGAAGTGAGCTACCACTGATGGAATAGTAAAACTATCCGTGAGTAGTTTTTCATGGGAATTCTCCGGTGAAAAATCACTAGCGATTTTTCTCATTCTATTATCTAATTCTTCAACGCGATATAATTCACCATTTGGTTTTACAAATTGATCGAATCCTATTTCGGGATCTTCATCACTTCTAAGTAACCACACTGACACAGGATCATCCTTACACAACGCATTAATAGCATCAAATAATCTCTCTTCATAGAAAACATCCCCGACTAATTCCCCGGAAAATTCCGGTGGGATATATTTCACGGTTCGTTCTCGTGGAAATACTGTTACCGCAGGTGTCCACGCGTGTTTGTTATGATCAATAATCTGTATTGGTGCTCCATTTTTGTTATATTTCGGTTCGTATAAAACCTCTCCGGTTATCGTCATAACTGTTATTGGAAATCTTAATGATGTTTCTAATTTAGCTATATCAGAAATCTTTGCACCATGCTGTTTCACTGTCAGTTCCCATTCGGTTATTTTCCTACGTCGCAGATCAGTTAGTTTATTTCCTCGGGATGCATTTGTGAAGTGCTCCATTACCCGTGTTGCTACACAATTAAGCCCTGACGAATATTTCATAGGAGCTAGTTTTGCGATATCGGGTTTATCATTTAACGGATATAGCCCATAAACCATTGCTGTTACGGGATAAGATCTTTCGTAGTATGGTTTGTCAATGCCGGTTAGAATTCCTGGTTTGGAATCTCTACTCACAATGACAGCTTTTTTATTCTTGAGGATTGGTTCAAATTTATCCCTAATAATCCATTTGCCATCGACTTCAATAATGAATTTGATTCGGAAAAAATACCGTTTTTCCCCAACACGTGAAATTATCACTGCTGCTTTTTCATCATTCATGGTAGCGTCAACAACACCATCAATTCGAAATGTTGACCAACAATAGGATGCTCCATCACGTTTGAATTCATTGAAACAATCTCTGATTTTACTAATCATGGCTTTATCAAGAATTGTATTCTTTGGTGTATTAGAAACTATATCGAGATTGAATTGAGCATCTTTCCAGGATAATTTCTTGGACGCTTTTGAAATCCGAAGGATTTTGGGTTTATCGAGATTAAATTTGTTACGTTTTTTGGGTCTATCGAGATTAAATCTAGGACTGATTTTCAATAATCTCTTAAACTCTTTCATGTTTCCGTCTCTTGGACGTTTGATACGTTTTTTGGGTCTATCGAGATTAAATCTAGGACTGATTTTCAATAATCTCTTAAACTCTTTCATGTTTCCGTCTCTTGGACGTTTGATACGTTTTTTGGGTCTATCGAGATTAAATCTAGGATTGATTTTTAATAATCTCTTAAACTCTTTCATGTTTCCGTCTCTTGGACGTTTGATACGTTTTTTGGGTCTATCGAGATTAAATCTAGGATTGATTTTTAATAATCTCTTAAACTCCTTATCAGCATTGAATTCAGCATTTTTCGAAGTCAATCTCTTGAACTCTTTCATGCTATACTAAAAACAAGTGTCTAAATGAAAGATTTATGTATAATGAATCCCCCTGCAATGGATCAGTCATTGAATTAGACAAATAGTATAGTATAAGAATGACCCAAGAATTCAGACAGCACCCTGTGAGTACAAATTATGAAGCATCCAGTGATGGTGTTGTAAGAAACCGTAGACTGAAGAACCCAGTTGGGTGGGATAATGGTATGGGGTATTTGTTCTTTACTGTTGGAAAGAAGAAATATTACAATCATCGTTTCGTGTACGAGTGTTTCCATGGATTGATCAAAGATGGTTTTGTTATTGATCATATTGATTCTAATCCGAAGAACAATTCTTTATCAAATCTGCAGGCTGTTACACATAGTGAAAATACCAAACGAGGGGGGACTGGGAAATACTCGAAAAAAGCGAGACCTGTGAAATCTTTGAATACAATAACTAACGAAGAAAAAGTATTTAAATCAATATATGAAGCCGGCAAGTATTTCAATATTTGTAGACCCTCTGTACGATATGTTGCAGAGGGGGTTTGTCGATCGGCTATTTCAAAGGGGACGGGACAAAAAATTCGATTTAGTTATGTCTAATACGTCATATTTTTCATTTAGAAATATATCATTATTATAGAATAATGAATTCTGAAAACATGAATAGCATCATATCCGAGATTTCAAAATTGAAAAGTTGGGATATTGAACTATCAGATGGGTTAAATCCTGATCAAATCATGTCTGATTTTCAGGATATAGAATACGGAGTTAACAACAATAAATATATGCTACCAAAGAAGTATGCGCTCATCAAAAGAATTCAGAATTCTATTCGGGACTCTCTCGCATTTTCCAGTGACGTAAGTGTGTTCGCTCCGTTGTATACCATCGTAGAACGAATACGAAAAGAATTGGGGTACGAATACGAATTGAAAAAGGAGGTTAATTCTAAAGTTAGAAACCTACGAGCGTTAATTCAAGAAAATGAACAATTTTGATTGACCATTTATCATTATTTGATTGACCGACCATTTATCATTATTTGATTGCCCGACCATTAATCATTTTTTTTAGCCGACCCTCAAGGGATGTCAAAAATCGATGGACGATATGTCGGATTGATCAAAAATAGAATGGCGAAACTATCAGTATTATTTATTTATATATACAATTTTGATAGTTTCGCCATCGATGAACGAAGCTGTCTCACGATGAAATAACACTTCCATGACCATCCGATGGTGTTAGGTCGGGATTAAAAAAATTGTTTTACAATTGAAAAATTGTTTCTGATTTCAAATAATGGTCAATGAAGCATTAACAACCCGATTGGCTCGTGAACGATTAGATGCAATTAAGAGATTTGTACCAATTCGTGACTCTGTACGGAATAAACTACAACAACGACAGAGTTTTCAGACTGATTTTGCTGCGGGATCTGAAGAGTTGTTTAAACCAGTAACTACAGCAACGAAGGGGATAGAGCGTGCTATACTGGGAGATGATCCTGACGGTAAAAGAAAAGAAGAGGGTCTTATTCCTGTGTTAGAAAAAATAGCAAAAAGAACTAAACAAACAAAAAAATCCTTGCAATCACTTCCTCAGGATATATCAACCGCTTCGAAACGAACATTTAAAGGATTTCAGGAAGAACTAGTTAGCGGACTACCTAAATCAATTATATTTACCGAGAGCGCTAAACAACAAATTCTCAACGAGGATATAGATAATTTAGGTGAATTCGCTGCTAACAGCTATGATTCACAAGAGAAGTTTTTCACGGACAATTATTCGGATTATAGAATGTCACATAATGAATGGGCTGATATAGTGTATGAAATAAATACTGGGAGTTTAGATAGAAGGATGAAGGACTACAGAGACTTCAAAAGAAAATTTCAACTCCAAATAAGACAGCCATACGATGAGAAAAAATTTCTGGGGAGTGGTCTAGTTGGAAACGCTAGCGTTTCATGTCCTGGTAGTGTTCTCAGTGATATATCACGATTAGAAGTTCTTGTAGGAGGGTTCCGAGCTGGAAATAACTCACCGGAAATAATTAATGAAGCAGCTGATATCTGTAGACGATTATTTCAGGGTGGTATCATGGATATCAGCACATATCGAGATTTCATTGGCGAGTTAGTGGAAAGTGGGTATCACAGTGATTAATTGATAAATTGTTTTACAATTGAAAAATTGTTTCTGATTTCAAATAATGATCATACACTACAATCATGATAAACCAACCCCCGTCTACGTAGTTAATTCACGGTTTCCGGTTTATAGAGCATACTACGGAGATGGTTTAGGTAATACCATTTTAGGGTTATTTGCGAGAATGGCTCCAAAAGTGATGCCGTTGGCTAAACAATTAGGAATGAAAGCAATTGATGTTATTCGTGATAAGGGTATTGGTGCTGTTGGAGATCTTGCTGGAAAAGCGTTTTCAACTGCGAAGAATAAATTAACATCATTAGTGAAATCACGGATGAAATCCAAAGGATTTTCAAAACCGTTACCGTCTACAGCGGAAATGCCTGCAAGTGTTAGTAGAATTATAAATAACGCAGTAGATGAAAAATTAGCGTCGATGGTTTTAACCCCCGACCAAAGCAATATTGCAAACATGATAGCAGGAAGTGGCTTTAAAAAACTACGACGATGAAATGGGAAATCGCGATTTAGACTCTGATAAATAGAATAAAATGTTCAAACAGTCACGTGATCCAGCATTTGATATAGACGCCCCAGTTGGCAAGGATGATTCTGTACGCGATTATCAATATTACGCCTATCATGCCATAGACTCAAATAGTCGAGCAAGAATTGATCTTCAAGTCCATGATACCAGTAAATACTTTCTACCCTGTGAAGCGTTTATTGAAGTAGAAGGAGAACTTGTAACAGCTGCTGATACTCCTGCTGTACCAGCACCGTATCCAGCTGGTACTCAAGTCGGTTTTGTCAATAATGGTATCATGGCGCTATTTGAGAGTGCTAGATATCTCATTGATGGAAAAGAAATCGAGTCGATAGATCGCGATGTTGATGTGGCTACAACAATAATCGGGTTAGCGAGATATTCCGATGATTATACAAGATCAGCAGGACCTTCTATGATGTTTGCAAAAGATGGTAAGAATACCGCTGGAGGAAATCCATTTGTTGTAAGACGACCAAAGAATAATGCTGGCACCGCTAATATTGATGCCGAGGATATGATTATAAACAACGATGCTAATTTCAATCTAGGAGCTGCAACACGAAACTCAATGTTGGGAGTAGGGCGTAAATCATTTTCATGCGCGATTCCACTGCATCATATATTTGGATTCTGTAGAAACGTCCGAAAAGTTATCTATGGAGCGAAGCATACAGTATCGCTTGTACGAAAGAGTGATGATAATGACGCAATCTGGAGGATTCCAGCAAACCCAGCTGCAGCACATATAAATGATGATGCCGGTAAAGTCAATTTAACAAAAATATCATTGTGGATGCCAGTGTTGACTCCAGCAATCACTGCAGAAGAACGATTACTATCATTTATGGACCAGGGAGGAAAGTCGTTGTTGAGTTGGCTAACCGTGAGTACAGATGTTAAACAATCAAATATCAACGGGTTATTCACTTGGAACCTAGCATCAAAACAAGGTGTTGCTGCGCCACGTCATATATTTATTGCGTTACAGGATAACGCACGAGTTGGCGATCAACGTTTCAGTCATATGATATTTGATCAATTAGGTGTGAAAGACGTCTCACTGAGAATAAACGGCCAACAGGAACCATCCGAGGATATACAACTTAATTACACAGAAAATCATATCGCACGAGTTTATCATCGTCTGTTGTCATTTATGGCACGCGATCAAAATGTGGATACTGGTTTGCAAATATCACAATACGACTTTAAAAATCTGTATCCGATCTATTACTTCTCACTGGAACATCTCGATTTGATGAGACAATCTGTTGTTGATATACATTTTAGAGCTAATGTGACTCGTGGTGCTATTGCTGATTATAGAGCGGTTGCTGTCATTCTCAGTGATAAATCAATGCTACTTGAAGGTGTTGGAGGAAGAATGAGAGTGGTAGATGCCCCAGTAGAAAATCTTTGATTTTCAAAAACATGTAATTGAAATCGTAAACGATTTTCTCGATTTAGAATCAATCTATTATGTATAATGTCATATAGTGTTATTAGTGTTGCGTTAACTCCCGGTCAATTAAAAAAATTGCAATCGGAATCAGCTAAAAAATGTGGAACCACAATCACGTTGA
The DNA here is from genome assembly GCA_030141615.1 of Unio pictorum. Lineage (NCBI taxonomy): Eukaryota > Metazoa > Mollusca > Bivalvia > Unionida > Unionidae > Unio > Unio pictorum. The sequence goes on from JARLTB010000136.1 coordinate 939,312, forward strand.
AACCCAACCAAATGACTGGTGGTGCAAATAAACTATCGCTGACAACTCGTCAGGTGAAACATTTCAATGATGCACTTGCAGCCAAAAAAGGTGTTCAGATTACTCTCTCTGCGGCTGCTATCAAAAATATGATTAAAACAGGCGGTATATTCCCGTTGTTAGCTGCGATACCAGCATTGATTGCAGCGGCTGCCCCAGCGGTGGCTAAAGCGGCAGCGTTAGGAGCCGTTGGTACTGCAGCAGGAATGGCACTAAAGAAGGCAACTGGGAAAGGATATAAAAAAAAGGGACGATCCGTTCACGGATTGGGTCTAAGACTACCAGGAACCCCGTATTCGTGGTACAGCGGAAAGGGTCTAAGACTACCAGGAACGATTTATTAATTCAGAAATCTTCGATGGTTCCAATGTCCAATTTTGATTTAATGGATGCTGCTAAAAAACTAGCAATTAAAAACTTCAGAGGTGTCTTTATGAAAGATCAATTACCACATCAACCAAACAGCGTTGAAACCGGAATCATTAATTTAGATAACAGCACCGGACCCGGAACTCACTGGGTTACATACGCTATTGATCCACGTGGGATTGTCTATTTTGATTCATATGGATTAGCCCCACCAAAAGAGTTTTTGCGTTATATAAAAACCCTTCCAATGAAGACTTGGTATTCTACGCTACCAACACAAACGATGATTGACCCACCAATATGTGGCAGCGAAGTATTAAATGTCCTTGATGCTATTTCTAACTCCTTGAGTAACCCAAGCGGAAAACCACCACATGTTGTCGTGAATGAATACACTAGTAATCGCTGGAAATCGAAACGATTTTAAAGAGAGAAAGAGTTTTACAATAACATGATTGATATTTGGGGGAGATCATTGAAACCCAAACCCGATGGCACTGCACCCCCTGATTCTATCAAGGATGTAAAAAAACTAATCAAAGATGAAATAGCTGAGACGTTGAACTTAACAAATGTTGATCCTAATGAAATAGTTGTATTTCAAGACAAACAGGGTAAATTGAAAAGCAGTGATGTGTCATTGAATGACATTTTGATACGGCAGCGCGACGCCACTGAAAACTCTATTGCGTTGTATTCCAGCGACGGACGACTTAAACCAGGTGCACTTGTGTCTACGATCACTGATAAGATTGATACCCATGACAAGATGATTATCACCAACAACCGCATGATTGCCGACAACGACAACAGGATTGCCGCCCACGACAATAAGATTGATACCCATGACAATGAGTTGAAAAATTCTGTGTTGGAACTAACAACACTTCAATCTAAAATTGAAGAAAACGGAAAACAGTTTACATCATTTCGTAGAAATATCATTGATAAATTTATTGGAACCCCGTTAGATAAAATTGAAATAAAACTCCCTGATATTAAAAAATCCATCGATGAGACGAAAAACTTCATCGAAGCCGTCAAAGGTGATTTTTCGAGGATGATAACAATCATTGAAAAAACAAAAATTCCTCATGAGAAAACCAACAACGTCGTGTACACAATCCAACACGGATCATTTGCCTGGACACCTACAGACAACAAATTAGATATCACTGCAACCGTCAAGGGTATTTATCGATTAACACTAGTGACAACGGATCAATTTAATATTTCATCGTCGAGTTCATCCGGGGTCAACAATACGATTTCAACGATCATCGACAAGGATACAACTGAAAAGTTCACGATAACATCTACTGATATTGATTTGTTTAGAATTTCGGTATCATGGTATTTGGAATTCGTAGCGGATTTAAGTAAATAACTAAATTGAAAGGAAAATCGTTCGGATTTCACAATTGAAAACACTAGTATTTTTAAAATAAAAATGATTTCATCAACGCAATGTCGCTATGATCAGGTCAGAGAATTTCAAAATAGACTCAAAACCCTCACTGAGGAGTATCAAATAAAAATAAAAAAATACCGACGAAAAATCACTGCAATTGATGTTATTATATACTCGGTGTCAAGCGTTCTCACTGGCGCCGGAATAATACTTGCATCGGTTACAATGATTGCCCCGGTCGTAGTTCCAATTTGCATTTCTGCGGTGGCTACAATCGGGGGTATATCAACCGGGATAGCAAAAAAGATATCATCATGCAGCCAGAGTAAACTGCAGAATTACTTACTTCAATTTCATATTGCATCAACCGCATATTCGCAGTTATCCCTGATGATATCGTCGTCACTCGATAATACGATTATATCAGATAGTGAATTCTCAGCGATGGTCAGTATTTTTGATTCCGCGATATCGAAATTAGAGCGACAACATGAATATAATAACAATGACAACATCGATGGAATTAGAAAACACGAACCCAAAAAACAAAATGATCTCAATAATATCAACATTACCAGATTGTGAGTTCTCAGTGATGGTCAGTATTTATGATTCCTCGATACCAAAATTAGAAATACAACATGAGTATAATAACAATGACGACACCGCAGGAATTACTTCAACGAATAGTGGAGAACACGAACCCAGTACAAACAAGCATGATATCAATAACATCAACGAATCCAGAATTCAGTGTGAATTTCCCCTCTCCGGTCCCAGTGAAGGAGATAGCGCTAGCAAAACTACGAGTGTATCACAGTTGGCCTAATATCAGATCAAAATCATTTGGTGGTCAACAACCCAATAATTCTTTAGTGTTTGCAAATGAGAATAAACCCGACGGAACCCCAGACTGGAAAGTTGTTTCGATACCAACAGGGTCATACCAAATCGAACAAATCAATGATGAATTCGCGCGTAGAATAAAATCGATTACTGGAAAAGAATCAAAAATCGCTATAACAGTTCATGAACCGACGCTATCATCCGCAATTGAGATAAGTACAGAAGGATACGTCGTAGATATCTATCAGAGTTCTATTAGAACCGTATTAGGATGGCCTGAATTACCACCAGGGGGAAAAACCGTTGATTTACCAGAACCACAAAAAACTGATTATATCACCGACAGAATAAAACCTGATAATCCAATAAGGAGTTATAAAGATCACCAATTCACTATAGATTTTTTTGGTTTCATATTCGAAAAAAAGGCGGATGGTAGATCATTGTCAGAGTATCCTTTTGCTAAAAAACCTGAAATCGTTAAAAATTTCACAGCAATGAATAATGATTTTTCACTGTTGTTAATATCTCTTAAATCCGGTTCTCTCACCCGAGATGAATTTATCAGCGTCGTAGAAACATGCAATAAAATTATCGACGATATGGAAACATTTAACCTAAAAATTATTCAGGATATATTAGATGAAGATAACCCAAAATCGAGAACAGAATTTGCATTAGACTATAAAATCCGCGTTGAAGATATCCCCACATTCAAACTACCAGGATATAACGTACCAGAACTAAAAAAACTTCTCAGTGACACCATCGATGTTGGTTTTAAAATAATTCATGATGCATGGAAAAAAACAGCATCAGGGGAAATAAAAATCCTCAAACACAATAATGACCCAGATGGTGGCGGCAGGCATATCGCTCCGTTCAACGTGAATATTTCATCGGTGATTGCGCTCAATTTAGTATGTGATGTTATCGAAGGAAGCTATCAAATTAATCTAGAGCAATCAAATCAAGCTCAGCAAGGATATATTCTCTATTCATTTGCACCAACAGCTCCTCCAGGATACCTAATTATTGAAAACCCAATTAATCCTGTCTACATGCGATGCCATAATAATTCATTAACCAGAATTAATTTCAAACTCACCGACCAGTCAAATAATCTGATTGATTTACAAGAAGAGGTGTTAGTGATTAGTTTGTTTGTGAGATCCTAAATGATTTTCGTCCTAAGGACTTTCATCATAAAGACTGGATCAAATCATTTATTATTTTTTGTTAACCCAGTGATGAAATCACTAAGCAGCAGAGAGGGTGGATGACAACAAGTTGCGACCAAAATTAATTAAAAAATCGTAAAAATCTTCGTTTTCATTTTTTTAGTTAAAATGAGATTTCGTAGATTTCAACGAAATCCTACGGATCGTTTTAAGGATTCAATCAATTTTTTTTGTCTGAAAACGTTGTAGGGTTCGCCCTCTTTTTGGTTAAAATGAGATTATAGGACGGCTCGTTTTAGGATTTCAATCAAATTTTGTCTAAAAACGTTGTAGGATTCACCCTCTCTGCTGCTACATTAGTTATAGTATCGACCATATAAAATTATCTCTCTACCAAACTGCATAGGTCATACTCTCCTAATAAATTGAATTACAAATACGATAATACTACGCAGCCACATAATACAATATTGAATGTGTTTTATGAAACTGCTATTAATTGTAAACAAGAAAAACAGTTTATTAAAAAAGACATACAACTCAATCAACTCTTTGGCTCAAACTAAGTTAAAATGGCACCTGTCCCGACTTCTAAATACATTTAGAGCTTCTCTCTATATTGGCTGTGCCCTTCAAGATTTATACACGATATATATAGTCATGAGCATTAATATATAACTCGCACGTGCTGAGCAAGCAATAATGGCGTCCCGTGATACAAAGAAAAATTATATTAATTAAAAATAGTATGTTGCGCGAAACAAGACACCTTGATAATAATGAAAAGTATGGTGGTCTATCTGGGCCGTATCGGGCAATTCGTAACAAACAGATAATCTATTTTGTGATATCTTATATCCTCCTCTTACATTTTAACCTAACACAGGGCGTTTGGATAGTGAACATGATCTAATGGATGATATATTATGTGTAATGGTAAGTATTTCGTCGTGTAAGGGATATATATTTTGTGAGATTTCATCTCCAATTCTTACATTCTGAGCGAACACGAGGTCCTTTGGATATTGAGTGTGATATCTTGAATAGCACACTATATTGAGTATGATATAGTAGATTGCATATTGTTCTGATTGATACTATTGTTTGATATAACGGGTACGGGTACTCTGTTTGGTAGAATTTAGTCTTTTTCGTTACATTCTGAGACAAAACAATGGATTTTGTGATAGTGCGTTAAAGTGGGGTGCTTTTAAACGGTATAAATAATGTGATGCATTCTATTTATAGGATTATTTGATGGTCTATTTTGAGAAATTTTATCTTCTTCCTTTACGACCGAAGCTATCACATACCGACTGGAGAGAAAGTGTGTGTGTATTATTCTTTTTTTGTTCGTATGTAATGTAGTTAAATAATGTAGTTTTTGTTTTTGTCCGTGAGTGTATGCGCACGTTCGTTTGTGTGTGTGCAAGTATTTGGGTTTCCCTTGACAGAAAACACTTGACCCTAACCCCACTAGTACTGTTTGTGTATATGATTGTTTATGCATGGACGCGTACGTTTGTGTCTTTGTGTGTGTTTGTGTGATTCTGTGTGCGCGCTTACATTTGTGTTTAAATGCATGTGTATTTGTGTTTGTGTATATCTGTGCAGACGTACCTTTGAGTGTGTTTGCTTTGTACCATAACAAAAAAATTATCTCTAAACTATGAAATGTCGCCTGTGAGTGTATATTTGTTTATGTGCGTTCGCGTACATTTGTATGTGTATTTGTACCTGAGTAAATGTATGTTTGTTTTTTTCCCTTAGACAAATGCTTATCCCTAAACAGAAACGTGTGTGTATGAATGTGGCTTTGCATGCACGTTGTCGCGCGTGCGTGTGTGTGTGTGTGTGTGTGTTTTGTTTGTGTCGTTTGTGTCTATTTTGTTTGTGTGTGTGCGTATGTTTGTATGTGTCGGTCCTTTAAAAAAACACATTTGTCCCTGCTAAGTGTGCTTGTTTTGTGTGAATGAGGAGTAGTATGAATATAACCAATAACTCTTTTCCCGAAGTAATATTTTTTTCTTTTCTTGTGGACAAAAAAGGTGCCTTCTCCGCAAATGTTTTGACAGTAAATAACTTCGATTTGGTTAGTATGCGTGTGTTGTTTTGTACAAATATTTATTTCAGAATATCATTCTCATCACCACGGATGGTTTGGTAGGTGATTCTACGTTTATAAATAATATGCCCCCCACCACCACCAGGTATTATAGATTTTCTTTTCAGCAGTTACTGTTTGGTACGTTTGAGGCTACCCCCTTGCAACATTGACGCCAATGTCCAGTACAGTGACGTCACCCCACCTGTTCCATTCTTATTGTCGATATACTGATCCAACGTTTTAGGTCGCTAAACTGGCCCAAGATATTGTCCATGTAAATCTTCGTGAATCGTTCCAGAGTGTTTGTTAATGGTAATTCCCATTGTCCGAAAATCGTCCTGAGAAGCTATAATGGTTACAATGGGCGGGACATATCACTCTATATAACGCCAGGCGGAGCGGGACATATACCTTTACAAAAGGTCTGGCAGACATTTTTTGCCAATGTCCAGTAACGTGACGTCATCATTTGTAAGGTCCCTATATACTCTCAATATATTGTGTCTCTATACAGAGCAAATATTCCCTTCTTAATGTCCGATTGTCCACAAAATGTCGGTCCTGCATTCTCCATGTTAAATTAGTATTGTCGCTAGACAGTCTCAATCCATTGTCACTCTCCATCCCTATGGCCATTTCCCCTTGTCCCTATATGGACTCAATCCATTGTCACTCTCCATCCCTATGGCCATTTCCCCTTGTCCCTATATGGACTCAATCCATTGTCACTCTCCATCCCTATGGCCATTTCCCCTTGTCCCTATATGGACTCAATCCATTGTCACTCTCCATCCCTATGGCCATTTCCCCTTGTCCCTATATGGACTCAATCCATTGTCTCTCTACATCACTATGTTCAATTCTCTTGTCCATATGCAATCTCAAAAAGTTGCCACTATACATCCCTGTCTTCAATGTCCATTGTCCATCTACAGTCCCTATCTTCAATGCCCATTGTCCCTATACATCCCTATCTTCAATGTCCATTGTCCCTATACATCCCTATCTTCAATGTCCATTGTCCATCTACAGTCCCTATCTTCAATGTCCATTGTCCCTATACATCCCTATCTTCAATGTCCATTGTCCCTATACATCCCTATCTTCAATGTCCATTTCCACTATACAGTCCCTATCTTCAATGTCCTTTGCAACTATCCAATCCCTATCTTAAATGTCCATTGTCCCTATACAGTCCCTATATTTAATGTCCATTGTCCCTATACATCCCTATCTTCAATGTCCATTGTCACCATACAATTCCGATCTTCAAGCAGAGTTATCTCTCTTATATGCAATGGAGTACCTGGTTCTGTCATTATCAAATTGACAATCTAACATTGTTCTCTATGACAGTGTGTGACATGCATGCTGAAGTAGGAAAGAAAGTATATTTATTTAACATAACATTAGCTAGCATTGAGGTCTATGGAAAAACTATTGGTATCGTGATACCTAAAGGAAAGTAGATACTTACATTGTATACATTTAAACACATACATGTGGTCAGCATTTATGTGACATTTTTAATGAAAATAAAGATAAGATTTGTGAAGTATTATATTAGCCCTCTGTCTTGATGCAAATTTAACTAGAATTACATGTACTTTAATAATTTCTCCCAGTAATTTTTTTACAAGTTTAGAAACTGATCAAGTATGTTTTGTTTGGTTTAGGTATTTTGCTACCTAATCGAAGCCCATTATTGTTAATTTCTGATGTAGAAGAAATATAAATTATACGTATCTATTTTATCTACATTATTCACCCTATTATGTTAGATAGGAATGAACACCATTTCACCTGAAATTTTGGTCCCTGTAAGAGATGTTATAGCACAGGTGCCTTTGAACTGTCCTTGCACCTATGGTGCACTGCCGCCCTATACCGTCTAAGATAATGTCATCAAGCTCTCACTTCTCATTTTTCTCATTGCTGCTTTTGTTTTCGTTAATTCCTTTATCATAAGCTACATTTCCCATTAAGATACACACTTTCCTCCTGTTTTTAAATCCACTGGACTCACTATACTCATTGTTAATCTATGGATTTTTTCTGTATTGTAGTCCCCAATTTTCACCCCCAAATCCAACATAACCATTTAGAAAGCTGTTATCTACTTTGTTTTGTGTCAGACTGGCTTATTGCATCAATTGTATTCACTACACAAACGAGGGAAGCTTTCTGCTTGTATGACAAAGAGGCTGGGTAGCTTGACCTTTGTGTGAAGACTGGGGGTTAGTGACCTCATGTATCTGCAGAGAGTGTAAAGTTTTCGAAGCTTATACTTTATAATTAGATTGGGTCATGTCCATCTGTCCCTGTTGTTACTTTCTGTGTTCATGAAACAAATATAAGTCCTTTATTTTAGATCAAAATGTCTCTGGTTTCAATGTACCAAAGAGCTGTGCAAGGGAGCCTATTTTCAGGGGAGGTAACAACCCTTATGAAACTGGCCTATAAGAGTAGAACTGGTACATGCTAATTAGTGCATTGACCTTTGACCTTACTATTACACAGTATGACATAATGTGATTTATCCTATGTCACCAAAGTGAAGTTCGATAAGTGCTAATATGAATAAGATACAACTCATATTTAAAAGAATTCATTTTATTTCAAAAGATGAGTTTAATAGTGAAGCAAAAATATGAAGAGAAGAGTTCAAACAGCTCAATAACATTTCTATACACAATCATATAGAACATAGCTTAGTACTTCATAAAATTGTTTTTGACAAGCGAGACCAACTAAATGTGTTACTTATACAGTCCCGAGTTATTTCACAGATTACTGGAAACATTTAGGTTTACTATAGGTATAACGGTTCCGATTGCACAAGTCCAGGTGGGTGGAGCTTAAGGTGTAAGGAACTTTGCATTCAGAAACAAACAACAACACTAGATATGATTGGTGGATTATGTAAGAGTTGTACTTTCTGTTAGGCTTAGAAAAGTTTAGCCTCCTTGCAACATGTGAATTTATGCTAATTTCAATATAGATCATATTTTGTATATTTTATGATTTTTTGAAAATGTCATACACATGACTGAAAATAAGTATGTTGTGACTAGATACCTCATACCCCTGTCTACTTCCAGCAGAGTTATCTCTCTTATATGCAATGGAGTACCTGGTTCTGTCATTATCAAATTGACAATCTAACATTCTTCTCTAAGACAGTGTGTGACATACATGCTGAAATAGGATAGAAATTATATTTATTTCACAAAACATTAGCATTGAGGTCTATGGAAAAACAATTGGTACCATGATACCATTGCCGACATCCGATTTGCTTAGTGATACCTATAGTCCATAGGTGGTGTCACGGTTACTATCTCACCATAGGGCATATCGGTGCAGCTCACTTCCGGATAGTAGAATAAGTAAGGATGGCAGATGTAGATAAAGAAAAAAGTGACCGTGGAGTATATAAACAGATTTTTTGTGAAAAGGCTGAAAGGATTTCTTGAAAAACACAGACATAATGTGTAAATTGATTATGTCTTTATAGCAGCTAGTCCAGATTATCTTGTTCATTGTGAACATCGTAAAGAAACGAGTGGCATTGTTGAAGTGAAGTGTCCCTTCAAATACATGTATTTGACACCCCTTGAAGCAGCAAAGAAAAGTGATTTATACTGTGGTGTTCGAAATGGCGTGTAAGCAGTATCATTTTTGACTTGAAATGAGGAATGACAAGAGCAATAAAATAACACTTATTTTGTACTGGTATGTCACCTGACAAAAGGTTCATCACATTTTATTGAACTGAGACACTGACTATTTAAGTTTCTGAGGATGGTGGGGCTGATACATATTTTGAGTGGGGTCTTGCTTTGGGTGACGGACAGTTATTTTGTATGTTGGCTAATATGGTGCGAAATTCGGAACTATCCGGAACTAGAAATTTTCTTGGGCATGCGCACTGGAGCTAAGAGAGGTAATTTGGAGAGCAAAGATCAGTAACTCCGTCGTAACCGTGAACTTCCTATAAATGTACTATACCTTGCAGCATATCGGCTGAGCGAGTCCAATGTTGGACCAAACGCTTAGAATATCCCCAATATATATATAGACTAGACTAGACTAGACTAGAATAGAATAGAATAGAATAGAATAGAATAGAATAGAATAGAATAGAATAGAATAGAATAGAATAGAATAGAATAGATAGATACATAGATAGATAGATACTTGAATGGTGAAAATACTTCAGTGTGGCGTTGCCCGACGCAAAAATTAAATTAGAACCATGTGGTATCAAGTAAGTCGGACAAACCACTATTTATTGTTACACATGACCGCAGGCTAACACCATCAATTACGTAAGTTTGCCATAGTTAAGAGAGGAAGCTGACCAAGGCCCGTCAGAAGTGTAATTAGCGCCTTGGGCTGGAAGGATGGTTTGTACATCAAAGAAGCTGCCAGAAGGAGTGGGCGTGCCTTATCTTCTGGATACGCTGACGGACCGCCAGATTGAATAAGTCGAGTGGATAGGGTCCCAGCGCTACCCAATCAGAATCGAGATAGGGGTGGGACCCTGATTTATTCTAAAATATATATCTTTAACCCGGCCATCGAGCGTTAGTTGCCATAGTCGTTACAGAACGCACCGTGAATTGGAACTCCGGCGACCATACGTTAATTGGCGGGATTCTAAGTGTAGCTTCTAAAAAGGAAGCTTCGAGGGACAGACTAGTGAGTGGTCCCAGTGTCTCCGTTATAGACGGAAGGAAGAGAAGGAAAGAGGGAAATCTGGAGAGGAAGTTCGGGGAACAGACCAGGGAAAGTGGTCCCAATAGTAGTGATAAAGAACGGAAGGAAAGTGAAGGGAGGAGAGGAGTCGGGAGAGGTGGAATCCAGGAGGATTGAGAGGATCGAATAACTAGATGAGTACAACCAAAGGCCAGGTGGAAAATCGAACTCACACTGAAAATCATAAGATGAAATAGGCTATCACTTAAAGGACGAGTGATTGTGTGACATTTAAATTTATAGGCTTCATTAAATTGTTATTGTTGAATTTCATCTTCGTGTTATATATACATATATGCATATAATTTAACCGTCGGCAGTGCTGACTGGGGGCTCAGAGCCGTATACCTATTTGGTCTTTAATTTAAATTTAAATTCACGAGCCAGGTGGAACTTTCATAATATTTTAATTAATACCTTGGAAGTACCCCACCCCAACCTTTGCAGAACGCTACAGTGGGCGCTTTCGTCCGGGATTGAATTGGACATAAATATTAGTTTAAAGACCTAAAGTTTATTTGTTCCATCCTGTGTATTTTGAATTTTTATGATTTTCTCATCTTATATTTGTTATATTTGATATTTGCATGCATTGTAGATCTTTAATTACCTGCAGTAATTGTGAAGCAAATATCGAGCAAATATCTTACCTGAACGGAATTAGTTGTCGACAGGTAAGTATTTGGCTAGGAAGTTGTAAAATCTGTCCATTGTTAGCAGGGTTGAGACAAGGTATCACTTCGTATTAGTATATAAACATGGCTACAGAAAGGCAAATGATCAAAGAGTACCGTGCCATGGGGTCGGAAGATCTTGGATACGAGGGAGATCGCCTGGCTGCATTTATCGAAGAAAGAATCAAGGAATGGAAGGCAGAGAAAGCGCTGGCCAAGGAAGCAGCGGAGAGAGCAGCATAGAGAGAGAGAGAGAGAACTGGAGCTAGCCAGACTTGCTCACACTCTCGAAATGGAGAAGGTAAAGCTAGCAGCTAGGGACAGCGATAGGGACGACGCTAGCAAGAGTTCCGGAGGGACCGGACGACCCTTCATCGACCACCGACTGGCCCAGATAAACATGCCGCGGTTCAACGATAAGGAGGAGTCTATAGACGATTTTCTCGTGCAGTTTGAGAAACTTGCTCACGCTCATCAAGTTCCTGAGCAACACTGGGCGATTAATGTTTCAGCCTTTTTGCAAGGTGCAGCTCGTGAAGTCTACCACGGCTTAGCTGTAGACGATGCAGACGATTATAATGCGCTCAAGAAGGCCCTTCTTTGCCATTATCGGCTGACCGCCGAAACGTACAGTAAACTTTTTCGGGACTCGACGAAAAAGGCAACGGAAACCCACTCGCAATTCCACAACCGTGTTCGAGGGTTATTTGAGAAGTGGATGAAGATGGCCGAAGTCGAGGTTATACTCAAAGAACATGTCCTGAGTACTTACCGTCGCGAGTTGACAGTCATCCTAGCAGAGAGGGAGCACCGTACGCTCGAAGAGATCGCTAGCAAGGCGGAGCGATACCAGCAGGCGCACTCGAAGAGTGGAAGTTCCGGAGGTGCGGACCGACCCCGACCCACTGAGTCGCGTCGGGTGCTTGAGGTGGAGCCGGCTTTCCGTAACCGTCATGGCGACGGCAGGGGATCTACAGGTAGGGATGCCACCCATAGACCTGGACAGGCCTCACTCCCGAAAGCGGGATTTGCAGATCGGCGAGGGTCGCCGACGTGTTACAACTGCAAGCGCCCAGGGCATATAGCCAGGGACTGTCCCAAGGGGAGACAGACCCAGGTGAATGCCGTCGCTAGGAATGATTATGAGCCGGGAGTAAGTTGCAAACCTTCAAATCTCGCGTCTGCAACTGTCAACGGAGAAGGTGCCACCATCTTGTATGACACCGGGTGTAGTGTCCCAGCCTTAGTCGACAGGAAGTACGTTAACCCCGAGGATTACACAGGGGAGGTAATCGAAGTTCAGTACGCGAACAGCGCGCGTGACTCATTGCCAGTGGCTGTCATCGACCTCGATTCACCGTATGTGAAGGGGAAAATTGAAGCTGCCTGCTTGGATGGTCTATCACAGGACGTCATACTGGGATGTCGTTATGTGTTGCCACAACCGAACCCTGAAACTTGCACACTGATACCAGTGAGTGCTGTGGATACCAGGTCCAAGAGTCGACAGACGAAAGCGAAGCCGATGGAAGTTACAACGTCTCCGGTGAGTAACGTTCTTCCAGCCGAGTTGAGGAAGCTGCAACAGGAGGACGCAACTCTGGTGCAGTTGCACAACCACGCTGTAGCAGGAACAGAGAAAGAAAGAGAGATCGTCAGCGATTTTGTCATCGCCACGATAGTCACCGAGGACACCGAAGTCGATAAGGAAGGCGCCAACACTGTCCCGAGCTGTCCGTTAACGAGGGCTGAGACACCTTCGGACGTGAAGTGTGACCCCATGCTGACGGCGGCACAGCGGGAAGAGATTGAGACGTTGCTGCCTGGGTATTCGGATGTGCTTACGGAAATACCCGGGAGAACTTCGCTTGTCGAGTTCGGGTTAAAACTGGTAGATGACAGGCCAGTCCAGAGGGAACCCTACCCCTTACCACACGCAAAACGACAGGTCGTAAGTGAGGAGATCGAGCAGATGATTGCTCTGGGAGTCATCGAACCCGCCGACTCTCCGTACAGCTCTCCTGTAGTCCTAGTGCAGAAGAAGGACGGCACCCATCGGTTCTGTGTCGACTACCGGAAGCTGAATCAGGTGACCGAATTTCAGGTCGAAATGCTACTTGACCCGGAACATATTTTCGCTTCTGTCTCGAAAGCGAAATATTTCTCCAAGCTGGATTTGTCCAAGGGCTATTGGCAAATTCCGGTAAGGAAGGAGGATAGGGCAAAGCTCGCTTTTGCTACTCCCGACGGGACCTACCAATGGTTGGTCATGCCGTTCGGGGTACAGAACGCGCCCAGCGTCTTTACTAGGATGATGCAGAAGTTGTTGGAGCCCTTACGCGACAGGGGTGTCTACAACTTCATGGACGACCTCTTGTTGGCTACAGAGACGTGGAGTGAACACCTCACTCTATTAGCCGACGTTTTGGAACGGCTACGTCAGACGGGATTGACAGCTCGCCCTTCCAAATGTCACTTTGGGTTCCGGACCTTTGATTACTTAGGACATACCCTAAGCCAAGGCACACTGTTCCCAGAGAAGACAAAGGTAGAGCAGCTGAAAAACGCCAAACGGCCCACCACGAAAACTGAGTTTAGGTCATTTCTGGGATTAGCCGGGTATTACCGGAGGTATGTGCCCAATTTCAGCGCGATTGCGGGGCCGTTGTCTGACCTGACCAAGAAACAGGCTCCAAGTACAGTTATTTGGACCGATGCGTGTGACCATGCTTTCCAAACGTTGAAGGATAGACTTACGTCCGACGCAGTTGTTCGTCTACCGGATCTGGCAAAAGACTTCGTTCTTCGCACCGACGCATGTGACACTGGACTGGGAGCAGCACTACTGCAGGAGTACGATGGGACGCTTTTTCCTGTCGCGTACGGCAGTCGGAAGTTGTCTGCTGCCGAGAAGAACTACTCTGTATCGGAGAGGGAATGCCTTGGAATCGTGTTCGGCATATCACGGTTCGAGCTGTACTTGTACGGGCGGAAGTTCATATTGGAGACCGACCATCAACCACTCGCCTACCTCGCGCAGGCGAAATTATCGAATGGACGTTTGATGCGATGGTCGCTGTTCTTACAGCAGTACCAAATGCATATCAGATACGTGAAAGGTACAGAGAACGTAGGCGCTGATTTCATGAGCAGAAGCGCTTGAATGGAATAATCACTCTGTGTATATATATACATATATTCATGTTTTATTCGTGTAGTGCCACGATGAGTTTGTTTATTCGTGTAGTGTCACGATGACTTTGTTATTTATTCGTGTGGTGTCACGATGATTTTAGTTTTAATCGTATAATAAAGCCTTTGCATTTGGAGTAATTTTGAGGAATAAAATCCCGATTTTATTCTCAAGCGTGGTGGAATGTGGCGTTGCCCGACCCAAAAATTAAATTAGAACCATGTGGTATCAAGTAAGTCGGACAAGCCACTATTTATTGTTACACATGACCGCAGGCTAACACCATCCCTTACGTAAGTTTGCCATAGTTAAGAGAGGAAGCTGACCAAGGCCCGTCAGAAGTGTAATTAGCACCTTGGGCTGGAAGGATGTTTTGTACATCAAAGAAGCTGCCAGAAGGAGTGGGCGTGCCTTATCTTCTGGATACGCTGACGGACCGCCAGATTGAATAAGTCGAGTGGATAGGGTCCCAGCGTTACCCAATCAGAATCGAGATAGGGGTGGGACCCTGATTTATTCTAAAATATATATATTTAACCCGGCCATCGAGCGTTAGTTGCCATAGTCGTTACAGAACGCACCGTGAATTGGAACTCCGGCGACCATACGTTAATTGGCGGGATTCTAAGTGTAGCTTCTAAAAAGGAAGCTTCGAGGGACAGACTAGTGAGTGGTCCCAGTGTCTCCGTTATAGACGGAAGGAAGAGAAGGAAAGAGGGAAATCTGGAGAGGAAGTTCGGGGAACAGACCAGGGAAAGTGGTCCCAATAGTAGTGATAAAGAACGGAAGGAAAGTGAAGGGAGGAGAGGAGTCGGGAGAGGTGGAATCCAGGAGGATTGAGAGGATCGAATAACTAGATGAGTACAACCAAAGGCCAGGTGGAAAATCGAACTCACACTGAAAATCATAAGATGAAATAGGCTATCACTTAAAGGACGAGTGATTGTGTGACATTTAAATTTATAGGCTTCATTAAATTGTTATTGTTGAATTTCATCTTCGTGTTATATATACATATATGCATATAATTTAACCGTCGGCAGTGCTGACTGGGGGCTCAGAGCCGTATACCTATTTGGTCTTTAATTTAAATTTAAATTCACGAGCCAGGTGGAACTTTCATAATATTTTAATTAATACCTTGGAAGTACCCTACCCCAACCTTTGCAGAACGCTACATTCAGCTTTCACCGACCAGCAAATTTTCTTTTAATTTCATGCTCCAAAAAAAAGACAAGCTTGTCGTGTATTTAAAAGGATTTTTCCTACTATATTATCCACAATTCTTTCAACAGAGTACCCTTTACGTTCGCACAGACAATATAAAGAATAACATTATTCTCCTTCCAAATTCAAAATATAACAAAGAAACAAACTTAATTGTTAGATATGTACCATTGTTGGCCGCATACAAAGCGGCCATCATTACTACTAGACCAAAGCTAATTACAGGAATACCTTTCCGGAGCAAACAGTCCAACCCAGTTAACACTCCAACTGCGTCTGAGATAGCAAAATTAAGTTATCTCTGCCAAATCATCGTCAGTAGCAGACGAAAATGTAGGCATTGGCCGTGGAAAGGTTATACGGTATTTAAAGTTTCATGCCTCTCGTTCTTGAGTTTATTATTCTAAAACAATCACCCAAGGGTCCGTTTCAGGGCCACTCACCTTTCTCGGAGATAGTGACAACCCTAAGTTTGCCAAATCAAGTAAAGCTTACATCTCTTTTATCTCCATCATGGACGTGTCTGAGTGCGTAATTGTGGTGCCTTAATATCATAAAAGTCAAAATCTTTTCGCTAGTTTTCTGGCATATTTTCTGACAAATTATAATCCAATTTCACAACACGTCACTAAAACGTTCATTGGCGTCTTCTTTTCTTTTGACACTCTCAGTATGAATTTCTTCACTTTCACAAGTGGTTTTTCCTCTTGTTCCTTTCTAGAGACTACCTCTTATTTACATTCGGGATCATTCTCTTCCTCCTGTTGTTTCTTGGATCGGTTCAGCTTTTTATCAGTGCAGTCTGAAGACAATTCTCCTTTCTCCTAACAATGAAAATGTGTATCTGGATCTTTGTCTCTTTTAAGAAACCTCTCGTATGTTGCCTCGCAAATCTTTGATCCGAAGTTCGATATACACAAAACTCACTACATATATTTAGGGGACCTTGGCGTTGAAAATTAAGGCATCATATGTTATGCAATCATATGAAACGATCAAACAAGATTCAATACTAGCAGCAATCCATCAAGTTGTTGCACATCACCAGTGGAATAGATATACTGTTCATGGCCCCCGCTTCGCGTCCCAAAGAGATCCGACACAAAAATATTTTACTGGTGGACGACATTCACAGCATCAAAGAGTGCCTCATCCAAATTAACAACACTTTAGCCTTGGTCATCTTTGTGGGAACGACACGGTAGAATGGAGAATAACATAGAAAGCTATTCAACTATCGGACCGAGACAAATAAACAAAGAACGCAGAACTCCTGTTTGGGCAAGCCTTTCTGTCCACAGACATACCCTGTGGAATTCCTGAGAGGAAGACACAATACTGCATGTCGTCTTGTCTACACGGCGAACTGTTGTTTCGAGCCTACAATTCAAAGAAGGAAAACACATTAAAGCCTATAATCACGAGGACCATTTCAATGTCTTTGTCAGTAATAACTCGATTCCCGGGATATAGTTATTGCATTGAGAATGTGACTATGGGTATAACAATCGAGATCAACAACTGCAATGTGGATCGAAATATCCAGGATGTTTGTAATTTAAACCCTGTACTGACGATGGGCAAGAATGACTGTATTGCTCTGTATCAGTCCGACCTGTTAAAAAAAAATATTACAATACGCAAGGTTCACAGCGGAAAGGTGCATGGCAACTGACTCTAACCGTGGACATACATAACAATATTGCCAAGGTGCACGTTTGTTCAGGAACGAAACGATGTAACATTAATCAGACAATTTTGGACTTGGGAAACGAATGATACATTCAAGGATAGCAGCAATAACAGGAGGAGGATGAAGATAACCAGAATAAAGGGAATTACATCTGTTTTGATTTCGAATGCATGCAAGAGACCAATTGTCATAGAATTAACCTGAATGGATTTTTTGGATTTAGGACAACACAATACAATGTGACGAAAGATGAACGTTTATGAAATGCATTAATACAAATATGTATCTAAACATAAGACTCATTCAATTACATTATACAAACATTCCGAAATGGGAAAACAAAAATCTAATTCATATATTCTCACGTAATGAATATGAGATTTATATAATTTCAAGTATTGAAATAGAGATTCATTTAATCTCACGTAATGAATGTGAGATTGAAATAATCTCACGTAATGAAAGTATGAGTTATATGTAATCTAATTTAATGAAGGTAACTCAATTGTAGTCACATGAAACAACTTAATCAGTTTGAACAAATGTGTTCAATTGTAATCAATATAACAAATGTACTTAATATATGACCCATGACTCAGTCATTCATACAGCCTGTATGATTCACAACCACTTATGACTAATAAATACTTGTAGAAACTTGCAAGCGAAACATTGTGACCATAATTACGTGTCCTTTGGCAAACCCCACAGTTCTCCTGATTTATTGCGTTGGCCCACAAGTTGGCCTACACGTACATTGGCCACACCCACCCTTGATTGATCGACCGTGCTCACACGTTTATATTCAGCAGCTCCGTTCTTGTATTGTCTTCATGGTGATACCCGCTTCCATCCCATTACAGACATGGAGACTGCAATACCGGCATCCTGATATACACGCACGCACGGCGAACAATACGTCCCCACAGAAGGAAAAATTTACATATTGTTTTAGCTTTCATAGAATAAAAGAAAAAAAAACTAATGATTTTGCTTTACAATATCTAAACTGGTTATACTATACAGTATTCTAAAAAGAAACGCTCCTACGTTTTTGACTCCTATGATTGCCTCCACTCGAAACCGATAAGGTTGAAGTTTTAGTACCAAACGCATCAACCGAGCATTGTCTAAATACAATAATGGTTGATCTTCCGTTTCGAGAACGAAATCTCTCCAGAAACGATAGACATCAAACTTACCGATCTCACTTGCTACAGCTACGTAATCAATCACTCCTCTAGTCTGTTCCTAGATTTTAACTTCGTGCTGGCAAAGGCTACAGGTCATTTTGTCTTCTCTTGTTGATGCAAATAAAATATGTTCATGCAACAAATCTATGAAGCCACTAAAAACAAACGTCACACACTTTGAGATAACTAAGAAAACAATGTCAAGGAACAAATGTACACCCCTTCCAACTACCTTATCTCCAGTAGACCTGCCGGAACTATTTGCAAATTTCTTCCGTGACAAAGTGCAAACCTTTAGAGATTCGCTTGATAACACAATATCAATCGACTCGTCACCATACAGATATGATACAGAATTTCAGCGACAACCTTTAGGAGCATTTAATCCTGTCTCTATTGACTTAGTACGGACAATCGTGACGAAGAGTGCACCAAAGTCTTGTGAACGTGATCCAGTTCCGACAGCACTGCTGCTTGAGTGCTTAGACCCAACATTGCCTTCACTAACTGATGTTATTAACATACAGTATATATATATATGTCTATATATATATATATATATATATATATATATATATATATATATATATATATATATATATATATATATGTGTGTGTGTGTGTGTGTGTCTTTTCAGCAATTTACAGTCTGCATATCGCCCTTGCCACAGTATTGAAACTACTCTTCTGAAAGTATTTAATAACATTATCTCTGCTTTGGTTAGTGGAAAGATTACAGTCCTCATCTTTCTTGATTTGTCTGCAGCATTTGACATAATAGACCATGATATATTACTTCACAGTCTCCAGAATCTATTTGGCATTCACAATATAGCCTTACTGTGGTTCAAATCTTACTTAGTAAACAGGACACAAATTGTATCTGCAAATGGAATACATTCCAGCCCAATTGATCTATGTTGTGGTGTTCCACAGGGTATGTTCAACGGCAGATGTAAATGGTGTATGTTGATGAAATGATGTTGAAAAATAATGGGCGATATTTGTATTAGATAAAAAGGCACTAGGTGATGACATACAAGTTAAAGTTTAAAATAAAGATTTACTTCCTTTAGGAAATCTAAAACACAAGTGATAGATATAGTATCAAAATGTTCCTTCATGTTGAGGCTATAAATATATAAATGTTTTTTTCCATACGAATTTCCTACACGGTGTGACTTTAAATAGGTACGGAAGTTTATCCACATAGTAGTTTTGGTAGAGTAACATATAATTTTTTGCGTGATATTTTATCTCCTCCTCTTATATTTTAACCCAACACATGGCATTTGGATAGTGGGCATACCTATTGGATGGTATTGTGTGTGTAATCGTAAGTATTTTGTGGTGTAAGGGATTTATATTTTGTGAGATTTCATCTCCAACTCTTACATTCTAAGCAAACATGAGGTCATTTGGATATTGAACATAATATGTTGAATGGCATAGTGCTGTGACAAATACTATTTTTGTGGTGTAAGGGATATTCTATTTTGTGGGATTTTATATCATTCTCTTGCAGTGCGGTTGAATAGTGAGCACGATATAATGTTTGTACAGTGGGTGTTATGGATAGTTTGTTTGTGGTGTAAAGGATATATATTTTGTGAAATTTCATCTACTTCTCTTAAATTCTTTGCAAACACGATGTCATTTTGAATATTGAATAGGATATATTAGAAAGCATATTGTTCTAATTGATAATGTTGTTTGGTGTAACAGATAGCCTTTTTTGAAGGATTTAATCTTCTTCGTTTATATTCTGGTACAAAACAAAGAATTTTGTGATAATGCGTTAAGGGGAAGGGGTGTTAAACGGTATATTTAATGCGATGCATTCTATTAATAGGGTGTAAGGGATGGTATATTTTGAGAAATGCAATCTTCTTCGTTTACAATAGAAGCTAACAGAAAACGATTGAAGAGAAAGAGACTGTGTGTATCAGTCTTATTTTGTCCCTTTTAAACTCCGTTTGTCAAATTAATTGTACCTAACTACGTATCTGCAGTAGCGTGTAGTCAGCTCAGACACTTAGTCTCTAGTAAAGACATAAATAAAGGACATAAAACTAAGGCCATAACATTAGCATATATTTAGGGACACTTTAGGGGCAATATACAGACAAAACAATAGACATACAAATCCAATGGACATAAAATGTAGCTAAATAAATCGAATTTATAAATAACCTATCTATAAATAACTACGATAGATCACTCTCGTTTCGGCTAAATAGTTGAGCTTCTTGCACAAATCTATTTGTCTTCTTTACTTAGAGACACCTTATCTAAAATCTACACAAAATAGGGACATAGAAAAGAATCATTATAGATAACCATTTATGGACAGTGTGGGGATAATATAGATACACATGAATGGACAGTGTTGGGACATTATAAATAAACATTCATCGACAGTGTAGGGACATTATAAATAAACATTTATCGACAGTGTAGGGACGTTTTGGATAAACATGAATGAACAGTGTAGGAACATTATAGATAAACATTTATGGACAGTGAAGGGACATTTGAGATAAGCATGAATGGACAGTGAAGGGACATTTGAGATAAGCATGAATGGACAGTGTAGGGACATTATAGATAAACATTTATAGACAGTGTAAGGACATTACAAATAAACATTTATCGACATTGTAGGGACATTATTGATAAACATGAATCGACGGTGTAGGGACATTATAAATAAACATTTCTGGACAGTGTAGGGACATTGTAGAGAAAAACATTTACGGACAGGGTAGGGGCATTATAGATAAACATGAATGGACAGTGTAGCGACATTGTAGACAGACATTTATCGACAGTGTTGGGGCATTATAGATAAACATTTATCGACAGTGTAAGGACATTAAAAATAAACATTTATCGACAGTGTAGGGGCGTTATAGAGAAACATTTATCGGCAGTGTAGGGATATTATAGAAAAACATTTATCGACAGTGTAG
This sequence comes from Unio pictorum, assembly GCA_030141615.1. Lineage (NCBI taxonomy): Eukaryota > Metazoa > Mollusca > Bivalvia > Unionida > Unionidae > Unio > Unio pictorum. Next base: position 960,978 of record JARLTB010000136.1, read on the forward strand.
GGACATTATCGATAAACATTTATCGACAGTAGAGGGACAATATAGATAAACATTTATCGACAATGTAGGGACACTGACGCTGTGCAACACGTTTACTCAGTATTGGTATACCCTGCCTAATCATAGGTCTCAAAATGTTCTAAACCATAATGGATCACAGACTAGATCAACTGACTATTCAAATATGTTATTAATCCGTGTATAATTAACTACGATATCTGCTTACTACAGTTAAAGATCGGAGTATTTGTGTATGTGTTTGTGAATGTGAGTTTGCTTGCGTCTGTTTGTGTGTGCAAGTGTCTGGGTTTTCCATGACCAAAACACAAAATTAACGTTTGTGTACATGATTGTGTTTGTGTATGCACACGTACGTTTATGTGGGTGTGCGTATTTTGTTTGTGTGTGTATGTGTTTGTGCGCGTTCGTTTGTGCGTATGTGCATGTGTATGTGAGGCGCGTACGTTTGTGTGTATGTGTATTTGTGTGTGTCTGTACGCTTACATTTATGTGTAATTGCATGTTTATTCGTGTTTGTGTATATCTGTAAGACGTACGTTTTGTGTGCTTGGGTTTTATCGTAACGAAAACACATCCATAAATTACAAAATGTCGCCTGTGAGAGCATATTTTGTTTGTGTGCGTTCGCGTACATTAGCATGTGCATTTGTACCTGCCTGTATGTGTGCATGTTTCTTCCCTTAGCCAAAAGCCTATCCCTAAAAGGAAACGTGTGTGTGTGTGTGTGTGTGTGTGTGAATGTGGCTTTGTATGCACATGTTCGTTGGTGTGTGTGTGTGTTGTTTGTGTATATTTTGTTTTTTGTGTGTGTCGGTGTTTGTATTTCCTTAACGAAACTAAACCTTGTGCCTGCTCAGTGAGTTTGTTTATGTGAATGAGTAGGAGTGTGTGAATAAAACCACTAACTTTTTTCCTGAGGTGAATGTAGGTAATATTTTTTTTGGTAGACAAGAAAACATCCTTCTCCACAAATGTATTAAAAGTAAATAACGTTGATTTTATTAGTATGAGTGTATCGTTTTATACAAATGTTTTTTTCAGATTAGCACTCTCGTCAGCATATATATTGATTGGTATGTTGTATCTATACAGGTTAAATATTCCCATGTTGAAGTCCAATTCACCACAAAGTGCCAGTCCTGAATTCCCCATGTTAAATTAGTATTGCTGCAAGAAAGTCTCAATCCATCCCTATGTTCATTTCTTCTTGTCCCTATGCAATTCCAAACATTTGTCTCTATACATTCCTATATTCAATGTCCCAATACAGTCAAACTCCATTGCCACTATGCATCATTATGTTCAATTCCCCATTCAAAGGGGCCCCTATACAGGCCCAACCTATGTTAAATTTCCACTGACCCTAAACAGTTTCACCTATTTATATAAAATCCCCATAAACCCGTTAAAGCCTCGGCATTTTCTTTACATGGAAGTCCCATTGTCGTTAAAGTGACACTGTATTCCAATGTTAAAATCCGATTGTCACCAAAGTGCGGGTCCTGTATTCCAATGTTAAAATCCGATTGTCGCCAAAGTGCGGGTCCTGTATTCCCCATGTTAAAGTCCTTTTGTCAGTAATTTTTATATATAGGTATTTTTAACATTAAGGTCCTATTGTCACTTATGTGGCCCTGTATTCCAATATTGCGAGCCATGCATTCCCCATGTTAAAGTCCAATTGTGGCCAATTTTGATATACCCAAATTTTCTACAAAAGTCCCATTGAGTCTAAAGTATCCCATTAAATTCCCAATGTCGCCAATTTCGATCTGCCCAATTGTTGACGCTAAATTCCCATTGACGATAAAATGACCCATTAAATTCCGATTGTCGCCAATTTCGATATACCCATTTTTAATTGACGCTAAATTGTGTCAATCCCTTGTCGCTATGTTCAATTATCCATTAACAACATGTTAAATTTCCCCGTGTAAATTCTCCTTGTCGCCAGAGTACAACTCTGATAATTTAGCAGAATTCCCCTTTGACTTAGAAGTGTCCCATATACTATTGACACTGTAAAGAAATATGTGTGTGTGAAATGGAATTTTTAACGCAGCTTTAAAACGTTTACAGTCACATCGCTACAATGTCTGCAGTGAGGCAGTTTGTAGTGATATCTAGCACTGGGACATCATGCTGCTATAGCATGATGTCCTACTAGTAAACATTTTCCGGACACCAGGCTGACCAGAACTAACACTAACATCTTAAAGCTGAGCGACAAGCGAGACAGCTGTTATTACCATTTTCTAACTATTTGGCACGACTCGGATGGGGATCAAACCCATGACTTTCCGTATCCGAGGCGAACGCTCTAAGCACATAAACTTTAAAATACTATAATGCCTGATAAACAAATTGTATGATTTAAATACGTGTACACGTTTAATTTATGATGTTTGTATATATGTGTGTCCACATATGGATTATACTGATATATTATCAGGCTTTTTGGCAACTTTTCTCGAGTATGGTAATAATTTTGCTTGACTAATTCTACCTGTGGACTAGAGATACGGATTAATCCAGAACTCAGCAATAGACGTAGTATAAACTTAAATATCTTATTTAACCATTTCAAAAAACACTGTTTACAAATATTTTACTTCAGGTAAAGATTCTAGAGTAATAGATAGTTAGAAACTATCTAAACCATTTCTTTCTTCAGTAGGTATTTATACTATGTCGTTTGATTTCCAGACTGTCACAGGTATGCATTGTGTGTTCAAATTCCAGATGGTGGGGTTAAACCTGAAATTATTTAGTTGGGGCCGCAGTCAACCGGAAAACGGACTGGTTGCTCATAATTTGCGCATATCCTTCGCTAGTCTAAACTATTTGTGGTGCGGTGCTTGCTCCACCTCTGGTTCACCTTTCACTTGGTTAATTACCCCTCCCTCTGGTTCACCTAGAGGTTGGGGTTGTAAAAACTTGTCAGAAATCAGTGCATATCGTGTTTCCGGTAGAGCCATGGGCTGCTCGAAATGTATGGACAACCTTCGGAATTTCTAGTATTTCGTTTCGTTTGTAAGAATTAACCGGGAAATATGTGGATGTGACCATAAAGGAGAACGACCTTCCCCTCCTACGTTATGGTAAAAAAAAGATAATAGTAGTATTGAGGCCAAAAATAACCAGCAATAAATATAGGCAGTCATACATGAAATATATAGTCCGAAACAAATGGAAAATCCAAAACCTAAAGATAGACCTCATTGAAGGGTACCCCTTGAAGGGACGTCATGAGTGGATATAAACAGACAAAATAAAATTGACAATAGGGTGGCAACTAAAATGTCACAGACAGAATGCTCAGTCTCTACTGTCCATTCTTTGCTGCTTAAAATCATTATAGCAAACATTTACACAACGAGGATAACAGCTCATTTTCTTACAACGAGTATTTACCGAGTCAGGGCCTTCTATATATTTGCCTCATTTTCACTTGATTGATTACCCCTCCACCACCCTTTTTCATATTGTGATTAAAAATCAACACAAAAAAATCAAATTTTATAGCACGTAAAAAACATATATCGCTAGGATGCTATTCGTTGGTCAATTTGACGGATCGTTGTATTTTTGCGTTATTTTTGTCCAGCCGCCGAATGGTCAGTTGACCCCTCCTGCTACATGTATGGCTCAGCTGATGTAAAAGCCAATGGAGTCAGTCCATTCTGTCTTCTCGCGCGTGAATCTCGTGAATGGAGAATTTGAACGCTGTGATGATGTAATCGAGACTGTTAAGTATTATTTTACACATTTATACATAAATAATTATGGAATATTATCTGATATTTTACATAACTCAACCATGACTCAACTCTGCTAAACATAAGTTTCAAAACTCATCCTTTTAAACAAAATGCTGTATACGCTTATCATCTGTATATTTTTTGAACTTCGGAAACTGGGGAGGGGGGGGTAGGTGTTGTCTGGCGCAGTCATATATTATCCTATTCGAATCGTTACGAATTACCAGACGCTAAAATTGGAGAATGCGTGACAACCCCCCCCCCCTCCCTCTCTCTATCTCTCTCTCTCACACACACACACACACACAGACTCACACGCACTCATGCATGAGTGCAAGCAGCTGTTAATTGACTTTTCTGAGATGGGGTGGGGTTCTCCATATTAATATAATGTGAAATTGTATGTTGGACTTGTCCTTGTCCAAAGTCAAGTTCACTTTCTACTTTACTTGAAACGTTCATTCTATATTTAAAAAACAAAGCAAATAATCTCTTATTTTCATTTTGGTCGGAGTCTTGGATTTAAATGTTTATCGCATGTGATTGACTAATTATAACTTGGGTTTTACTTTGTGAACATTAGTAACCTTCTAGAACGTTGAATTTTTTTCCTTTTAACAAATGCTAATTGTTATTTAATACAAAGTAGAGGACTATATCTTCTTGTTTTTAAAGAAGTATTCTTTAAGATCTGAGAAAAATCAATTCTATTATTTGAATATTCCGTCTTGTAGTTTATTGTGATGGAATTTATTTTCACAAATTTATTTTTACACTAAAAAAAAAACAGTGAAAATGGAAAATAACATTCTTGAAAATAGAGACTTTAATTTATAATGTCATATAATAATATATTCAGGGTGTGTATCCTGGGAGTGTATTCAAAACGTATGTTAACGTCTTTGTATTTCTTGGATATATAGGGTTTACTTGGCAATACAGTAAGTAAGCTTTTTAAATTTAGTTTTGTATTCGAAGGAAATAATTTTTGTGTTGGATTGTACAAATCTTGCAGCTTCTCACTCTTTTCTAATACTTATTTTACGACAATAAAGGAGGCCCTAGTGGCTGAATGGTCTAAAGCACTCACCGGTGCGATCACTGTCATATGAATGTGGGTACGTGAGAAACCATAACAGTAGCCTATCGTGGGTCGGTGGTTTTCCCCAAGGTTTTCCTTGGTTTTTCCTCCGCTATTTGTACTGGCCTCCATGTATAGCCTATCTAGTGCTGAAAATTTGTGTCAACCTCTACAACAACAGCAACAACAACGAACATAGAGACACAATACACACACTCACTTAAGGTTCATAGAAACAAAATCAGCGTATATATTTGTTCCATGATATAAAGGATAGCACACTGGACTCTGAATCCTGTTAACCAAGTTCAAATCTCGGTGAAACCTGTTTTTTAGGAAAACGTTTTTGGTCCATTGCCGGCATGCAGGCATATTTGTGTAGAAACCGGACGCTAAAATCCAAGAACTATTTCAATCTGGTTGTCTTATAAAGGGACTTAAAGCAGTTACCATATCAACTACAACATCATCGTTTTATCACATTTCATACTATTGAAATTAAAACAAATTGACCGAATGTAATAATGCGTAATGAGTATGCATGTTGACTGCGACCGTAGTGTATGGGGACAAGGGAATTGAACAAGGGGACTATTGGGACTGTATATGGACAAGGGAATTGAACATGAGGACTATAGGGACTGTATACGGACAAGGGAATTGAACATGAGGACTATATGGGACTGTATATGGACAAGGAAATTGAACATGAGGACTACTGGGAATGTATACAGACAAGGGAATTGAACATGAGGACTATTGGGACTGTATACGGACAAAGGAATTGAACATGAGGAATATTGGGACTGTATACGGATAAGGGAGAGTTGAGTTATATAGGAATAATAGGAATGGAACAGGTGATGTGACGTCAGCGGGTAGCGGTTGGCGGGTGAGTTTAGCTAGTTCATAAAGTGGCGGGTAGCGGGTGGTAAGTTCATATAGTTCAGCGAGTGGATGATATCGGGTAGAGGATAGGTTCAACTAGTACAGCGAGTGTGGGGTAGCGTGTTCAGCTAGTTCATACATTGTACCAATAAACCAACGACTGGTGTGACGGATAAGCACACAAACCGAAAACAAACAAAGATACAACTATATGGCAAAAACAATACATATATCTTCGAGGCATATGAATTGTCCTGAAAACGGGCCCTTTTTTTGTCCTTCTAATTTTTTCTACTTTTAAACCATCGTCTCATTTTCTACCATACATTCTTTATCTTCGTCTTGTCATTCTTCTTCTGTTCCTGTTTTGCCTTTTCCTCCTAAACTGTCTTTCTCTTTTCATTTTCTTCTTCTTTTACTACTTTTTCATTCCCTGTATATTTAACTATTGGCTAAACTTTTAGATCAGACACTAGACAATATCTGATCATACGATCATCTCTGTGCAGAAAGTACACTAATTACTACCTCTGACAAAAAGCGGTGTAAAACGGACTACCCTGCCACGACATTTCTCACCCAAGCGACAGAGAAATCTAGCTGCTTTGCTAACCTTACTTTTCTTATCTCAGTCTCGTCATCTCAGACCAATCGTCTCAGTCATGGTGTCCACACGCTCAGAACTACCTTTAACAAAAGAAACCCTTCTTGTCTTGTGCTGTGCCATAGTTGTTCTCAAATACAACAACAAATAATATAACCAAAACATAGTTACTTAAGGTCAATCTGTCTTAGAAAACACATCAAACAAAAATATTTTGATAGAGACAAATACAAACACATACTATTTCAAGGTTTTGATATTATGTTAGTTTGTTCTAACTAGCATGGTCAAGTTTATTCTATATGCAGGACTAGTTCAGTACATTTTCAGATCATCATCATTAAATGTAGCTAAAGCAACAGAACTAGTTGCAAACACTTCGCGTGAAACATTGTATATACTGTTAGCTACATTTAATGAAGCTGACCTGAAAATTTACTGTGCTACAGATAGGATAAAATTCTCTATGGTGTTTGAAATGAACTATGTCAGAAAACACTGATCCATGAACATAACACTATATACCTATACACTTCATATCATCCCAACTCTCTAAACAACAACGGAAAACTTAGCAACAGCCAGAAATGTGTTACGTCAAACATGCTCAAATTATAATTTTGTTAAGCATCTCCGTTGTGCTCCAGTTGAATATACCTGCAATATTTATTGACAAATAATACACTTACCAGCCAAAAGGAATCATTTATAATAGCCAGAAGGAATCATTTACTCCTCAACACATTAATCCACAAGCAAATTTCACTGCATCATTTGCCATATTTCCAAGACAGAAATATAAATTTTCAAAGAATCCGTGAACTTGAAAGTTTAGAACATGGTTATTCTTTAGGGTCCGCATATTTAGAGGGTGACGAGGGTCTTTTATATGGGAGAGTGGGATACTCAAAATTGGAAACGATGAAAGGAAACAGTTTCTTTCTAAGAAATATTAAATATTTTTTTGTCAATTAAGTGGTCCATATTAAGCCTTGCGTTTTCATCTCGATACTTCTCTACCTCTACGGGAAAGAAAAAATCGTCCACTGTTAGGTAATGAAGATGTGAACGACGATGTGTACACCCTCACTTTACAGATATATGTACGTGACTGCAAACGTTGGGGCTTTGTGCAAGGACCATTGAAGTGGCCAATCATACCCGAAATTTGTGATCCTTAAATCAAACGACTAGTGACAAAGTAACTTGTAAACGTGTTAGTAACAGTGCCAATAGAAAAACAAACCTATATCAAGGAAAGCACTTTTTTCAGGACAGGAATGTCATGGACATTACCGAAATATCGTTCCGGAGAAGACCCTGACTGTACCCAATAAAGAGACTTTAAGAACATTACCACTGTCAACACATTCGTTACAAAAAACATGATGTTCAGAGTTCAGAGATTTGTTTATAGTTCACTTTGATCGTTTTGATTTGTATTTGATTGCAGTACTTAACCATTTTGGCTTCTATGCATTTTCTTTTTTCGTGTTGTTCGATTGCAAAAATGTGTGGAAATAAACTTGTGTCTTGGAAAGACGTATGCAATTTCTTGTCCTGTATTTTTTCATGTAACAATTGTAAACACCTTACTATGGCTTCCTCTGCTGTATCTGCTTCATTTGCACTTACATCATACTAGTTTGGATGCCTTTAATCCCCGCCATCCCCTTAACATGTTAATTGCTAGACCTAGTGATTCAGACAAAACCGACTTAGTCAAAGGTTTAATCATACATAAACATCATTTGATCGATCGTCCACCTCAACGGATTGTGTGCTGTTGCAGGCAATCGACATCGATAAAATCAACTAGATTCTCTCTTGATAGTGACAGGCATTCCTGGCGAGACGACATGATCGTATTAGGCCCCAGTCAAACTCATCTTTTTGGCCGAATTGTGAGGTGAATACGAAAATGAAATTAAACTGTGTTCATTCTATTCATGCTTGTCCTATCATTATGTGCTATAGAGGTCATATTTTGTCTTAAGTAAATACATGCATCAGTAGACACACAGCTTGGATCATTATCCTTGAGATTCACTCAACTTTATCTTCTTTACTTCATGCCAACCTCATATTCATAAGTTTAACAAAAACAAACCAAAACAAACCACAAGGAAACTATGCCACTCAATACGTTAACTCCTCATCACATACCATAATGTCTTCACTGCAAAGATAACTACACAAGAGCATGTGCAGTATTTTGCCACACTGCCTTAGGACAAAACAATGCATCAACTGTTGTAAGCCATTTCATTGGTTATTCTTAGTTTTGTACATCGTTTGCCTCGAATTAAGTTTAGTAGCTCTTCACACAGTGACGAGATAGGTCATGTTTTTATGGGCCTCGCCACACGACGATTTACAAAAATAGCTATTAAGAAAAACTAAACTAATTCACGAGCAATCGTATAATGGACGAACCATGGAAATTGTGTCAATTGTATTGCACAATACATCAAGAAATGTTTAATTGTACTATTATGTGAGAACGTTTTAGTAGCATTCGTCATCAGTTCACCCTGGTGATATGTTTAATTGGCGTGTAATAAGTTGGAAATTGTAATGGTCATTGTACCGTTTGAAGATGCCTCTCCCAAAATGGGATCAGTAACTATCATAATTATGTAAATTGTATGTGTGTCATGCATTTTATTTTAGAAAAAACTTACACCCTGAAGATCTGTAAATCAGTAAATCTTTGGATGAGTTACAATCGTGAGTTAAAGAGCACGTACAGTTTAGGTATTATAGCTTTATTCTTGGTTTGGCACTGCAACGAGTCACTAAAAAGGAATTATAGCATTACATTTACCGTTTGTTCAGAACGTAAACATACGCGTGACTTTTGCAACAACGACGCGCATGATATTGCACTGTATAACCCTACCAACGTTCGACTCATCTGTGTGGATAGTAAATATCCAGGTATTTGATAGCAGATATTGTTTTGTTATCATTCTTTCTCTATGCATAGTACCTATGTGAGATATGTGTAAGGGATGTTTTACTTTACGTCCGTGCTTGACACATATAAAGCCAGGTGTCGGTTATTCGCTATAAAATATCCATTTCAGTCATTCGCGCCATCCATATCGGGTTATCATTCAGTCGCAGTGAACGAAGCAAGCTGTACACAGCAAAAAATGGCGCTAGCGATGGATATTATCCCAGAGATGGCACTTTGTGCTATAACCAGTTTAGGTTATCTCAAGGCGAATAATTGGAGCCTTAGAGCAGCGGGAAAAAGAACAACCCTGCTGCTCATATGGGAGAAAACAACAAGTGAACAAGAAAAGAAGGGGGAGACCAAGTACAAATACAGAGGTCAAGCAGGAAGACGACGAAGGCGGGAAACCGAAGCACCGCGCCGCCCACCCACCCCTACCCCTGCAGTTGCTGAAGTACAGAGTTCAAACACTGTACTTTTGGACACTAATAAAGAACTTCAGCAACAGATAGCGGCGCTATCTCAACAGTTACAGGAACTAACTTGTGTTAAAGAGACAGCGGAGGTGGCCACTTCTCCAGTAGCGATACCAGCACCTGTAACACCACCACCACCACCACAACCAGCCCCGCAAATCAAGGGAAAAGGGAAGGGGAAACAGAGGGAGAAGAATTTGCCATTTTCTTCTACCCCTGTAAACCCCCCTCCAGGTCCAGCAGTGAACCTGGCAGAATTAGGGGAAAGAACAGCTACCACCACCACTACAACGGAAGGCAAATGGGAAATACCGACAAAAGCAATTCGACAGCCAAAGAAGTCCCGCAAGGACCTACTCGGGACGCTATACCGAGAACTCGACTTACGCAGACTTGAAGCTAATACGAAGCATGCAAGCAACTTCATTTCAGCTGTTAAAAATCTCGGATACAGATCTCTATGTCTAGAACAACCCAGAAAAGGACAAATGGAGTTTGCGGTATTGTTGCTATCCCAACGCTATACAGATGTTTACAATGAGAGACCTATGTTCCAGCTTTATGAAGCCGCTGCCTACCTTGCTGAACATCATGGGATAGATTTCCCTAAAACCTGGCGAGCAGAAACTCGAACAGCGGCTACCCTAGTGGACATAGAGTACGACCAGGGTACTTTCCCAGGGGAATAACAGCCCTTTTCAGGGTTTTCAATCACTGCCATTTAATAAGGTACTCATTTGGTTACGAGTAACCCTCCTTGAATAACTTTCCGTGGCCCTAAAAGAACAAATATGATCTCATTGGTACCTCCGCCAACAAACTTAGAACCAAGCACACCTAACAGTGACAACACTAATATATGTCGCTTAGACATTTTAATTTCTAAATTAATAGGGACTATTATATGTACGCTTATGTACTAGATTATTTTGAAAGTAGGAATGTAAATAACAATTCTTCAACTCAAATATTAGATTAATTGCAAAGGTGGCTGACACAATATTGGATGTTAAGCTGTCCAATAGTATAACTGGACTGAATTTGAAATAAGTATGACCCTTTCGTTTCAGGTGTGGACTGCGTTCGTGGCCTTGCTGTCTCTCTCCTGGTGTGCTCTTGTGTGTGTTGCTGTGTCGCTGGAATCCTGGACCTGGGACCTTGCCGCCTTTTCCGCTTCCGACTCAACTAAATTACTAGCGAAATGAGAAAACGTTTTCCCTCGCTACCAGTATTTTTGCTCGATTGGTTGTTATCGATAGGGGTGGGTGTGTGTAGGTACTATTCCTACCCACCCAAAAGGGCTTTCATTTTCCTGATAGTTACTTTTTAGTAATTCAGGAAACGCCCATTTAATTAATAGTGCAATTAAGCACTTTTATACCTGAGGGGAGGGAATAGCGACCCCTCCCTAAGGGTACCTAAAATGGCTACCAAAATGGTAGCTATAAAAGTTGCCCATATGTCCCTAGTGGACGGTGGCAACTATAAAACACCTATTAGTCAGTCATTCGCGCCATCATTCAGGCGAAGGCAGCGGACTGAGTAGGACGGCTTTTTTGGAGCAGGCGACCTGGTGACGTCACAGTTGTAGTGCGAGAGCATGAATCCCGGGCTTTCACAGTTAAGGATGTTATTGTGATATTATCCCGTCACTGCTACAGAAAGAAACATCAATTTGTACAGCGGTGGACTATACAGAAACTCTAAATGGATATTTCGTAACTCCCGAA